>CM034349.1:121307024-121792088 GCA_019925275.1 Mytilus edulis
AATTTATTTGACTCGGTGGCCGCATATTAAGCTTGAATAAGAAAAATGTCCAACGACGTTTTTCGGTAACTTAACGACTGAAAGTGAATTTTATAAGTAGATATAGCGGAAAACGAACAAAAAGAATAAGACAATAACAACATCTACCAAAAGTACAAATATTTACCTCATTGTTCGTGTGTTCAAATATTGCAGATTTTATAAAATCTTCTCTACACAGTCGTTTTTCAAGCGGTAGCCATTTTGTCCAAGTTGATATTTCATTTTTCAAAGCAATAACGCGTATTTTTTAACTGATATTTCAATAAGTTATTTATAATTGATCAAAACAAAAGTTAGATACACGAAGAATACAAAATGCCAAAATTCTTTTCTTAATAACTACATATTTGGGTCTTTAAGGAATACATTTTTTCAACACTTTACAAAACGGTAGCCATTTTGTCCAAACGTCGAAAAACGTTGAAAAATACGAAAAACGCTAATTTCCGACGTTACATGTCCTAAAGTTTCAATTGAATGTTCATGATAATTAAAACAAATCGTTTAGTGAAATTTGGAAAGAGATGTTGATGACTGCCGAAAAAAAAAAAGAATAGTGCATGTTGCTACATGTATAGACTCCGACCGGGACATAGATTTGGCACAGGTTAAATTTTGCAATTTTTATTGATCGTTTATAGTTTTTATCGATTTATTTAAAAGAATCGTGAAAAGGGAAATTAAATCGCATTATATGAACTTCGTTCAACTTTTGCAAAGACAACTTGGAAACACCAAGACAATCCTCTAAATGTAAAATGCGAATTTTAATTTATGTTGCGGAAGGACTTCGAAATAGATCTTTTAAAGTAGTCTCTTCAGTAAGGTGCATTCACCAATTATATTAAAAGGCTTAATACAAGTATACGGAATGTTTTATCTTGCAATTTGTCCTGCTATTCATGTTATAACTGAAAGTTATTCCTGTACTACATGTACTAGCGAAGCCGGAACTTTTCGTCAATATTAACTTGTGCATGAAATTGAGGTAATTGAAAGACAAATCCAAAACAGCGACGAAAACCGTTTCATTGAATTAATAAAACCCGGGATTATATTAGCCGTTTTTACGGACAATTCAGGAGTAGATTACTTTATTTTAAAATGTATATCAGAAGTTAAACAGTTTAAGCAAGCAACTTTAGAAGACTTAATTCTCAAGCCAAGATTCAAGAAATTGGAGGGGTGTATTTCGACAAATTATATGCCAAGAAAAATACAATTCTATTCAAATTAATCAAGGTTAAAAATGTTTCGATTTACTTGTAGAGTGTCAGATATATTTGTATTGGGGTTAAATTAAGATATAGAAATTTTACAATAACAGATGATATGCACCATGAAAGTTAAACATCCTATGATAAAAGTTTTGCACATTATTTATGGAAACCGTATACATGTATTTCCGTCCAATTGTTCCTTCCTACTGTAACGAAAATCGGTCATAGTTCATTTATTTTGATGTGAAACACCAGTTGTCTTTCCCTTTTAATTCTGTTTCTATATGTATATTAGTTTCTCCATAGTTGGAGCACCATCTGTTACTTAAAACACCCCTAAAGTTGGTATAATCTTGATTTTCAACCCTTCAAGTATAATGGACCGTTCCATGTGGTAGTATATAAAACAGCTCAAGACAGAGAAACTTTGTCAGTTATATGTGGACCGTTGAAGTGATAACATCAGGGATTATTTTCCAACTGGTTAGTAGTTGAATTAAGTGATTCCAAAGGATATATAAATAGTGTTCGGATTTATATGTGGATATTGCAATAGTGATTGTGATACAATGTATGCAGTGAATCTGATATATATATAAGTGGTTATTGTATTAGTGAGAATACAATGTGTATACTTGCTGGTGTTGCAAGTTGTACTATGTGGAAGTGTGAATACTTCATAGATTTGTATTAGTGAGAATATAAGGTGTTTACTTGCTGGTGTTGCAAGTTGCTATATTGTGGAAGTGTATTAGTGAAGGTGCACTGTGTTAAACATTACCAGTTGGATAATATTCATTGTATGGGAACTCAAAGGAATAGTTAGTGCGTGAGTTCAGCTGTGTTTATATATATATATGTCGTGTACAAGTTGCAATTTTGTACAGGTTATAACATGTACAAAAATATTGTACATGTTATAACCTGTACATTGCTGAAATACAAGTTATAACATGTACAAAAGTACCTCATACATGTTATAACATGTACAAAATATTGCTTAAAAATGGTTTTAACCTGTACAAAATTTGAAAAATTTTAATAAAGCAGAATATACATGCAAGATCGAAATTTATTTAATAATAAAGAACAATAATCAAAACCAAAAGAAGAAAATTGACAAGTGGCTACTAAAATTTCACCCTTAAAAATGTAAATACATGAACATATGTTAGAAATCAAATAACACTGACCACTCAACAAATCAGAGTCTACTAAATCATACAATAGCAAAGGTTAAAGAGTGAAAAAGTGAATAAGGCCAACTCCATTTTTGAAGTTTGCAAAAGAAATTTTAAATACTTGGGTACTGAGACATTCATATCATTGTATAAAACCATGGTCAGAACTCATTTGGACTATGCTAGTTCAGTATGGTCTCCATACAAGAAAAACGATATTGATAAAATAAAAGGAGTCCAAAGAAAGGTAACAAAACAATTACCAAGTCTCAAAGACACGAGCTATCCAGAGAGACCTAAAAAACTAGGCTTACCTACACTACTATATAAGAGAATACAAAGGGATATGATTGAAACCTTCAAAACATAGTGTATGATACATGTACCATGACCTATAATGCTGTTAGGCGAGTTCTATTTATATTTGATTTATAATTAAATTATTTAAACTTGTTAGTTTTATTATAATAGGTATATGCGGGCCTTTTCAAGAAACAATGTTATAAGTCTTGAAAAGGACGGCATAAACATATAATAAAACTATCAAGTTGACATTCATATGGAAAACAAGTTGCCGTACTGTAAATAGGTGAACAGTAGCACGGTGGGACGGATGACGATTGACCTCGACAAAATGAAATATTATTAAGGTTAATGTAATAATAGAAACATATTTTTTATTTTCAAATTTCGTACAAGTTAAAACCATTTTTAAGCAATATTTTGTACATGTTATAACATGTATGAGGTACATTTGTACATGTTATAACTTGTATTTTTGCATTGTACAAATTATAACATGTTATAACCTGTACAAAATCGCAACTTGTACACGACATATATATTCCTTGTGCATTGAAGGATTTGTGCAACTGTAAATGTGTCATTGCGTTATTGTGGTTAGTTTGCAGATTAACAAGGTGATATTTAATATTGGTGGACGTAGTAAATAGAAGTTGTATATATGTGATTTTGTGTTCATACGTTTTGTGTGATACGTACTTGATGCATGTTGCAAAGTAATCTGTTGGTGACATTGTGTAATAAAGGGCCGTATGCATGTTGCATAGTACTATGTTAGTTACATTGTGAATAAATCGGTCTGATACATGTTGAATAGTGATTGCATAGTGACATTGTGTATATATATATTCTGTTATGATACAGTGTGTTTATGCATTGTGGATGAGTTACTTCACCTTGCATTTTGACTTATGTGCATTGGGCTGTGTATATAGTTTTTTTTTGTTGTGAATCAATTTAAGGATGGTTGTGGTGAAAAATTGAGTTGAACACTTGAAATCCTGATTTATTCAGATACGGATCCATTGATCGCCCGGTTACACGTTACACTACATTACTTGCGACAGTAAGCACTGCATTTTTAGGTGAAATAACTTAAAAGGTAAACATTATTAAATCGATTTCAACAACTTGAAGTAATTTATGATAAAATGATATCACAAAAAGAACAGAACCAGAATCAACCAACAACATTTAAAAAAAACGAATAAACTTGCAAAAATTAAGCAAAGTCAAAAACCCTCTTTGACGCCGCATTTTTAGTGTAACGTCGTGTTGTAGGAACATCGTGCAATGTTATTATTATCTTTCTGTTGATTATTTCTGCGGAATTTATACTTATGCACAACAAAGATCCACTTTTGCACCTACAACAATCGACTGTTTTATGGACATTTTTCCAATGTTTATGTATAGTTGACCTTCCAATGGATAGAAACAAGTGTCTGACATTTGTCTATAATTTAAAAATATACAAATATTTCGAAGGTCTGTGCTATAAATTAAGTAAAACACGTATATCAGAAGCGTACAATCCTAAATTATGCAGCGTTAGCCCATAAAAATAGGTATAAAAATTAAAAGTATACCAATTTGTCTTTTTACCTTCTCTGATAAATAATTTGTTTCTTTTGTTTATTTATAATGGATATCCGCCTGTCCTGCTGATAAGAAAACGTTTCACTACACATTTTAACATAATAATATATTGATGTACCTGCAACAATCCACTTTTTTATGAACATTTGTCACAGGCACTTGTTTATGGATAGTCGACCTTACAGTGGATATATTACTTTTGATTAAAAAAAAGTAAAGAAATAAACCACCAATTAATAGATCTCCTTAATGCATAATTTTAAATATTTTTGATAGGAGATCGTATCACAATTCTTTGGCATTTTCAATGCAGTCTACAAAATCACTAAATGCATTTATACTTCCTTGTCTGTTTCAAATACCAAGTATCTAATATTAAAAATGTGTAAACACTGAAAAGTGTTTGTAAATATTAAACGACACAAATCATGTATAAATATTGGACTTCACAAAAGTAAATAATGTTAATAGGTCTGATAAGCATTAAGATAGAAACTTATCTTTCATTTATAGATTTATCAAAAATCGAACACCCTATTAGACATGTTACGAAAAGGTATATTCACGACGCTGATGTTGACAAATTACATTTTAAATGTGAGGTCTGTATCAAAACACAAAATGTATTACCTGTATACATTGAATATAACTTAAAAATTGCATTACTCCTTTTGGAGGCAATTCGTCTGGATCGAATATTCAATGACATTTGTACCATAAGAAATATAGGAAATTGATATTAATAATTCCATAATATTTTTTAAGAAACTTTAATGCAAAAAAAGGGTGGGGGAGGGGCACGGTCATGTAAATGCAGCAGTAGATGGGGGAGGGGGGGGGGCTGGAGGAGTGTGTGAATTCTTCGGCTAGTCCTTAATAGACCTTACAAATAATCAAAGTATTATAATCTGTTTTATACCTATTCGTGAATATATATGTAATGATTATTTTTATATAGTTATGAAAAGCAAACAAAGGAGTGTATGTATTTTGATCCAGTTGTTTGCCACCTAAATTTTTACCTAGCGGGGTATGTTTTAAAACACCTAAAATACGATTTTTATGCAATTTCAACTTGAAACTTGTTGCATAATAGTTTTAGAAAATTTGAAAAATATGACTCACTACTCACCGGTTGAACATCCCTGCAGAGTTTCAAAAGCATTGCATAATGACTTTGCATTTACACCTTAACTCCACTTTTTGCAGACATTGCATTCACACATAGGTGATTGTGGACAACAGAAGTCATACAAGATTTATTCGAAGTGGTTTCATATATAGGACACCAAAATGATGCCCAACAGTATAATCTATTGCCTTTCATTCGACCAGGTTTGGAGTTAGATTTCCCCCAGAATTTTGTCATCTTAGCGGGAAAAAAATTATCCATGTCGATCGCCCCTCTTTATCCACTACAGGCGCCATCAACTTAGAGCTAAACCACGAGCAGAAAAAAGAAAATATTAAAAAAATGAATTTGCATATATCAGAGTATCGGGTATATGTCGAACACGCTACAAGGCGCTTAAAAACTTTCAGAGTCATTGGAAGCTTATGGAGACACCAGACTGACGAATCAATCAGACTGTAGAGCTTTGTGCGGGATTAGTGGAGCGACAGGTTGAACTTTGTCAGGAACTGTAATACAACAAATAAAACTGACTAATATCTAACCATCTTACTATATTTATGTTATTAATCTGGAATCGAATGAACTTGTTTAACTCTCAGCCCTCCCTTTTCTAGCCCGCCCATGCCTGCACGCGTACACCTTTCATGTCACGATAGGCTGGACAGTGGCGGATCAAAGGGGAGGGGTCCGGGGTTGGAACCCCCCTTTTTTGGACGATCAATGCATTTGAATGGGGACATATGGTTTGAATCCCCCTTTTTTAAATGGCTGGATCCGCCTCTGTCAGCCTTGATAACACAAAAGAAATTGTCATATACATGTAGGATGTTACATAATGAGACTCTAGATAAATGTGATTTGAAGTAACCAAAACGTGCAGAATTTAAATTTTTAAGTTACCTGTTTAAAACTATATTCAATGTTTTGACACCGTCCCCAAATTTAAAGTCTAATTTGTCAACCTCAGCGTCGAGAATATACCTTTTCGTAACATGTCTAATAGTATCATGAAAAAATTTAAGACAAAGGATCTCTAGTGCTTGTTCAGAAATGATTTCAATTTTATTTTTGGGTATCTTTTTTTTTTCTGGAAGTCTTTCAATGTCGAAAGGTATGTACAAACAACATAACCCAATTTTTACAATAAAACGTTATGTACAATATTTTATATACAAGTCTATGTTGTCAAAGAAAGAGTCGTGTTTGGTCAGCAATACATTGCAATTGGGATACTGAATCCCGTAGTCAAATAGCGATTTGCAAAATAATAGAGATGAAATGTAATACTATATAAAAATAAGAAATTGTGGTTTGATTTTACAATTTTTTCAGCAACCAAATGACGCAGAAGTTAGATTAATTTTGAGTCATTCTGCTTCTTCCGGTTCAAAAAGTTAGTAACAAAAGACGCAACCAACAAAACTTACACAAACAGTCAGAAAGAAAACATAAAGTAATCAACTTTTTATCTAAAATGACAAACGAGAGTTAAGTTTAGTATTAATGGCAAATGTTTGATATTCTCTACATAATTTAGATAGACTTTTTATGGCGCTGTGGCAGCCATATATTAATTAGGCACGGGTCTATTTTTGAATCCCTTAAGTTGATCTTTACGCGTTCTTAGGATTTCCTACGTAATTTACCTTTTGTCAAAATGACTGTTTAGTTGACTTTTAGGATGTCTTTTCACTAAATCCGTTGCAAGTGTAATGATCTATATTTTAGTCTGGAAAAAACATGATTTATTTATTTTGAACTAGCTGCCAGCAACCTCGAACCCTCTTAGGATGTTCTTGGGTCTTTCGTCTTTTTGTTATCTGTTTGTTATGTGCTGATCTGATATATCAACCCCTTTTCAAAAGATTTTTAATTGAAATTTATGCACAATAATGAATTGAGTTAAACCATAGATGAAATTAACATTTTATATAAAAGACTCATAGATGTAATCATATGACAACTTATTTCGGTTCTAGTAAATAATAAACATCTTGAACGAGTAAGTTTAATTTTTTTAACCGTGTTACTTGTAAAATCAGAAATATCGATATTATTATTATATCATAGAATTGAGCTTTTCATCCCTGAATCATCTAAATCAATAAGTCGATGTTAAAACTCTAAACTTACATATAAAACTAAAAAAAATAATGTTTTGAAACCAAAAATGAAATGGATTTCCTTTTGTACAAATAAAAGGAAGGTTATGTGATTCCAATGACGAGGTTACAATGGGTCTTATATAATCTTATGCTCTATCGTAATTTGAAATTATTGACAAATAGCTGAGATACCATTTATCAAAATTCAGACTATCAATGGCGATGTGAGAGCTGGTCTAGAAAGTTATAGTAGTGTCGATTATATCCGATTGCTTTTTAATGCTCTGCGTTCAATCGTACTGCCTGTCATGGTTTTAAAATTATGAAAGATATGTTATTTAAGATAACGAAAATTTTAATTTAAGTCAATCTAATTTAAAAAAAAACACATAGCCAAAAAAGCGTGCAAACGAAAACGACTTCTGGATTAATAAAACATACATACATATACACGCTGCACATTTAATCCAAAAGTAATTTTTCATTTTTGTTTTCTTGTTTTGTAATACGTCTTGCACTTTCTCTCTTTTCTTATTCTAAAAATTACAAATTTTATTTTGAAACATAAAGGATTTTCAAATTCATGGCCATCTGCTTAAATTTCTTTCCGTTTAGCTTATCTGACATTCAATATTACTCCTTGTTAAGGAATTCGTATTTCTCTAAAGCAGCTATATTTTGAATTTCATTGGTTTTAGGGGGGATTTGTTAAGGTGTTATACCACCAAATCATGGTACGTCACATACGGTTGTATACGAAAATAGGTCGAAAAAAATATTCCCTTGAATGTGACAGTTGTAGGTAATTAATTCTACATTTTATTGCAGTAAAACATTTCTGTGTATTTCAAAGCACCATAATTTTTTTATTTGGGATTTCTATAGAACATTTCGTAAACTTGAGGTTACATGGTTACTAAACCTTGTACACCAATTAAATGAGGGGAGACATTTGATTGGTTAACTTTCAGTGATGGTTATTTTCTTATATGCAATGAAATGTTATGTGAAATTTTTCTATAGTACTGAACAGGATAAAATTTTACTCATGCCAAGTTTTTCTTTATTTGAAACTAAAATAAATTATGCACTTTTTTGAAGTCCAAATTTATCAAAGACTTATAGGGCAAAATCAATGGTGGTATTACACCTTAAGCAAACCCGTTCTGCAAATTTGGGGATTGATGATTGGAGGAAAACAGTTACTAAATACGGTGACAATGGTGGTACATATTATAATAACGATTGGGATTGTTAAAAAATGCTTGTCTAATATTAAATGTAATTAATTATAATATCGTCCTTTTTATTTTACCACTACAGCAGTTTGTTATGGGGTTATATCGATTTTCAAGTAGCTATCCAGTATGATGTACCAAATATATTTAAAAATCTCGTGAAAGAAAAAATACACGGATGGTTTTTAATGTCAATATCACAATTATATATTGAAAAAATACAAGAATATAACTGTTATATATTTTCATGATTTCAGAGGTAACCTGCTACAACAAGTACAACCGTGGTGAAAACTATGTTGGTAATGTCAGTAAAACATTATCAGGAAAACCATGTTTGAACTGGAAGGTAGTTGCTGCGTCTCATATAGACCTTCATGAAAACCATACATACTGTCGTAATCCACTACCAAGTCAAGTTGATAGACCATATTGTTATACAGGAGCGAATTTGGAATTCAGCGTGTGCATCATTCCAGTCTGTGGTACAGTATACTATAAAAGATAAAATATAATCGAACCTGTACTAATATTTTTGCATAACCCATGGCATTAGTCAGTGTCTTTATCAAAATGATCTTATAATGATACTTAAATTTGTGATAAAGTATTGCTGTGTCAAAATGAATAAAAAATTCAATTACAATTGTTAGTAATGAAAATGTTCACAACTGATTTTATACAATGCCAAATTTGTAATAATGATTATTGCTAATTGTCTTTTATTGAATTAAATAAGAACATAATTGTTTCACTTTAAATTACAAGAGATTTGGTAGGAGAATAACTTGTTGAATACTGTTATATAGAATAAAGGAAAGGAACAATGGCACATTTTGCGGAAACGAAATTTGCACTTTATTTATTTAAAGTTTCATACCTGATCTGTTTTCTCAAAAAAATCGGGGCCTTTTATAGCTTGCAATGTGGTATTGGTTTTGCTTATTGCTGAAGGTCGTACTTTGACCTATAGTTGTTAAATATCTATTTTGTTTGGTCTCTGGTGCAGATGTGTCTCTTAGGTAATCTCACAATTTCTTATTTCTATATAACAATCAGCACAATTTGGAGAAAATCTGTCTGTTAAATGTTTTTCTTTACACGACAGCATCATTTGAAAACAACGCACAGGAATCTGAAATAAAAGAACTAGTAAATTTACGATATCCAAGCAGCTTTTATGTCCATTCTGTTATGGTTAATTTGCCATAAAAACATTATAGGCTAAAAAAAAATAAACAAAACTCCAAAAGGCAAATTCTTCTTAAAATATATTACCATTGTTGTGTTTCTTTAAAATACACATAATATTTAACTTAAACTATAGACTGCAGAAATACAACAATGGATCATAGTTACAGTGGAAAGAAAAACGTAACAAGGACAGGAAACGGATGCATACATTGGAGTAGCGCTTCTGCACACACCGCACTTGAAGAAAATTACTGTAGGACACCTGCAGGAGATTCTTACAATACTGGTGGTCCTTGGTGTTATACTAATAATTCTGGAAGCCGTGAATGGTGTAATGTACCCGTATGTGATGGTAAGCTAGTTCAACTGAAACAAGGTACACGATAAAAGAAATTTATATCAAATAACGAATAAACTCATCATAGATACCAGGACTAAATTTTGTATATACGCCAGACGCGGGTTTCGTCTACAAAAGACTCATCAGTGACGCTCGAATCTAAAAATTAAAAAAAAAAAGCCAAAAAAGTACAAAGTTAAAGAGCATTGAGATCCAAAATACGACATTGCATGTATAAAATTGAAATATTAATCCTTTCAGTTTTTGTCGTCTATCGGATATTTTGACTACATCATAAACTGTCCGGACTAGAATCAATTAAAGTATGTGCATAGTAATTTTTGATTACCATAATACCATACATAAACTAAAATGTATATTTAAGAGTTAATTGAGATGAGGAGGTATACGTCAATAAGAACGCAACCAAAATGACATATGTTCTTTTCATTATGGGTTTACAGCGATCAAACAGGATTCATACACTACAGATGCATGTAAACAGGTGAACATACTCGACTTACACATGCTATTCTATTTTAATCAAACAAAATGAAACACAAGGTCTTTCTAAAAAAAGTTGCATTAATTCAGTCTCATTAAAATTGATAGAGATGATATTTAACCTTTTAACATTCTTGTCCTCTAAAACACATTATATTTTAACTTTTCACGATAATGTCAACTCAGTGATTTACAATCTTTTTTTTATTTGTATAAAATAAAGAGAAGTGGTAGCAATGAGACAACTATTCAACAGATTCCAAATGACGTGGATTTAAGAGAATATAGGTTTTCGTACAGTCCTCACAAATGTGAGCAACACAGAGGTCTACGAAAAACCAATACCATATGAGAGTTATGAAGAGGTCCTTACATGGACAAGGCGTGAATCAATTCAAACAAAATAATCAACGACCTGATTTATAACAAAACAATAAACAAAAAACAAATATTACATGCATCAACCAACGACAACCCCTAAATTACAGGCTCTTGACTTAGGACAGGCACATATTGAATTTTCGGGGTTAAACATGTTTGTAAACGCGCAATCGTCCCTATACAGTAACAACATAACATAAGAAAGGAATGTGAAAATCAGTTGGAAATGGCCTTACTCATCAGATTGGCACGTACTTTAATGGCAAAAGTCACAAAAAAGTACCGATCTTGGGTTGCTTACAGTTACTGAAAGCTAGTTCAAAGCGAATAATTTTAGGAAACGAATTAATATAAGTTAACAGATTTTTTCATGAACCAATAATTAAATCGTAAAAAAGAATTAAGTTTATAAGTTAAGTGTATTATATTTCAACTAGAATTTAGTTTATACCATATAACTAAACAAAGATCAACATATACATAAATCACATTCTCCAGTACAAAATGTCAATTAGATCATCGGATCAAATTAATGTAAAGATAACATAAACAGTCTGAGGAAAGTATTACCGCTTGGAATATCAAAAAATATCTTATATCGAAAGGATATATTAGCATAATTGTTTGTAGCATTACATTTGAAGTTATAATATAAGACATTGAAAGCATCCAGTATAAATATATGTACATAAATTTCCCAGAGGTACAAACAATGAAACAACTCATAATGGTCCAGATATCCTGATTTGGAAGACATTCACATTTGTGTGGTAGTTAAATGGGGTTGTGATAAATCAGTTTGATATATATGCATTAAGCTAAACAGATGCCTCTTTCGAAAAACTAAACTATAGCCTTAAAGCCTGAACAATGCAGCTGCATGTTCCAACATGATGACCATTTTTTTTAAAAGGGTATGGAAAAAAACCCAGCAAATACTTTAGAAAGAATACGCATAATGTCATACATTGAGTAGTTACGTGGTAATAAATTCAAGGGAAAATTAATCTTTTAACCAAAATTCCAGTTGAGTTAGAAGTTATATAATACATGTATACTAATTTG
The DNA here is from genome assembly GCA_019925275.1 of Mytilus edulis. NCBI lineage: Eukaryota > Metazoa > Mollusca > Bivalvia > Mytilida > Mytilidae > Mytilus > Mytilus edulis. The sequence goes on from CM034349.1 coordinate 121,319,332, forward strand.
TTCGTCTTCAAAACAAATGTTTTCTTTCTTTTTATTCATTTTTTCATGAAAAGTTAAGGTATGTGTTTTGTTTTGTTTCAAAATTGTAATCTAGTACCGGTGAGGACAGGAGAAAATAACCTCTTAATAATAATTTCTGAAAAGAATATGTTTGCATCTTTGTAAAAAAGGCAAGTTCGCTTATATTTAACGAAAAAAAAATTATTTTACAAAATAAATTTAATAATTTCTAAGTAATCATGTATGTTTAAAATGAAGGTGCACAATGTCCTGACCTGTCTGTGAGACCTAATTTAATTTCAAAAGAAGGAAGGACTATGTTCCAATACGGCGAAAAGGCTGCACTCACATGCAAAGCTGGATATATATTGCTAAAACCGACGAACCTGACGTGTCTGCAATCGGGGAATTGGAGTGATAATTTACCTTATTGTGAAGGTTTGTTAATGAAGTCTCTTTTCTAAATAAATTTAGATTTTTGCAGTTATTTTTTAAAAAAACTTTTTCGATTAATAAAATCATTTAAAAAAGTACTTTTTAAAAGTATTTCAAAGAACAAAGTAAAACCTACAACTCACTATAAATATATCTGTTTTTCTTCGTCAGTCATTAACCACATTAAGTTTAATGTTTATATTTGATTGATATATATGAATGTATTTGATTACAGAGGTAACCTGCTACAACAAGTACAACCGTGGTCAAAACTATGTAGGTAATGTCAGTAAAACATTAACTGGAGAAACGTGTTTGAACTGGAAGAAAGTGAATTCTCCTTATGTAAACCTTCATGAAAACCATACATACTGTCGTAATCCACAACCAAAGAATATAGACAAACCATTTTGTTATACAGGAGCGGGATATGCATATAGCAAGTGCATCATCACAGTCTGTGGTACAGTATAAACATATTATGTTGTTAATTTAATTCAAATAACTGCTCCAATCGTGCAAAAATCCAACCGAATGATTAGATATATAAATTCATATAGTCATTATAACTCTATATTCAGGACAACAAATTAAATCTGCAAATTTGTGGAAGCACATTTTTCTTCCCTTGCAGTGATTCGAACTCGTGCTATTGTGATATTGAGACAAAACCGCCTGCACTGATTACAGCGCTCTAGACCAATCGGTTATATACCAAAATTTGATTAAACTATATGATTTAAAAATGAGGAGATGTGCCGTATGATTTTCAATGACAACGACTATCTACCAGAGTCCTATACCGATCTGCTTTCAACCATGGCAAAACAACAAATACCGTATAGTCATATAAATCATAGTATTACTACTTGTATATCAATTCATGTTCAATATAAGTACAGATAAAACAAATATTTAAATATTTTACTGCGGTGTTTAATTGTTAACCTTCTAGGATAAGTTTATTTAAAGTATCGATAATATCTCAATTCATAGACTGTATTTACAAAATCACTTATGCTCACTCATCACTCATGCAAAACAAAAAATAAATCATATAGTTCATCACATATATATCGTATTAGGTCACTAACACATTGTGTAATGAATTTATCTTACCTACTTTTCCTATTTGATGCGACTGTCATACAAGTGAGAGGTTTAGCTAGCTATACAACCAGATTCAATCCACCAATTTCTATACAAGAAAATGCCTGTACCAAGTCAGGAATATGACAGTTGTTATCAATTCGTTAGATGTGCTTGAGCTTTCAATATTGCCATTTGATTAGGAACGTAACGTTAAGAATTTGTCTCGGAGTTAAGTTTTTTTGTGATTTTATTTGAAACACGTGATATTTAGACTTTTGGCTTATCAAAGTATTCAAGTTATCAATATAAATATAAAATCACAAAAATACTGAACTCCGAGGAACAATTCAAAACGGAAAGTCCCCACTCAAATGGTAAAATTAAAAGATAAAACACATCAAACGAATGGACAACAACTGTCATATTCCTGAACCTACTTCCATTGACAAAAACAAATAAGAACTTGTTACATTTTAATGGGTTTTCTACATTCATTTCAATCGTTCATCATCCATTTCTTCAACTCTTGTTCTGCCGAACATTTTTAATTTTTCTAACACCACTTCTTCCTTTAGTATTCAAAGTCAAATAAATCATACCTTATACACGGTCTCCACGCGGTCGCTTTTAACTAATCGTATATTAGAAATGTGTAGTAGTTAAGATGAAAACATATATTTCCCTAAATGAGGTCTTATATTATTAACTAAGATGTTTTTTAGAATCAGTTTTATTTTAAGATGTTGCATGTATTGCACATGATAGCTGTACTCGATAACAATTGTTTAACTTAATAGATTTGATTTCGTTCAGTTGTCCTGAAGATGAATATTACATTTTTCTTTTAAACAATCTATATGTGTGCAGAAACTAAATATTAATAATTCTTTTTTTTAGAAAAAAAATGATATACTGTGTATCATGACTATCATGCATTGTAGTAATGAAACAATGCAATAAAGATAAGTGCATAAGTTTACTCAAATATAATACAAATGCATAGAATCCTGTAATTCGGTAGTGAAATGTATATTAAACATTATTTCTAATCGGCTAAAATAGAATTTTGTAAATATAGATTGCAGGAATTCATCTACTGATTCTAATTACGACGGAGAGATAAATATCACTAGAAATGGACATACTTGCATACATTGGAATAAAGCCATTAATTATAGGTCTCAACAGGAGAATTACTGCAGGACACCGACAGGAGATTCATATAATGTTAATGGACCTTGGTGTTATGTTGATACGAAAGGAGGACGTGATAGTTGTAATGCACCTATATGTGAAGGTAAGACTTACAATATATCCTCTTTTGTTTGTTGGGTAAATTTGACACAATTCATGTTTTATATATAGGTTTTATATTGAAGTCATAAAGAAAAACATCTAAATACATTCGTTGATTATCTCTAGATTTGTAGTAGTATTCTGATTTTTTGTGTTTGTCTTTTTTATTTGCTTATTACTTTTTATTCATTATGATATCAAAGAAAGAAACATATTTAAGAATTGAATGCTTCTTTTTGTAACATGATTGGGGTTGTAAAAGCGGTGACCAAAGTTCATTTTGTATGAAGCGCGAATTAATTAATTATCGTGCCTTTGTGTCCTATAGGCACCATATCGCGTTTGTCATTCATTCTTATGACTATTCAGTTTGGGTTATTTTGGGAGAAAAACGAAAATAAAGGTGTCAGACCACCAATTAAAAATCCCTATCTGTTCAACCAAATTTTGCAATTTTCATAGCTTTCTAAATAATTTACCTTAAGTTTAACTTTAAGGAAACCAGGTATATCCTGAATTGTACATGTATTACCTTTCTACATGCCAATTTTCAACCAATGTTTAAAGTCTTATTAGAAATTTTTTATCTTGAAAACTCAGGTACTACCAAAATAACTCCCAGTTTTCTGGAAATCTTAAACTTGTGTACTATGTAGCGCAATAATCCTGAATTTTTAATGCAAACTCATAGAAAAGTCAATTTTGGATCAAAATGGTCTAAATTTATCTCACTTTCACCAAAAGTTTCATTTATGAAAATTTGTTGGTTAGTTTAAGTAAACAATGACATCAAATGCACTATTTTTTGTCTGAGTAGGCCTACTTTCACGTTCTAAATTGGAGGGAGTAATTGGTGGTCTGACACCTAAAGGCTTCCGGATATTGTTTCCGTCATCAGACCAGCTTTTAAGTCAGACATGACTACCGGTTTTAACATTGAGAACCAATCGTATGATAAATAACAAAAATGAAAAATAAATAAGCCAATCAGAGTGTTGTCCATGTCGTGGTTTTTAGATCGTAAGATCCTCAGTTTTAACTTACACATAATTTTCATAAGTACTCGGACGGGAACAAGACAGTTATTTTCGCGTTTATCTGCATGTATACTATGATTAATATACCACTATAATATATAGAGACTCTCTACATAATATAGCAGTGATCGCCATGGAGAAGAAACTTAGAATTAATAGTTAATAGAAAATTAAATACACTTTAATATTTATAATATAGATACGTATGTTCATGTAGCCAGGTGTATAGTGAGGCTGATAGAAAGTGACATATTTGATGATAAGATCTTTATTGTTTTACTAGTTAACAAAGGTGGCAGGTAGTCCTGCAAATACACAAAAAGAAGGTTTTTATAATACAATTGTCTACATGTAGAACACAACTTCAGTTATAATGTACACTATAATGTAAATGATATCAGCAAAATACATAGTTACAATAATTTGCTTGCCTTAGCCAATATTACTCAGTATTAATACCAATAACTCTTGTATACATTTAATATGACAAAGTATGGTTTATATGCAGTAAATAGTACTTAAATCATTTCATTAACTCTCTTTCATATTCAAAATGAAGTTTACTTAATCAAAACACTCATTTAAATAGAATTACAAAATATTGTTAAACCTGCGTTCCATAACAAGACACATTAATGTTAAACAGGCTTTCCATAGTTTTTATAGCAAATAGCTCTCGTTTGTGTACAAAATAATTGTTAATTAAACTTTGCAGAAGTGAACACGGATGGTTATTGTTCCATCATTATAGATGCATGTGATTAATATACCAAAACAATTATTTAACAATGAAAAATACAATGTTTATGCAACAAAAACAACTAACCTAAATTATAGTATTTTACGTGACATAAATTATGTGTCACATAATTACAGAAGATATAATATGATATGTTTGTCAGTATTATTAATTCATAGTGCTGCTGTATACACCGATAATGATACAAAAATATGGAAATACGTCGGCAATGGTTTGCCGTATGAATATTGTTTGTTTTGATGTGTTTATCATGTTTATATATGTATTGAAGACTTTACACAAACAATAAAAGCAATTTATAATATTATAAAGGCCAGGGAATAATTAATACAATAATAATTTACCTGCAGATGGTATAAAAAGGCTTATTTTACAATGTTTCTTTCATTCATTCCAGCGTTATCATAAGTGCATATTAATACGTCATCAAAACGGTGGTTCCGGTTACAATAAAAATAGAAAATTACCGGTTACACATGAATAAATTCCGGAATCATAAGTGACTTGCTCACATACTCCCCTGCTTATAAAAGTAACGTCCTCGTTACTGCAACCATAACACAAAAAGTACAATTTTACAGTATAGGACTCAATTTCAAAATATGATACAACTCATAATCATAATAAAACACACACACAAAAATAATTTCTTTCTAGCAAGGTGTGATTATCTTTAACTACAAATGCAATTACAAGTTAGCTTTGACTAGAAACTTCACTTCAAAAATTTCAATGCAATAATAGTTAACACAAAAATGAAAAAAAAATCAGCAAAAAGTTAATGTTTTAAAGTGTCAAGAAAATAAAAAAATTCAAATAGGCATCATTTAAAATTGAATTTAACAATTAAACAAATATCATTAGCAAACAACCTTGACTAGAAAATGTAACAAACATCACTTGAAAAGTCATTTAACATTTCACATTGGTACAATATCAAAAAAATATTTCTGATTGTCAAAAATAGTCAAAGGCATGAACATACAATTTTAAACAGTTGATCTTGGTTCATTATAAACATTTGAGTGTTCACCAAAGTTAGTTCTGTTTGATCGTCTCAGCTGTCGGTATCCGTTGTATCCAACTGCAATAGGGTCTTCGTCTGAACTACTGTCACTGTCAGTTTGTGGTTTGAATTTGCACACTTGTAAATTTGTTCTATTTTCGACGCGAGGTTGTCCAGATTTATCAATTGGTTCAATGAGATAAACATGACGGTCAGCGTCTAAGCACTTTATCACTTGATATTGTAAAGAATTCCACTTGTCCTGAATTTTATTTCGGCCTTGTACTCTATTTCGAATAAGTACTCGAGTACCAACTCCAAGTTTATGTTCAGACGCTTTTGTGTTATGAGCTTTCTCTCGTAAAACAGCTTCTTTCCTTAAGTGCTCCCCTGCTTTTTCATACGCAATCTTCATTCTATTAAGATGTTCAGAAATATACTCATGTCTATTGTCACTAATATTTCCATCTTCTTCAAAGTCAAGAAGAGAGTCAACAGGTAATCTAGCCTGTCTACCCATCATAAGATAAAAGGGAGAAAACCCTGTAGACGAATGAACTGTTGAGTTGTATGTAAAGATTAATTCTGGAAGAAAGTTTGGCCATTGTTGTTTCTGTTTTGGTGTTAGTGTTCGAAGTAGGTCATGTAAAGTCCGATTAAACCTTTCACATTGACCATTACCTTGTGGGTGATAAGGAGTAGTTCTGCTCTTTTTGATGTTGTAAATATTACAAAGCTCACTAATAAGTTCAGATTCGAAGTTCCTCCCCTGATCCGAATGGATACGTTCAGGTATTCCATAACGCATGAACCATGATGAAACTAGTACTTTGGCGGTAGATGCTGCAGTTTGATTTCGTGTCGGAATTGCTGCTGTAAATTTCGAAAATATGTCCGTTATAACTAAAACATTTTCTCTACCATCACTTGCTGGTTCTAGAATAGTAAAATCTATAGCTAGGATTTCATTTGGTTTGGTTGCTAACAAATGACTCATTGGAACTGATATGCGCGGACATGGCATCTTAGCAACATTACAACGTTCGCATGCCTTGCAGTAGTTGTCGATATCCTTGAACATTCCTGTCCAGTAACACCTTGAACGAATCAAGCTTGTTGTCCTTTCTATTCCTTGATGACCTGCTTGTTCATGTAACATTTCTAACACTTGCTTTTGTAAAGCCTCTGGTATAACGAATTGATGTGTTTCACCTTGTTGTGGATCAGTTACCTTTCTATATAGAATCCCATTTTTAAAAAACATTCTGTCCTTTTGACGTAACATAGATATTACTTTAGGAGACTCTTTCAGACGCTCACTTGATGACGGTTTTCTTTGTTCATTAAAGTATATCAAAAATTGTTTAATCGTATTGTCACTGTTTTGCATTAGTTTCATGTCACTGTTACTATATCTAGGCAATGCACTTACTTCATTACATAACGCTTGTAATATTCCATCCTTGTCAGGCTGTTCATGTTTTTTCTCAACTTCATATTCGATTGATTCTACGGTTCTCTTGTATGCTATAACACGTAAATCGGTCGGTATATCTGTCGTGTAACTGGGTAATCGTGATAAAGCATCTGCGGCGCCATTTAATTTTCCAGAACGGTATGAAATTGTAAAGTTGAACTGAGCTAACTGAGCTGCCCATCGTTGTTCCACTGCTGCTAGTTTCCCACTTGTTTGTAAATGTGATAAGGGATTGTTGTCTGTTATAATTTCGAACTTTGAACCAAGTAAGTAGTCTTTCAATTTTTCAGTTACTGCCCATTTGACGGCTAATAGTTCAAGTTTAGCAGAACTATAGTTGGCATCATTCCGTTCACTAGGCCTAAGTGTGCGGCTTGCATAGGCTATAACACGAAGATCTTTTCCTTGTTTTTGCATTAAAACTGCTCCAAGTCCTCTGAAACTAGCATCAGTTTCTAGAATAAATTCAGATTTATAATCTGCAAACCCTAATATAGGTGAAGTCGTCAGATTTTCTTTTAGATGTGTAAATGCGTCGGAGCATTCCTCTGTCCATGAAAGTTGCATTTGTTTGTTTGACTTCTGTTTTGTCTTTTCCTTGTTACAAACACTGATAAGATGATATAAAGGTCTAGCTACGTGTGCAAACTTGGGAACAAATCTACGATAATAACTCGCAAATCCAAGAAAAGAGCGCAAGTCCTTTACAGTCTCTGGTTGCGGCCATTTCTTTACAACATCCACTTTTTCTGGATCGGTTGCGATGCCATCTGAAGATATAATGTAACCTAGATATTTTACTTGTTCTTTGAAAAAATGACATTTCTTTCCTTTTAGTTTCAAGTTATGTTCTTTTAGCTTCGTTAGCACTTTATCTAATCTTGTCAAATGTTCTTCTATTGTTGAAGAGTAAATAATCAAATCATCTAGGTATATAAGCAAAATTTGGAAGACGGAATCATTAAAAATGTGCTGCATCAACCGTTGAAATGTGGCTGGACTGTTGCACAATCCGAATGGCATTCTAGTATATTCATATAACCCAAATGGTGTACTGAAAGCAGTTTTCTGTTGGTCATCGGGGTGCATTGCAATCTGGTGAAAACCACTAGCAAGGTCCAAAGTACTAAAATATTTTGCTCCATGAAGTGCATCCAAAGTCTCATCTATCCGTGGAAGCGGAAATGCGTCACGGACTGTCTTCAAGTTCAACTTCCGGTAATCAACGCATAGGCGTATAGACTGGTCTTTTTTCCTTGCCACAACAATTGGGGACGCATACGGACTTATACTTTCTTTAATGATATTTTTCGCCAAAAGATCTTTGATATGCGCTTTAACTTCTTCGTACTGACTTGGTGGTATACGTCTATAAGGCTGAGCTACTGGTTTGTCATCAGACAATTTAATTTGATGTTGCATAGTAGTGGTGTATCCTAGATCTAATTCTTCGGATATGAAAACATCTTGATACTTCTCTATCAAATCCACTATTTTCCGTTTTTCAGTTTCGGTACAGTTTAATTCTTTTAAGAAGTCCAGAGAAATGTCTTGTTTAGAATTGATTTCATTAATTTCAGCTTTTAAAACTATTGTCTCTTCATTATCATTGGTTTTAAAAAATTCTACTTCTGATTCCTCTTGGTTTACCAAACAAGTAACTTCTCTTATAACACCAATCCTAGAATTTGGTTTTAGCCATAAATCAGTTGATTTCAAATTTGCTATCCTCACCGGATATCGGTTTCTTTCTGTAGTTGACACAGAATCAATTACTATAACTTCTGTATTTCTAGATAACGGTTCAATGTTTATAATTTTGTTCTTTGACCTTTTCTGTGTTGGTCCTACAACTGTTACAATACTAACAGAATTAGCTGGTACGCAAATTTCAGAACTTCCGGCTACTCTTGCAAATCCCTTAATTTCAGAATGTTCTGGTTTAACTGAGTTGTTTATAGTTTTGAAAAGATCCATACATTGAGATATAATGTTCATACCAATAAGGCCAGACGAGTCTTTCCTGTTTACTCCAGGAGAATCCTTTAAAATCAAAATTCCTCTGTCCTTAATAGTTTCACCAAATAAAGGTAAGTATACATCTGTTTCTATATATCCAACGTACGGAATGTCTAATCCATTGGCTGCTCTAAGCCGAAGCCAACTCTTATCTTGATGCAATTCAAAATTTGACTTTAACATCTTATTGAAAAACGATTCGGAAATAGTACTAACCATTGATCCAGTATCTAAAATACATGATACAACAACATCTCCAATTTTCATGTCAACAATAGGACTACTTCCAACGGATTTCTTAACAAGGGACGAGCCATTTGTACCAGCGCCTACGGACCGGCTCCCTGCCGTAGACTGTTTTCGTTTAAATCATTTGTTTCATACTTTTGGTTCTGTGTAGCATTACCTTGATCTCTGATGAAGCTGCGACAATTTCTTTTTATGTGTCCAGTCTTACCACAATAGTAACAATCTCTAGGTTTTCTATATGCTCCTTGTTTTTCTTCTTTTAACGTTTTTACCTCTGATTTTATGCTTTGGAGTTCCGATTTGAAATCTTCAAGTACTTTTGCTATGTCGGAAGCTCCAGATGGTTTGGCTTGAGTAGCGAAAATGGGGACTTCAAAGTCGTCTGTCCTGTTGTCTTGTTGTTGGCTAGTTTCTTGTACATCGCCGTCCTCCATGAGCAAAGTTGCTTCCTCCCGAATATCATTAAATGAAATAGTGTTTGTACCTCTTATGCGTTTCTTTAATTCTCTTTTGAGCCATGTTGGTCTTACATTCTCAGCAAACTGGTTGCGCAAGACAATGTCTCTATCTGTTATGCATTTGTTGTCTCGCTTGCATATCTTGTCTAGTTTACACATGAGGATATGTGAAAATTCTTGCAGTGTCTGGTTTTCTGTTTGTCTGCAAATGTAAAAATCTGACAATAGTTCTGATATTGTTCCCCTTTCACCAAATACTTCCCTCAGTATACTCAACACACTTTTTGTTGTTTTCTTTTCAGAGAGTGGTCGGTACCTTATCTCTTCTTTAGCTGGACCTTCTAGGAGACTAATTATAAAGTTAACCTTTTCTTCCTCTGGGGTGGGCCTACTCTTTATTGTCAATTCAACATCTTCGATAAACTCCTCTAATGTTTGCGAGTCCTCTTTCCTACCTGAGAATTTCTCTATTTTCCTTTCTCTTGGTGTAAAAACAACCTTCGGTTCTACTGTTTCTTTACATGCTATTACCTTAGCTAATCTCAGCTTAACATCATCTAGTTCCTTTTTCAAAGCATTGACATCTCCGTTGGCCATCTTGAATGTTGTTCTCCGTCTACCACCTTTAGCAAAAAGTTGTCACATAAATCCTGTCGACGACGCCAAATGTAGCCAGGTGTATAGTGAGGCTGATAGAAAGTGACATATTTGATGATAAGATCTTTATTGTTTTACTAGTTAACAAAGGTGGCAGGTAGTCCTGCAAATACACAAAAAGAAGGTTTTTATAATACAATTGTCTACATGTAGAACACAACTTCAGTTATAATGTACACTATAATGTAAATGATATCAGCAAAATACATAGTTACAATAATTTGCTTGCCTTAGCCAATATTACTCAGTATTAATACCAATAACTCTTGTATACATTTAATATGACAAAGTATGGTTTATATGCAGTAAATAGTACTTAAATCATTTCATTAACTCTCTTTCATATTCAAAATGAAGTTTACTTAATCAAAACACTCATTTAAATAGAATTACAAAATATTGTTAAACCTGCGTTCCATAACAAGACACATTAATGTTAAACAGGCTTTCCATAGTTTTTATAGCAAATAGCTCTCGTTTGTGTACAAAATAATTGTTAATTAAACTTTGCAGAAGTGAACACGGATGGTTATTGTTCCATCATTATAGATGCATGTGATTAATATACCAAAACAATTATTTAACAATGAAAAATACAATGTTTATGCAACAAAAACAACTAACCTAAATTATAGTATTTTACGTGACATAAATTATGTGTCACATAATTACAGAAGATATAATATGATATGTTTGTCAGTATTATTAATTCATAGTGCTGCTGTATACACCGATAATGATACAAAAATATGGAAATACGTCGGCAATGGTTTGCCGTATGAATATTGTTTGTTTTGATGTGTTTATCATGTTTATATATGTATTGAAGACTTTACACAAACAATAAAAGCAATTTATAATATTATAAAGGCCAGGGAATAATTAATACAATAATAATTTACCTGCAGATGGTATAAAAAGGCTTATTTTACAATGTTTCTTTCATTCATTCCAGCGTTATCATAAGTGCATATTAATACGTCATCAAAACGGTGGTTCCGGTTACAATAAAAATAGAAAATTACCGGTTACACATGAATAAATTCCGGAATCATAAGTGACTTGCTCACATTCATAATAAATAGAAACGCGAAAACAACGGAATATAACAGAAAACAAAATAATAACGGACTTTGAAAAAAAGGGAGAAGACTTAAAAACAGTTTCCTGTCTCCATTTAAAAATGTACCTATATGACTTTTGATATCATATCTAAAATTCTCCAGAAATAAAATCTTTTAAAAACATTTATCCTTAAATAGTTAACATACTTTCAAACAAGCTTAAAATGCCCGCTTTTTCGCTTTTAAGCCAAACAGGACTTCCGGTTTTAAACCTGCACATAAATTTCATAAGAGTTCTCGGGGACAGGACAATAATTATCGCGTTGATAGAGACTCTCTTTATAATATAGCAGTGATCGCCTGGGAAGAAACTTGAAATTGATAGTTAATAGCAAATACACTTTATTTAAAGTATACGTATGTTCATATCTTTGAAGACGGGCTTCAAAGTTATTGTGAAACTGCCTATTCTAGAGGTGGCGTGAATCAGATGTGGATACTTAAAAATTCCAAAGATCTTTTAGAGTACATACAATCTAACTCTCTTTCATCTTGTAACAGTATTAAAACATTTGACTTTTCTACTCTTTACACAAGTATTCCACATTCCAAACTAAAAGACAAATTGAAAGAGTTGGTATTACTTTGCTTCATAAAAAAGAATGGCCAACGTAGATACAAGTATCTTGTCTTAGGGAGGGATAAATCATACTTTGTAAAGAATCACTCTGATTCAAACAAAAAGTTCTCTGAAACCGATATTATCAAGATGCTTGATTTCTTGATTGACAACATATTTGTAACGTTCGGAGGACGTGTTTTCCAACAGACTGTCGGCATCCAAATGGGAACAAACTGTGCCCCTCTTCTTGCCGACTTGTTTCTTTATTATTATGAGGCTGACTTCATGCAGGAACTTCTTAGGAAGATAGATAAGAAGTTAGCAAAATCCTTTAACTCTACTTTCCGCTATATAGATGACGTTCTTTCACTAAACAATTCAAAATTTGGTGACTTTGGTGAGCTTTCCAATTGTGAACTTTCCATTTCGAAGTAGCAACATTCCAGCAGCACCTGCATACGGGGTATATATGTCCCAATTGATACGATATTCCCGTGCTTGCATTTCCTATCATGATTTTCTTGATAGAGGGTTACTGCTCACAAGGAAGCTATTAAACCAAGAGTTCCAAATGGTGAAGTTGAAATCATCCCTTCGTAAATTTTACGGACGCCATCACGAGTTGGTTGACCGTTATGGAATAACCGTTTCACAAATGATATCGGATATGTTCCTTACGTCGTAACTATAATCCCCTTCCCTTTCATGAATGTGACCTACCGAATTAGACTATTTACCGGATTTGTAATCACATAAGCAACACGACGGGTGCCACATGTGGAGCAGGATCTGCTTACCATTCCGGAGCACCTGAGATCACCCCTAGTTTTTGGTGGGGTTCGTGTTGTTTATTCTTTAGTTTTATATGTTGTGTCATGTGTACTATTGTTTTTCTGTTTGTCTTTTTCATTTTTAGCCATGGCGTTGTCAGTTTGTTTTAGATTTATGAGTTTGACTGTCCCTTTGGTATCTTACGTCCCTCTTTCATAGTATACAGAAACGCGAAAATAATCGAATTTAACAGAGAAAAAAAAATAACGGACTTTGGAAACAAGGGAGAGGGCTTAAACTGGTTCGAAGCACCTATGCATTTTGATACCTTTTTCTGAAATTGTCCAGGCATGAAATCTTTTACTGAAATTCGCCCTACAACAGTTTACATACTTTCAACCAAGCTCTAAATGCCCGCGATTTCGCGGGTGTGTTCTAGTAATTACATATTTTAGATAGGATCATGAAAATACGATTTTTATCACGTTTTTATTTAATTTACGTGTGCACTTTATTGTTGGACCTCGTGTCAACATGAACGATAAATTTCATTGTGTAATAAAGTTGATTAAGGAATAACTCGAGATTGCAGTAAATCAATCAGAATAACGTATTAAAATGAAACATACATCTGATGTAATTATTTATATTTTAAGGCGCATCATGTCCAGATCTATCGCATCGCGACCATTTACAAACACAGGATAACAAAGATTCATATAGGTACGGGGAAACTGTGAACCTTTCATGCGAAACTGGATACAAATTGAATGGCTCAAAATACCTGTCATGTCAAGAGTTTGGACATTGGAATACTACAATACCCACATGTGAAGGTATACTACCATTAAAAATAGAATTTTGATTAACTACTGATTTAAATCTCAAATTACTATGAAACAATATTTTTGAAATAAGTATCTGCCCATAGCTTTTATTGTAAAAGTTGAAGTGCATTGGGAAGCAGGACTGTTGTAAGATCTAACACCGATATAACATGAAACTAGCTTCAAACAATGGACACTAGTACAGACAAGAAGGAACATTTTTGGTATATGTGGCACTGTAAATTTCATGAAAATTAATTATTTTGTGATATTTTAACCAACCCATTTTGAGCATCGGAACATAGCAAGATAAACATTTTTAGATTAATATAATCAGATGAGTATGAATTATGTAATCATGTAAAACACCCTAACACCTTTTTACAAAAAAGTAAAAATAACCAAAATATCCATGTGCATCCGATACTCTAGGTACAGTACGACTGATTCGGACCCGATCTCAAAGAAGCAAGTAGTGCACATTTTGAATTAAATAATGCATACGCATAGCTGTACCGTCGTCAATACCAGTAAGCGAAATATATAGGTAGTTTGAATATCAAAAGGAATCTGAAAGAATTAGGATCAATGTTAAGCACTTGTTAATATTTTTTTTAAATAACAAAAAATATATAGGAAATTAAAAAATTAAAGTATTTTCCCTGTTGATTAAATTGGAACAGGTTTTTTCCACAAAAATACCGGAAACCATTCAGTCGCTCTTATATCGGTTAAAGTTATGTTAAATTAATCCTTCAATATTCAGACTAACGTTATGTTTTGACATGAAATGACTGTCATTTTTGAAGGTATGAAATTTGGAATTGTGACAATTGAAAACAAAGGACTAGCTTCACAAAACAAAATTGCGTCTTTATTTCTGAAAGAGTGTTCCACTTCTAAAAAAGGAGACACCAATACGGGTAGAATTTGGAAAGACGAATATTTTGCGATACATATTTACGGAAAAAAATCTGCTGATCTTTTAATTTCTGGTCTCTCCCTCCCTTACACAAAACGTTGTCCGTGTCCGTTCGGGTCACATTATAATCTTAAACAGGTTTGATCAGGCAACACGTAACTGTTGGTTCGTATACGATAGAGCAAATAGTAACAATTTGTTCATAACATAGAGCGACAAGATACACTTTGTTCGCGTACGCTAGAAAAACAAGAACAAGCATGTTCGATGTAATCGTGTTCATTGTAATCGTTGTTGGAATTGATGTAATTCTTAACATAATCATAATGTTTTTTTCATCGGGTACATTTTAATTTATTTGATTTTTCTATAAATAAAATTTTAATATGTATTTTTGTCACGGCGATTTTGCAAATCAAAGACAGTTCGAACTATCTTATCATTATTTTTTCCACTATTCTGTTGAAAGATCTATTGTATTTGTTCTGATTATTTTTGTCTTCTTCTTCCAAATTTTTTACGTGCCTTATTTTGTGGTTTCGCACGATGTTGCTTAGATTTCTTGCATGTGATATTGAATAGTTATTACGCTTTTAAGATTGACCCTGTTTAGTCGAAGACTTTTTATTGTAAGAGCTACCTCCCAAACACTGTTTTATTTGTGGTGAGATCACCTTCGCAACCGTTAAAGAAAACGACAAATAAATTTTACGAAATTGCTCGCTATATCCTCAGGATGTTTTGTCCAGTTTTAACGGAAGCAATACGAAAACTCCATATGAGAGTTATTTTCCCTAATGAATTTGAAATAAGTGGTATGCATTTGAAACTGGTAAACCATAAATGATAGAATTTTAGGGTCTGTTGATTTGATCTCCTTGGTTCAAAGAATAGAACACCAGGTCTAGGTCAAAGGTCAAATTCTAAAATTCTGACTTTCCCTTTTTTCTTTATCTCCTTTGTTGCTTATAAAGTTATATATACAAGAACTAGTATAAAATGTTTGCCTAAATGAAATTACGATATGAAACATTTGGCCTGAAACAATCTAATAACATCTTATAAGAGTAATTGGTCTTGAAGTAATTCTTATAAATTGATAAATCAATAATTTATAAAATTGATGTGAAAAGACCTTCAATTGTTCCCTAAACAATTGTTTTTTGATTGTCAATGGATTTGTGAGAATTGAAATTTGATAGACTACTGTCAACTTTTTTGTGCATCGAATAATACATGTTTTCTTATTATTTTAGTTGTTACATGCTATGGTTTCTCAATAAGACCCAATCTAAAGTGGCACCCTAGAAGTTTATCATACAAATATAATGCCAATGTCAAGTTCACATGTGATAAAGGATATGAATTGTCTTCATCTACAAATATTACATCAAATATTACATGTCAGTCTGATGGAACATGGAGTGACATTCAACCAAATTGTACAGGTAAGCCTTTATTCGTTTAAAAATTGTTGTGTGTATATGTTATGGCCCATATGAGAATTTGGACCGTACACGTATGGTCATGACCATTTTCGTATACGTTTATGGTCTGACCATATAGGATATACACTCATTTTGTTATTAACGGCCCGGACCATTTGAATACTTATTTAGGTATTTTATTTGGATATTCAAACCAAAAAAGAACCAATGGTGTGATCTTATTTATTTTACTTGTGTTATTTTTGTTTACCAAGTAATATACTGACAATGCGGTATGGGCTTTGTTAATTGTTATGGCCGTACGGTGACCTATAGTTGTTAATTTCTGTGTCATTTTGTTCATTTTTGGAGAGTTGTCTCATTGGCAATCATACCACATCTTTTTTATACTCAAGTACGTTTAGTAAATAAGATCCAAATATACCTTAAAAGGAGATATGATGCGATGGCAACAATAAAAAGTATTGATTCGAAATTTCATAAAGTGTCTGCTTTCTCTTGTATTCGCTTGTCATGATAGTGTAAATTAAAAGCGTCAAAGTACGGTCATTACATTTTCTCTTTCTTTCAGTACGTTTCTGGTTTCTTTCCGTACAATAAGAAATAAAACAAAGTTGAGGATCGAGATATTCATCATTTTGCCGTATATTGTACTTATTTCTCCATCAATCTAGCACGGTTGGTAAAAGATAGTATCGCATATTCGACAATAGTATTATGTGTTATTATATTTTACAATTCTATCCTTATAACAAACAGATAGGCTACATGGAAATAGTTGTTCTCTACATTTCCCTGTTTGTGTTGTCATGTATTTTTCACATTCCTTTTGGCTCGAAATCACTTAGCTTTTTATTGAGTCTTAATACTGCATTAAATGCTTTATAGCAGTTTGTGCAATGAAAATAATTAAGAACGAAGAAATGTTCGACCGGCTAGATAAATACATAAAATTGTGACTCCTTTACAGGGGACAAATTGATCCGATTTATTAAAAATAAAAGACAGATGGCATTTACAATATAAAAAGGAGATGTATTAGACAATTATCCCTTCAATAGGTGTCTGCTAAGGTATTTAATTTTGTAAAGATGGAAAATAAGCTTTATTCTCATGTTGCTCATTGGCTTTACAATTGTTTCTACCAGTGCTTTCTATATTATGGTTAATCCATAAAAGTGCTTTGAAGCATGAATCTTACATTCTGTTCACTTTGATTGCACTGTTAGAGAAGGCGATAAATGCTTACTGTACTGTTTACTATAGTAACACAATTTTTAAAGGTTGATAGAAACAAATAAAATGACAGTTTTCGGCTAAATTACGAAGTATTTTATTATAAAAACACCATTTCTAATTGACAGCGCATCAATCCCACAATGGCTTCTATTTTTACGATTTTAAAATTAACTGGCGTAATGGGGAGATAATTTTTACGAAGTTGAATCCTGACTCCACTACGTTGAGTGAGATTGAAATAAAAATATTAAAATATGATTGAAAATTGAAATCCAATTAACGCATAAAAAATGGTCAAAATTTACAGGCATTAATAGAATTCAGACTTGTTCCGCTTTTGTACCATTAACAAATGATTCTGTGACCGCAAAATGTCCATGACTTTATACATACATAAATATAGAGAAAAATCTTTAACATTTGACTTTCGAAAACATTTTATATACATGAAGATGAATTCATGGTTTTAAAATATTGTCACATTTAAAGTTGAAGACAAAATTAAAACAAGTATGTTTTGAGGTAAATATGGTTCATGTTTATAACTAAATCTGATTAAAACCAACTTTAGTGTGTGAAAGTGCATTTGAGATCCATATAATAGAAATCTTATTATTGTTCTAATAATTTCAAATTATTAATTTTTGTTCAAGTTAGAATTATGTTCTGCACCCAAGAATTCAATTTAAGTTTTTACATTTTTATTTTTTAAATTTTGTTAAGCTTGTTCCTCTACAATATTTATTTTGTTATTATTTAATATTATTAAAATCAAATCGATCTTGAAAGGATTTAAAATGTTTGTATTGAAATCGGCAAAATGGTTAACCGCTGTGATGGGTTAAAATGTTAAAACTTGATAATCCCACTGTGGAAGTCGGAATTGTGAATGAATTTTATAAAACGTATTACAGTGTAACCTGTCTAATCCGACACCTGAGTATTCCAACATTCTGCTTCAACCGACACATTTTCATGGTCCCAAATATGCATATCCTTGCAAAAAAAACCCCTAAGTATTCCGACACTCTGCTTAATCCGACATTTATTTGTGATCCCCCCATGGTGTCGGAGTTATTTGATAAGCGACGACTTCGTGGTGGTTATTGAGAAAATTGTCTACAATTATTTGCTCTGTGAATCCCAATGCAGGGTTAGTATTACGAGTATGTTTGAAACTGGAGAAAGTGAGGACATAATGCTCTTGAACACGGACTATAAAAGTATATCCAGAGTACTCTGCAGAAAAGTGAAAAAAAATGTACTACGGCAAATAATTGATATGGATCAAAATAGTTCTGTCAAATGGCGCAACCATTTTCAAGGCAATAGATAACTGCAATATGTGATTGATTTTTGTGAATTAGAAAATGACAAAGGTGCAATCTCATTCTTTGACCAGCATTTGATAGGGCGGAGTTGGAATGGATATATTTTTGTTTATTAAATTTTTTGGGAAAATTTCAGGATTTGGGAAAAAATGCTTTTTATTAACGCTTAGACGTGTATTTATACGAATGGGTTTACTTCTATATTTGTAAGCATAACTCGTTCAATTTGTCAAGAATTCACAATCGTTCCTATATTATATATTCTGCAAGCAGAACCACTTGCGGTATTAATTAGAAACAATCCTAATACAGAAGGAATAAAACTCCCAACTAAAACTGAGAACTATATTGAAACAAAGCTAGATATATTTGCTAACGATACTCAATCCTTTAGAAGAGAGAAGTCTATCGAAGAATCATTTAAAACGTTAAAACTGCACAAGAACGCTTCAGGGGGTGGAGTGAATACGGAAAAGTGTATATATTAAGACAGAATCTAATTTCATTTGAACCTATTTTAAATTCATTTAAGCATAGTCTAAATTAATTTTTGCCAAAGCTTATTTCATTTAAGCATAAGCTAAGTTCATTTTAGCATCAGTTATATAAATTAAGTATATGCTAAAATTAACTTGGTTTATATGATCATGTATGCGAAGTTTAATATTTATAATCTTCATTTTGATCCATGATTTCTGTATAAGCTGAACAATTCAGCATATTCTTATTGAATTGTGCATCATTTAAAGGTATTATTAAATCAAATGAGCATATGCTAAAATCAAATTAGCTGATGCTAAAATAAAATTAATAGATGCTTAAATCACATTAGCATTTTCTAAAATCATTTAAGCATTTAAGCATATGCTAAAATTGATAATAATCACCTTGATTCAGCGCCATATATATATTCCTACTAGTGTGAAACCTTATAAAGGGTACACAAACTAGTCACATTTAAT
Organism: Mytilus edulis; assembly: GCA_019925275.1. NCBI lineage: Eukaryota > Metazoa > Mollusca > Bivalvia > Mytilida > Mytilidae > Mytilus > Mytilus edulis. The sequence continues at coordinate 121,339,004 of CM034349.1, forward strand.
ATAACGCGTTTGATTGATGTATCAGTGTGTAATTGCACTTCTAGCACTTTTGTGCTATTTCGTGGCTGTCAGCTTTTATATGTGAATTGAACGACCAACTGTCGGTAGGAAAACTGGCAATTCTAAAGATTGAATTCGAGTGCATCTGCTACGTGCAGGTTTTGAACTCACAACATCAGTGTTGAATTACTAGTGACACAGTGGTTCGAAAATTTGTATAATGTATATTACTGTAAACAAATGCTGCTCGATTCTCTATAAACTTTTGAATGGAAGCACGAAGATGTCATTCGTATGCTACAAGTACGGAATGTCGTAATAATGAATCTCGTCAACAGTGAAATGTACAGTATTAACCAACTAATAAGTTAATTTGTTAACCAATCAATTTTTGCGCTATTGTTTTCGCCAAAACATCTTGGGTTTGGGGTTAACTTTATCCATTAATACAACTTGTAACATAATCGTACACTATGATTTGTTATCATTTGCTCACAAAATTCAAGTCAAATTAATGTTCAAAATTATTTTTCGAGTCCATTACAAAGATATTGTGCATGTTCTTAGAAACGAAATTGATTAAGACAAATACACAACTGGGGACAAAATAATTCCAAGGATGTTTTTTTTTATAATTTATATGATATTTTTCTAAGGTGTGTTGTGTAGTTCAATTCCACACATTGAATTTATGCTACCTCAAAACTCTACGGAATACAGATTTCCGTCCTCAGTGAACATCTCATGTAAAGAGGGATACAAGATAAAGGGCCCTACAATTCTTCAATGCCAAACAAATGGAAATTGGAGTTCACCACCAATTTGCACAGGTAAGGAATCAAATCGTTGATAAAACGGACAAAATATTAACTGTGCAATCTAAACCATAAATCGAAGATAAAAAGAACGATCGAAAGAAAAGGAGGAAACATTTCTTGAAAAACTACACACAAATAATTTTACTTGAACTAACCAAAACATTTCGAGTACGGCGTATTTGATATTGTCGGTGTATCGGGTTTTAATTTACATTGTTTAACGATTCACGGAAATTGCCTTCACTGGTTTTTACATCTTTCCGAATGACGAACAACAAACAAGTAAGACGATAATATATCTTTTTTGTAGGATGAAACAAAGTTCGTTTTGTAGATTTTTAAAGAGCTTTGAAACAAAAGAAAATACTTAAAAGATAGATAAATAATTACCAGATGAAAGAACGTCAAATGTAAATTCTAAGAAAAAATCTGATTGAATATGTGAGACGTTTGATTAACTCAAGTGCAGAATAAAAACTTACGCTTTTCAAACAATAGATGGTTTAAAACTTTGTAGTGCATTTTCTTTGGAGAAAATCATTGTTACATTTTTGGTTTGGATTATTTTTTTAGGTCTTCCTTCCAAGAACTTTATAATAAAAAAGAATTTAAAAACGAGATTACACGAAAGAAATACATGATAAATATAGTTTGTTATTCGATAAAAAGAAACATACTTTAAAAATAGTATAGTCATCTCCCTAAGTAGTTCCACAAACGGACATTTTGGTACACGTTTTTTAACACCAAATCCCCCAAAAAGCAAAAGAAAAATCTTTCTGTATAAATGATTTTATGATTTTTTGTTTTTGATTTCGTTTTGATAACTAGGACTTTTAATTCAAAAGCCTTTTTTAATTTGTTCTGAATATATATGTTTTTCTGTCGTAGCTCAACTTATTAGCACTTCACACAAAAGTGTCATTTAAGATTTCTCCAATTTAACATAAGTGACGAAATAGTCAAGCTCATAAATATAACGGAATTTTATGAGACTGTCATCAAAGTGAAAGGTTTAGCGGTTTAAAACCAGTTTTAATCCACCAATTTCTACATTTGAAAATGCATGTACCAAGTCAGGAATATGACACTTCTTGTCCATTCGTTTGTGATGTGTTTTGTCATTTGATTTTGCCTTGTGATTATGGACTTTCCGATTAGATTCTCCTTTGAGTTCAGTATTTTTGTGATTTTACTTTTTTCAAATACAGTAGTAATAGTGACATAGGGTCTTCAGATGTGAGTCCAAGGTCAAAGGTCACAAGTTACTCTCTGAATTCTGGTTTTTGTTTTTACTTCTCAGAAACCACAAGTGGTAGTGACATACTTTTAAGTACATTTCGGTTTAAGTCAATTGGTCATGTCTGTCCAATTAATTATGAGAAAAAATGGAAATCATCATTGTATTCATATAGATGGTCAAAATTGCAAGTCATAAATAAATAAATAAATAAACAAAGTCATACTGTTAAAAAATTGTATTCTTCATTTCTTTTCTCTCTCGTAGAAATCAAGAATTGTTGAACAATCAATTAAATTAATTAATCGATTAAAAAGATAAAATCATATTTGAAAAAAAATATATCTTTTAAACAATTTCAACCAAAGCATGTGAGTCAAGGGGCATGTGGAAAGTTTATAGAAACACAATGCAATTTTAGTGTATGCACCTATTTTTTTGTATAAGTTGATCTTGCTCTAAAAATAGCCTAGCTGATACAAATTTTGAGTGTGTAGCCACCCAAAATTCAAGATGGCTAACACAACTAGACACAGTTTAAAATAACACTATGGGATATACATAAACAAAGCTTTTTCTTATAAGATGTATCGCCTATTTTGAACACAATGTATCTGGGCTATTTTGAATACCACGCTTGTTCTACAACAGTGAACATAAATTTATACTAGTAACATACAGCGTCTCAAAAGTTAGATCGCATAATAACATCCAAATCGTGCGCCTAAGATAATCCTCTTCTTGTTTTATGTTCTGATGTATATCCCAAAAGAAACATTGCCACAAGAGTGCAATAGAAGTTAACTTTGGCTGTCTTTGACAAAACCTTTCCGAGTTTCTCAATGCTCTTCAGCTTGTTAATTTATTTGGCCTACTCACATTTTGATTTGAGTATTTTGAAGACGAAAAGCGCGTGCGACGCGCAAAATTATAATCATGGTGCCTAATGAGGTATTTATTTTTCACAATGCAGTCTTTTTGAAAATCAATACAAATACACAAAAAATATAGCTTTTTCAAATCTTTAACATAACGTTTAACAGCTGCTGTATTTTCCCTTGACAAATGAACATTTAAAGTTGAAATAGACAAGATCTGTTCTTCATTTAATCTCTTTTATGAATTTTTCGTCCCCAATGCTCTTCAACTTCGTACTTAATTTTTTTATGTTTTTTTATTCGAGCGTCACTGATAGGTCTTTTGTAGACTAAACGCGCGTCTTGCGTAAATGTAAAATTTTATTCCTGATATCTATGATGAGTTTATTTACAACCAGTCCAGCCCAGAAGTCAGCACTTCTGTGTTGAACTGAGTTATCATTGATATGTTCATAATAATAAATTAACTGTTACCAAAACTTTGAATTTTTGAAACACTAAGGATTTTCTACCTCAGGAATAGATTACCTTGGCTGTATTTGGCAAAACTTTTATAAACTATTGGTCCTCAATGCTCTTCAGCTTCGTACTTTACTTGGCCTTTTAAACATATTTTGATTCGAGCGTCACTGATGAGTCTTTTGAAGACGAAACGCGCGTTTGGCGTAAGTGTAAATTTTTTTTATTCCTGGTATCGATGTTGCCGAGGTTATCACCAGCCCAGTATTCAACACTTCGGTGTTGACATGAATATCAATAATGTGGTCATTTTAATAAATTTCCTGTTACAAAACTTTGAATTTTTCGACAACCTAAGGATTTTCTTATCCCAGGCATAGATTACCTTAGCCGTATTTGGCACAACTTTTTGGAATTTTTGATCCTCAATGCTCTTCAACTTTGTACTTGTTTGGCTCTATAAATATTTTGATATGAGCGTCAGTGATGAGTCTTATGTAGACGAAAAGCACGTCTGGCGTACTAAATTATAATCCTGGTACCTTTGATAACTATTGAGTTTATTAATAAAGAATCATTAAATCAATAATCATAGACAACATGGACAAACTTGCATAAAATTATTTTAACTATTTTCATTTCTAATTCTAATATGACGTGCTTCTTTAGCTTTGTAAAGAAACCATACGTTATTATCCAATAAAATTAGTTTGCACATGCGTATATTGACTACGGCAGAAAAATGAATTTCGTCAAATTGGTATGCATTTAATGTATTTCCTTAAATTAAAACACTTCCAAACACTAAAATGATACACATTTTGTTACTAATACTTTTACAATGGCAACAATGTGTTACAATTCGTAATTGACATATTTTACCTAGATACCACAACGTTCATGTTGGCTGTTCTAATTTCAAAACCCCTCCCTCTGAAAAACACGTTTCATCTCTCCCGTTAAAAAGGTATGTCATTGTATATATTAATTTCATTGAAACATATGTTCCGACGATAAAATATAAAATAAAGTATAGGTTATTATTACTGTTGTACTGAAATGACAAAATTGTTTCATATTTCTGATAAAATGGATTGACCCTAGCAGGGCATCGAACCCCATTCTCCTATATAAAAAAATAGGCGTAATTACCAATATACCACCAAGGTTTCCAATCCATTTTACAAATGCAACAAGATTGTCACCCAGTATTAATTTTAATCATCATGTAATACTGTAACAGCATTTGAAATCGTCAGATGCACAAAGGCGTGCCCTTTGGCTTTGATCAACTTTACAAGGTGTAGCCACCGCAAGTATAAAGGGATCTCTGTCAAAGGGCCCCTCCTGCCAAGTCTCGAATGTCAGCACAACTTTATCAAGGAATCCTCTATCAGATATGAACATATTTACCAATGCTACAATATTAACCGGCGGAATATTTACGATTAATTTAGTAAATAAAGACCTACCCGATTCTCCTTGTGCGTCCACCGCCATTGACAACTGACTTGGAAATGTGCGTGTCAGAAATTGACCTCAAAGGAAAAGACTGTTGTAATATAACTTTTCTGTTATATTGTGACAGAAATATTGTTTTAGTTAATAGATTAATTTGTTAATTTCTGTTTCAATTTTGAATTTTAGAAATACAACTTTGCGAAATTAAACTGGTTTGAACTAGTTGGATAAAAATTCGACAGGAAGGTTGATGGAAGAGCCTACACAAATACGGTACACTTATGTACACAGCGAACATAGAAATTACCGTAATTGTCCTAATCAGAATCGAAATAATTGATGCCAGCTATACTTTATTGTAGTTTTAACATGGGTAGGCATTATATTCGTGTTATTTTAGCCCTCGCTAACTCTCTGGCAAAAATTATCACGAATATAATGCCTACCCATGTTAAAACTACAATAAAATATAGCTGGCATCAATTATTTCTTAAATATAAACATAGTAAAAATGATGGCCATTAGAGTAAAAATCTGATTCTGGTTTATTCTTTGATGAAGTATTTTGATTTGACCTGGTTATTTGAGGAAATATTTGATAAACAATAAAATAAGTTGGAGATCAGCTTAAAATTGTTGACTTTCATAAATCTTGAACATAAATGAAATCAATTCCATAAGATCCTTAAAGCAATAGAAATCAACTTTGTTTATTTATATGAACGATAATACTTGTAAATAAACGAAGTAATACACAAATAGTTAAATATATCGGTCAATGCATAAATAAATAAATCAATTATTTCAACTAATAAAATAATTAGTTAATGAACCATTGATTAATTAATTTATTCAATTGAAACATACACAAAGTGATCAATTTATGAATAAATAAATTAATCGTATTGTAATCATCATAAAATTATTGTTCGGTAATAGTTAACTTTGACTACGTGAAAGCCTTAGTTTCGCCATTACATCTAGGTTTTGAGGTCAATAATAGACAATGACCTTTATAATAAAATAACACTATTATTTCTTATTTTTTACTTACACACTACACATTAACACAATGTCCAAATGTATTTTTTTTCTCGATCCTTTTGAAAAGGTCGTGTGCATATTTTCAAAGAAAATTATTGTAAAAAGGCAAATTTCTTGGCAGGGTGAAATAAATTTTATGGTATTTTCTAAGGTGTGTTGTGTAGTCCAATTCCTCACATTGAATTTATGCTACCTCAAAACTCTACGGAATACAGATTTCCGTCCTCAGTGAACATCTATTGTAAAGAGGGGTACCAGATAAAGAGCACTGCGATGCTTCAATGTCAAACAGATGGAAATTGGAGTTCTCCACCAATATGTATCGGTAAGGACTAAAACCGTTATCAAACAGATTCAAATTCTAAATGTGTAATAAAAACCAGAAGCCGAACAGAAAAAGAAATAGAAATATAAACATGCATTTATATAACCAATACACAAATTATGAAATTAATATAACAAAAAAGTATCTCGGCTACGGCATTATAAATATGATCGGTGTATCGTGTTTTTATTTACCTTGTGTGCAGAATTACAGAAATATGTCAAGCACCGGGTCATTAGTCTTAAGTATTGTAACAGATGACCATGATACATGCATACCAGGGACATACATCGCGATGCATATTAATAACAAAATAGACGATAATATTTCTTTTTTGTGAGGTGAAACACGTTTGTGTTGTGGTTTATATAAAAAAGCTAAAAATAGAAAAGATTTTAAAAACAGATAAACAAATGATCAAATAAAACAGCGCTGATTGTAAATTATACATAAAAAAAAACACCTTTGAAAAATTATAAACATTTTACAATTGAATTTAAAAGGTGAGGATGGTTTTGAATAATCTAAAACCTTAGCATAAACTACTTTAAAACTTATGCTACTTGTAAGAAAAAAGTTATAATATGGTGTTGTATTTTCAAACTTTGTAGTGCATTGTCATAAGAAAACTCATTTTCCTTTGGATTATTTTATAAGGTTAAAATTTCAGAAACAAAACACGCGCCTTTCCTGTAAAAATAATATTAATAAAAAATCAAATAAGATATTTTTATCCGATAAAAATGAACATACTTTAACAATTTGAACATGTATTTTGTTAGATTTCAAGAAAGGGATATTAATGTTCACGTCATTAAACACCAATCCACAACGCACACCCACATGAAACTCATCGACATTTGAAAAAGACAAGTGAACCATATGAATGTGTTTAAACGAGCAAAGAAATTATTACTACCTTCAGAAACATTAAATATTGATAAACTTGAAAAAGTTCTGATGACTGTAACTGTTTGTAAAGACTTGTTCTGTGAAACGAACTTTTGATTTCGTTCTGATTACTGAGACTTAACACTTTTCGTGGGTAGACCTTTTGTTGTAATTCCGAGTTTCTCTCTTAGTTTTGCTTATCTGGGAGCTTATCTTTTAGGGTGAGGTTCACAATTGATTTTATATAAGATATTAGTGATAAAATGAAGCTAGTGCATAAACTGGATTAATTGTAACATAGAGTCTTTAGATTTGAGGTCAAGATCAAAGTTCACAGAAGTCACTTCCTGAATTTTTTAAAATTTGTTGTAATATTCTTCATGAGAAATCCTTAAATGTAGTTATTAGGCAGACGTCATAATTAGTAAACTGATCACTGTAGTCAAACCTAAGAATATTGTGGTGTGTGAAGTACTTTTTGGGTGATTTTTTCTTCTTTCTATATTTTGAATAATCTGTTGGCAGTAAAAATACAATCTCGGGTAATTTGTTTTGAGATCCATGATCTATGACCTAAATATGAGGTCTTTGTGGAAGGTTAATTTGTTGCAGATTATTACCTTTTAATTTGATAAGTCATAAGGTCATTTGCATTGGCTTCGTAAACTTTTTTTAAACACGAAAAATGGTAACTGACATTTACCGTATGTAAACTGAAGTAGCCATTTTCTTCTTGGGGTAGGTATACGAACCTGAAAATCTGACAACAGAGTAATTTATCTTTTGAATTAAATCGGAAGTGTCATTCTGAAATTCCAAGTAGCAAAATTATATCCTTCTTTTATGCAAAAGTACACAGAAAAGAGAGGCAACAGTAGTAAACCGCTGTTCAACAGTCATAAATCGAATAAGCGAAAAAAAAAAATCCGGGTCAAGAAACAGAGGGAAACAGATGAACCACAAGAAGGAAACAACAGAACAACAGAAAAACTGAACGGCCACAAAACACACCTAGAATTTTACTATTTGATAACAACTGCCATATTCCTGACTAGGTATAGGAAACCGTTAAATTGTTTTAATTATTTAGGAATAATCTATCCTCTTATATTTGATACGTTTCCCTCAGTTTTAGTTTGTAACACGGATTTGTTTTTTTCTCAATCGATTTATGAATTTCGAACAGCGGTATACTACTGTTGCCTTTCGAATACTTGTTCCTTTTCAAAGTTATGAATTCGGCGATAGTATCTTCTGCTTTAATTTTGCAAAGTGATTCATCCTAGGCCTGAAGGTAGCAAGTTAGGAATAAAAAAATATTTGACTAATTGTTTGCCAGTTTCTCCAACATAGGCTTGAAGTAACGCGGAAAATGTACATCTGTTTTTGTCAGTATTTTGAGTGCTGCAAGGTGAGCTATTAGGCCACACCAATTTGATTCCTTGTTCGACGGACCTGCCCGCACCTATTTTTTTCAAAACAGAATTTAAAAAAAAAAATTATATTCCGCTTCCCGCGTCTGGAAATGTAATCATGTCCATTTCCCGCACCGTTTTTTTGTAAATATTATAAAAAGATATCAACATTTGTTTTTAAAATCACAGTCTAACCTGTATATAACGATTTTAAACATAAAAGCACCCCACCACACTTTGTAAATATCTGTGAGAATATTTGTTTCAGCATGAAACCTATTTATCCAAAGCGGGAGTGCTCCGATATAAATTTATAACAGCGGAAATACCTGTAAAGAACAAAAAATTGGTTACTTCCCCCCTTACTTATATTCCCTATCAAAAAATGTTCGTTGTTAGAATAAAGTACAAAGAACTTCTGAAGGATTTGCCTTCAACTGCAATTATATTGTATGCTGGCGAAACAAAACTATCCATAGCCGCTGCATGTTTTTGCACCTGTCCTGATTGATTGAGGGGCCTGTCGTTCAGCAGTTATCGTTTGTTGATGTTGTTCATTGGTATTTTCCCGTTTGGATATACATGATATATAAATTAGATCGTTGGTTTTCCTGTTCGAATAGACCACTTTCGAGTTCATCCATCACCGGAAAAAAAAATCGTCAATTATACGCGCCTTTATGAAAGTCATTTGCCAGATAGAGGGGGTCGCCTGTATCCCTGCACTATTTACGTTCATCAAGCGTCTTAGTGATCGTCATTGTGCAGGATAAACAAGAAATAATGGTTGTTCTGTAGGTACTTAATGACAATTCCCTAATGACAGCAATGCTGATTGTCAATTTTGAGAATTCAATTTGCCGAATAATTCGTACAATATAGAATTATAGTTTTCCAACCACTCGCTCAACGTGGGAACGGAAGTGACGACGCCCCTAAACGCACAAATGACGTTCACTAAAACCAGAGTTTTTGACGGAAATGCATCGAACTCGAAAGTTGTCTATTGTGTACGCTAATAATTTTGGGATCCTTTATAGCCTGCTGTTTGGTCTGTATCAAAGCCCTGTGTAAAAGGCCGTACTTTGACCTGTGTTTGTTATTATCAGGTTGAGAACAACCTCCCTCAGACAAGGGGTCATTTTACTGATGTAGAAAAGAAAATAGAAATACCAAGGATTTGTATAGTTCTTCTATACAAAACCTTTGAAAACTTAGAATTTTGTAATCATATTTTAAACAACTTTTTCTAAAAGAGGGGTCCACTTATTTTGAATAATATTAAACTGTTAAAGTAAATGTGTTAACATGGTTAAAGTCCAGGAATATTACAAAATTCTTGGACATCTTTTGACCATTCAATACCAGATAGATATATAGTTCTTTGAGAAAATATGAGCCCTTTTGTACAAACAAATATATTATAACTTATATTGATCCCTAATCATGAAAAGATGTAAAAGGGATATTTATAACATTAAGGGGTTGTCCCCAAACTGATTATGACTTGGATTGAGAATTGTTTCATTGTCAGTCACACATACATAGAAAATTAATTATTTCTTGGTGAACAGGGAAAAAATACTTCAGAAATTAAAGAAATGTCAAAGTACAAGTGATAAATCAAGCTTTAATATTGTCAAAACCTACTATTTTATGTTTACAAAAAAAAAATGATAATCGCTTTGCTTTACTTTTCAAGTTTCACCTACCCTGAAGGTAGCAAGTTAAATTATTTTTTTGATTAAATTTTTGCCGTTCCCAAATACTTGGTATCCGAAAATGTACATCTGTTTTTATCAGAATTTGAGTTGAATGGTGTGCCTTAATCACATATAACTATTTTGTAGTTTAATGGGAAAATAACGAAAATAACCTCAACTGCATCTAGTACTTGTGTTTTACAGTTTATCTTTTTGTTGTCATTTAAAGAATTTGATCATATCACACAATTTTTACTTTGGAACAATATCCCTTGACTTGAATTTAATTCTGTTTGACAAATTTGTTGCCTTACAACAATTTGTACAGTGCAAAAGTGTCAGAAGGAAAAAATATCCAACCGGCTAAATAGATAAATGAATAGATTCAGTCTGCACTACGGGTGACAATTCTTTTCGAATTATTTACAATGAAGACAGTTGACATTTATAGAAGGAGATATATTGAACAACTATCTACAGAAAGTTATTCCGTTGTTGATTATGTTTAATATTAATAACTAAATATAATAATATAAGATCTGCAGCGAATTGTATATACAATTATTTTTTTACTTGTTTTGAGAATTTGAAAAAGCTGTTTTATAAAAAAAGCAAATAAAAAAGAACCCTCAAAATGTTAGTTTTCTAAAATGTTTGTTTGACATTTTAGTCAGTTTACACAATTTTGGCTGCTGGATCGCTAATATGCGTGTTTGTGTTGCTCACCCAGTGTTTTCCCGATAAAGCGAAACTATGAAAATACAAGTGAGGGGATAAGCTAGCTATAAAACCAGGTTTCATTTGATATTTTCTTGGGGGGAAAATACCTGCACTAAGTCATGAATATTAGTCTCAGGTTGATCAATGGCGTTTGATTTTGTCAGTTTTCATGGACTTCTTCTTTTGAATTTAACAAGACATTCTATACTTTTGTTATAGGGGTTTCCCTGTCTCCATATATTTACTGTGGTCAAGATATTATTCACTAACACGCTTGAACTCGAAAAAGTTATCTGTATACCTTTATATGATTATTCCAGCGATCTATGAATATAAGGCGGATTTCAATTGAGTTTTTATTGGTCTGACAAAAATTCTTCTTGGTTACAGATAAAAAAAAAAGACTTTGCACTAAATAGATTGTAATGGGATTTCCTATACACAATAATATATTCTTGAACATAAATTGTCAACTTGCATCTTTTATACACATTGTATATGTACGGATAATTACTAAATGATTCTAATGAATTTCTTAGCAGGATAAAGTATATCATCATATATCTATTTAAGGTGTATTGTGTGGTTCAATTCCTCAAATTGAAAATATGCTGCCTCAAACCTCTAAAGAATACAGTTTCCCGTCATCAGTGACTATTTCATGTCACGAGGGATACCAGATTATAGGCCCTCTAATGCTTCGATGTCAAACGAATGGAAATTGGAGTTCTCCACCAAAATGCACAGGTAAGGAATCGTTGAGAGAGCGGTTGAGAAAGCTACTAGGTTTGCACCCAAACCCATGAGTCGACGATAAACAGACACCATAATAGCCGAAAGAAAAATAACGAAAATGAACAAACAATCCACAAATATTACATATTATAAATCGTCTGCACATCATTTTGGAATTTTGGGTCCTCAACAATTATTCATTAGAATGTGTATTCACATGTGATAATGTTCCTGAATTGCCTAATGTCAATTGATAAATCACAAGTCAATATGTATTGATGCTTTCCAAGCGTATAATATTCATAAATCACAGAGCAGTTGGACCTCAGTTATTTTAAAAGACCAAAGTTAAGAGAATGCTTTTACATTTTTTTTTGGACAAAAAATGTCATTTCATCGATGTGACATGCCACAATATTTGAACATCAAATAAATAATTCAAGCGTTTAAGTGAAATGTAATATGTTGTAAACAATAAGTGGTCTATGTACAGGAAAGAAACATATAATCATATATGCTTTCAAATGATATATTCTAATGAAACCAACAATGCAAAAACACGTGATCGGATAAGGAAAGAACTTCAACTGTGATATATTCTCCGATGTTATTGACCCCATATTTCTAATAACATTATTACAACAAATAATAACATCTAATCATAATAATTTCTAGACGATTTACAACATATGTATCCTTAAAACATATTACAAGGGGTAAGATGAAAAACACGTGCAGTTAAATACATGTACAAGGCTTGTATTTGTTTGGCTTTTTAACTATTTTGATCTGAGCGTCACTGATGAGTCTTATGTAGACAAAACGGGCGTCTGGCGTATAAAATTATAATCCTGGTACTTTTGATAACTATTTACACCACTGGGTCGATGCCACTGCTGGTGGACGTGTCGTCCCCGAGGGTATCACCAGCCCAGTAGTCAGCACTTCGGTGTTGACATGAATATCAATTATATGGTCATTTTTATAAATTTTCTGTTTACAAAACTTTTGAATTTTTCGAAAAACTAAGGATTTTCTTACCCCAGGAGTAGATTACCTTAGCCGTATTTGGCACAACATTTGGGAATTTTGGGTCCTCAATGCTCTTCAACTTTGTATTTGTTTGGCTTTTTAACTATTTTGATCTGAGCGTCACTGATGAGTCTTATGTAGACGAAACGGGCGTCTGGCGTATAAAATTATAATCCTGGTACTTTTGATAACTAATTGCAGCTAGTTAAATATTCCGAAATATGTAAAAAAACAAAATAAATAAATAAAATCACAAAAGTACTGAACTCCGATGAGAATTCAAAACAGAAAGTCCCTAATAAAATGCCAAATCAAATGATAAAACACATCAAACGATTTAACAACAACTGTCATATTCCTGACTTGGTACAGACATTTTCAAAAACACTGAAACCACATCTTTAAAAAAAAAAGCCGTTTTATTATGATTTATTTTTAGAAATTGTTCAAAATCCAAATACATCACCATTAACAGCAGTAGTTGGTGGACTAGGAGCTTTACTTGTTTTAGTATTGATAATTGTCGTTGTAGTAGTTTTCAGGTAATCTAGACATTAGAAATATTTAGTATATTTAAACCCTAAGTCCTATTTCCAAAACTAATAAAATGGAAAATGGAAATGGGGAATATGTCAAAGAATAAAACAACCCGACCAAAGGTAATCTTACAAAAAATTTCTTCTCTGAAGCTACTGAGACAAATTTTACCAAACTTGGTCACAATCATTATAAGGTATACAGTTTAGAAAATGTGTTCGATAACCTTGACATCAAATCAATGGCCGACATGGCTAAAAATAGAACATATGGATATAATGCAGTTTTTGGCTTATATTTAGAGCAAATTCGAGAATGAGTAAAAATGTTCATCAGGTTGAGATCTATCCGTCCTGAAATTGTAAAACGAATTAAGACAACCTAGTGTTGGGCTGCTGACCCTGAATTGGTAATTTTAAGGACATTTTGCATTTTTTGTTATTATCTTGAATATTATTATAGATAGAGATAAACTGTAAACAGCAAAAATGTTCAGCAAAGTAGGATCTACAAATAAGTCAACGTGACCAAAATGGTCAATTGACATATTAAGGAGTTATTGCCCTTTAAAGTTAATTTTTAGCAATTTTTCGTAATTTTTGGTTTGTTTTTAAAAAATCTTCTCCTTTGAAACTGTCAACGTATATTTGTCCCGCCTAACAGAAGTTCCATTGGAAACTTTGTTATAAACAATGTCATAATATCTGTTCCTGTTGGAACAAATATTCTATACCATTTATTCCGTTAGGAACATTTACTGTAATATTTATTCCAGTGGAAATAATATTCCAGAATATTGTTTCCATTTGGAACTTATATTATGAACGAGGTTCTATTCCGTGTCAAAACAACTGAGAAAAACTTGGCCACAATCATGAAAAGGGTATCTTAATAGAAAAAAAGGGTCCAATGACCCTGCCTGCCAATCAACATTTCTATATACCTGCTCCTGCTCTGTTGACAGACGCTGCCATGTTGTAAGTCATACGATTCCCCTCAAAAACCGATAACCAAAAAATAATAAGAATAATGACGATGAACATTTATTCTGTTTAAGTACGTTATAAAATGAATCGATAGCTTATTCAACTTAGCAAACAAAATGAGTTTTCTAGGGAAACTCACCTACATTTAATCAGGCAATCTTTTATCAATATATTTATCAGTAATACCTGATATATTCATTGTGTTAGGTATTAATTAACATGTTTTTCATTTTACGTGGCTGGGTACTAATACATCCCGTCGTTGTCTTATTGTGCTATGATAAACTTTTGTATTCTTGCCTTTCGTTTTTGCTATTGACACCACTGGGTCGATGCAATTGCTGGTGGACGTTTCGTCCTCGAGGGTATCACCAGCCCAGTAGTCAGCACTTCGGTGTTGACATGAATATCAATTATATGGACATTTTTATAAATTTCTAGTAACAAAACTTTGAATTTTTCGAAAAACTAAGGATGTTCTTATCCCAGGAATAGATTACCTTAGTCGTATTTGGCACAACTTTTTGAAATTTTGGGTCCTCAAAGCTCTTCAACTTTGAACTTTTTCGGTTTTAAAACTATTTTGATCTGAGCGTCACTGATGAGTCTTATGTAGACGAAAAGCGCGTCTGGCGTTCTAAATTATAATCCTGGTACCTTTGATAACTATTGCTTATGTGATATTTCTTTATGCTTTTTTGTTTTTCTTTTTTTACATATTTGTTTGTTTCTATATTGATTAAGAGTATAGCACAATGTTGACTGCTGTACCCAAACTTTTCACTATAGAGGCCTTATCCTCTATGGGTGTTACTAACCCTCTATGGATCCGTAGGGGTCAGTAGCGAACCATAAAACTTATAATGTATAAACTTCTGTTTTTTTGGTACAGTATGATAAATCAATGCACGGCTTATAATATCTAATATAATTTTCTAATATTTTGGTACTTCCTTGGCTTCAAATTGTTTGACTCTGAGCGTTTCTGATTTTTGTCAAATTGTTTTAAAATGCGGTGAAATAAAACAAAACATCAGTTTTTAGATTTAAACAAAATTGAAGTTAGGCATAGATGCAATTTTAGTACTTTTTTGTTGTGCTCCTCATTATAGAATCTTGGGTTCATAGCCATTGTTCTCTGATTTAGCATGGATTCAAAATAAAATATGCGGATCTCTATACCTGGTTTTCACTTGTATGAAACGCCCCTAAAATTCAATTATTTTGACTAATATGTGTGAACAAAACAAACATACATAATATTTGATCACTGATTGAAACCAGAGACTACATTTCACAGTTCGATGGTACAATTGTAGTCTCTAATAAAATATCAAGATTTAATCAACTATATCAAATTTCAGATGGGGGAGATAGAAAATAAAGGCAATCCATCTAGGAGAGACAACTCTGATACCAATCCGGGTAGCTCTTTGCTCGTAAGCTTTGGTTGGCATGTGATCTAGGGAAATGGAACCTCAGCTACAAATCCACTGGCCCTCTAGGTTAAAATGTTAACACAACACTGTTCGGTGTCATAAAAAAACTCTAGTTAATGAAACCAGACCAGTAAACATAAACAATTACAACTGTATACTTGTGGATGCACGTTGTAAAGGCAACAGCATTAAACTTCAATCCTATCAGAAGATATAACTTATCGTGTTTTGTTTACGTTGGGAACACATAATTGTTTTTATTTTATTTATCAGTTGCCTGAATAACAATATCTAGGTTTTTGAAAGGAATTATAGCTACTTCAGTTCGTATACTAAATTGAAATTGGATTTATCTCTTTAAGGCGGAGATCCACGAATGGTAAACAAAAAAGTGTCAAACGTAAGCAGTCGTCAAAAGAAATTAACAATCCTGAACTTTACGCACAAGTCAGCAAGACAGGTAAACCTATTTTTTTGTAATACATAAACTTCACTTCTTAAAGTTGAACTATCAAATGAATAACTGTGGTGTGCATCTTAATTAGGGTAAATAATGACTTTACACATGGCCTTATCTGATGCATTGAAGCACATTTCAACTTATCATCCAGTAATTTCTTCAAAAGAAGACACATTGTGCTCTGAAAATACTAACTTCATATCAATATCAGAAGGTTGAATAACATATGAAATTTTCGCACTAAGTGTATCTAACCATTAAAGTAATGCTTGAATTCAAACACAAAAAGGAATAGAGAATGACAGAAGAAGATATATTTGTCTTTAAAAATATAACTGTCATGTAAGGATAGGTTTGATGCTATTTGGATACATTTATCGTTTCTCAAGAGCTAAATTATCCTGGCGTCATCTTTACAATAGCTTCAGGGCCTAATCTAGGATTTTTGAGAGGGAGAAGTGACTTCTCCTTCCATATGAGAGAGTTGGGAAAGGTGAAATTCCATTACCGTTTCGTTTGCAGTGTTTTCGTGAAAATTGTTTTATTTTTGCAATAAAAAACATAAATATATTTTTTTTTTCAATCATAAAAATGAATGCTGCATTCCTTTTTATGATTGAAAATATAAATAAAAATGTGGTGAATAGGGATTTAAATTTCAGGAAGTAGAATCCTGACTGACTGAATCCGAATTAGAATAGAACAAGCATGCATAAAGTCATGATTTTAATATTTGATCATCATAATGAACAGGTGCAAAAGGATAGCTTACAGTTTCCGGAGAACATAATAGAATTGAGAATGGAAATGGGGAATGTGTCAAAGAGACAACAACCCGACCAAATAAAAAAACAACAGCAGAAGGTCACCAACAGGTCTTCAATGTAGCGAGAAATTCCCGCACCCGGAGGCGTCCTTCAGCTGGCCCCTAAACAAATATATACTAGTTCAGTGATAATGAACGCCATACTAATTTCTAAATTGTACACAAGAAACTAAAATTAAAATAATACAAGACTAACAAAGTCCAGAGGCTCCTGACTTGGGACAGGCGCAAAAATGCGGCGGGGTTAAACATGTTTGTGAGATCTCAACCCTCCCCCTATACCTCTAACCAATGTAGAAAAGTAAACGCATAACAATACGCACATTAAAATTCAGTTCAAGAGAAGTCCGAGTCTGATGTCAGAAGATGTAACCAAAGAAAATAAACAAAATGACAATAATACATAAATAACAACAGACTACTAGCAGTTAACTGACATGCCAGCTCCAGACTTCAATTAAACTGACTGAAAGATTATGATTTCATCATATGAACATCAGGCACAATCCTTCCCGTTAGGGGTTTAGTATCATACCATCATAACATATATGAGAAGAACATAACCCGTGTCATGCCAACAACTGTTTTTAGAATAAATGTGTTTAGTTCCGACGCAAAGACCTTATCAGTGACTCAATATTAACGCAAAAATATGCAATCTTTAATGACTTGACAACAGTATCGTAATTATATCCCTTCTTAATAAGTCTATTCATAGGTTTTGTAAGTTTCTGAGGTGAATACTGACACCTTTGTGCTTTATAAAGAATATTTCCATAAAAAATTGGATGTGAAATACGTGAACGTATAAGAAGTCTGCATGTTGAGCTATATTTACGAATGATTTCTTTATACCGATGATAAAATTTAGTAAATGTTTTGACTAGTTTGTGATATCGAAAACCCTGGTGTAATAATTTTTCAGTAATACATAAATTTCTCTCGTTAAAATCATAAGTTTTTTTTCCGAATGCAATTTTAGAAGCAATTTGAAATTCCAGTTGTTTTGTTTATGGTTCTAAATTGAAACGAGACAAAAACATTATTAATAACACATGCACAGTCTTGAAATCAATTCAAATGATTCTGAATGGTATTTTCATGAATGAAACGAGTATTCAGGAAATATCAATCTTGCACTTACTCTTGTGACAGTTGGTAATGCTCCAAAGGTTAAACGATTACCCGTAACAATATTTAAATCAAACTATTATAGGAATATATCAATTTTTTTTTCAGGCGCTACAGACAAACCAAGTCTTTCCAATCAAATTACAACAAATGATGCAACATATGACAACCAGAATGAGGAGAAGAGAGAATATTATAGTTTTGCTGGGACTCAAAAGGTTCTGAAACTGCTATCTCAATTAATGATTTATATGACTATGTTGACAAAGGACGAGGAACAAAGGGACCAATCGAAAAGGAATTTGAGGTTTATATACGTATACATTACAACTTTTAAATACAAATGTTATTTCGTTTTTGTTCAATCATGAATAAATCTGAACAATGCATCCTTACATGATTAACAATGCAAATTAATTGGAAACAAATTTAAAAAAAGCCAAAATATTTATCCTACATTTTGTACCTGTGACTAATTCAAGAATTCCGTATAATAAACATTAAACTAGTACAGAAATCGTAGCACTTTGTCGGTTATTATTTGACAGTTTTGAAATATTATTTGTAGAGTGTGCGACTTCTGTTGCAGAAAGCTCGACCTAGGGATAGTGATCTGGCGGTGCCATGGATATCTTACTACCTAAAAACTTTACATATAAGAAGGTGGAAGCCCTGGATGCTTCTTACTTTGTATATATATGCCTTATGTTCTGAAATGTCCATCATCCTTGACCTCATTTTAATGGTCGAGTGACCACTTGAAAAATAAAAAAAATGAATTTTTATTTCTCTCTTACTATGAGTAATAGAATAACTAACATTTATTATGTACCTATCTTGCAATATCATCATGCCTGGCAGATACTTTTCATGTGATCTCAACCTCATTTCATGTATCAGTGAACATAGTTAAGTTTTCGTGGTCAAGTCCATATATCATATACTATAAGCAATAGGTCTACTATATTTGGTGTTTAGAATTATTGTAAGTGGTACATGTCAAACTTGCAGTGTCATCTGACCTTGACCCTATTTTAATAGTTCAGTGGTTAAAGTATTTTTTTTGTGTTTTGGTGTTTTTACAAAAAATCTAACACTTCATACGATAGGTCAACTTTATTTGGTGTTTTGAAATATTTCACGGTGTCCCTGTTAGTCTTGCAGGTTTTTCTTAATCTCTTAGCAATAGGGCAACTATATTTGATGTATGGAATGATTGAAGGGTGTATATTCTGTCTGTTAGGTATCATATGACCTTCACCTCATTTTCATGTTCATTGGTTAATGTTAAATGTACATTGTTAAGTTTTTTACACACTATAACCAGTAGGTCAACTATATCTTATTCATAAATTGATTGTAATGGTTTACATGCTTGTCTAGCATGGTTCATATGACCTTGATATCATTTTCACATTTTCATGTTTCATTGGTCAATGTTAAATTTTTCTGGTTAAGTTTGTTTCTACAAAGTATAAGCAATAGGTTAACTACAATTTGTGTATTGAATGATTTTAAGGTGTACATGTAGTTCCGGTTGAGTTTTTCTGACCCATGGCTCATTTTCTTGGTTCATTTTAAGATTATGTGATACTTGTAGGAAAGCATTATATTTAAGAATATCAACATAAAATCAAATAAATCAGTAAAGCAGGTGCGACATTTCAGCAAAAAATAATTGACAATGGATGGTAATCACGTATTAATCTCCTGACACTACTGAACAGTTAAAGAGTACGGATTGATTTTGTTTGTATTTCTTTGTTATTTAGACATGTGTTTATGTAATATATACGTGTTTCTCGTTTCTCGTTTTGTTTATATAGATTAGACCGTTGGTTTTCCCGTTTGAATGGTTTTACACTAGTAATTTTGGGGCCCTTTATAGCTTGTTGTTCGGTGTGAGCTAAGGCTCCGTGTTGAAGGCCGTACTTTAACCTATAATGGTTTACTTTTTAAATTGTTATTTGTATGGAGAGTTGTCTCATTGGCACTCACACCACATCTTCCTATATCTATGTCATACATATCATTTTGCTAACCGACACTTTCATGATTAGGGAAACTATAAATAGTGGTAAATTCAAATAGAATAAAAGCCACCTGCCAGTCTACATCCACCAGAATTGTGAGACTATTCCTTGTTTCAATATATTACTTTAAAGAACGATTTTTTTTTATTTATAAAAAAGAAGATGTGGTATGATTTCTTGTGAGACAACTATCCACAAGAGACCAAAATTACACAGACATTAACAACTATGGGTCACCGTACGGCCTTCAACAATGAGCAAAGCCCATACCACTTTGTCAGCTATAAAAGGCCCCAATATGACAATGTAAAACAATTCAAACGAGAAAACTAACGACCTTATTTGTATAAAAAAAAAATGAACGTAAAACAAATATGTAACACATAAATAAACGACATATTAACATGAGTTTGTTTTAAAAGTTGCACATTCTCAACAAGATCGTTTCAATAGTTCTAAGTATTGCTAAAATCAATATATTTTTTATTTTTAAAAAGATGTTGATCGCGAAATATGGAAAATGAATAAAGATATAGTATAATGTTCGCCAGTTGAATGATTTTGGATGCTGGGCTTCTA
The DNA here is from genome assembly GCA_019925275.1 of Mytilus edulis. Classification (NCBI taxonomy): domain Eukaryota; kingdom Metazoa; phylum Mollusca; class Bivalvia; order Mytilida; family Mytilidae; genus Mytilus; species Mytilus edulis. Next base: position 121,359,716 of record CM034349.1, read on the forward strand.
GTTATTTTATTTCATAGAAATGAACAAACATAAATATACTTTTTTTCTTCTTTCAGAAACTGAAAAAGCAACACCTTAAGGAAACAAAAACAGCATCATTGACTGAAAATATAAGCAAAAATAAATACAAAAATGTATTTCCGTGTATGTAAAGTATTTCAATTATATTTATGAAAAGACTTAATTTTGAAACATACTTCAAATACCATCAATCATTTCGTCTAAATCTGACAACACACGCATTATAAACATATTAAGAGTGATTGACAGAAAAGGATACCTATGAACATTAAACACAACATTTTTCAAATAATTTTCAGAAAACCAGGATAATTTAGAAGTAATAGGATAAAAAAATAGAAAATAATGATTCCTTGCCATTAGTAATTTTTGTTTACACATAAGGTATTGAAATCAAGCTCCAACCTAATCTTGAATTATATAATTTTTTTAATAATTTACCTGTTACGTTGATCCAGTTCGTGGTTCTGTTGTGCTGTGTATGTGTACTGTCCTAGGTTGTTTTACTTGTTCATTTTCATTCTGAGCCAAGGGTCCGTGTTGAAGGCCGTACGGTGTACCTTGAATTATAATTTTTTTCTTTTATAAATTGTTATTTGGATGGAGAGTTGTCTCATTGGCACTCATACCACATCTTCCTATACCTATTAACATGTCAAAATGTACTCATGTATTGTTTATTTCTGTCTTGAATGGTCTTATATTTTTTTGTACCGTAATGTTTTCATTTAAGTGTTCTGTATTTAACATGGCCATAAAAGCGCGAGGTTTAGCTAGCCACAACACCAGGTTCAACCCACTATTTTTTCTAAGTCAGGAAAATGGCAGTTGTTCGTTTCATTGTATTTGTTTTTGCTTTTTGTTGCACTTCAGTGTTTCGTATGTTTCGTTGTTTCCCTCTTAAAGTTGATGTGTTTCACTTGGTTTTAGTTTTTTATATCCGAATTTGATTTCTCTCAATCGATTTTAGACTTTCGAACAGGGATATACTACTGTTGCTTATATTAAGATAACTTGTGACATTAATGATCGTCAAATACTACTATGTAGCATTAGATACATGTACAATTTTTATTGGAAATAGAGAAAAGACTTCTTTAGTAACTGCATGTACTCTTTACAAATGTAACATGTAGTTTTGACATTTTTTCCCCATTTGTTTTATGTGTTTAAAGTTTTGATTTTGTCATTTGATAAGTCACTTTCCAATATGAATTTTCTTTTGGGTTCAGTATTTTGTTGTTTTACTTTTTAATCTGTCTTTTGTGTATTTGTAATTTTTTTTATACTTAGTACTGATCTGATGAGCCATGAATATATGTTTAATTTAAGAAGATACAATGTGGATATGTATTTAGTCAAAATGTTGTTCCCAAATTGAAAATTTTGACTGGTGTTACCGGAATTGTCAATCATGCATAATGCTCTAACATACTCTCAATTGTTAACAATGCAATTATAGTGAGAAACTTTATGAACGGTTTTTTTTCGAAAGCGTCACATATGATACAGTAACAATTATTCATATTCAGTGACATATAACACTTTATCTAAATAAATAATTTCCAATGAGTAACTAAAAATACAAAACTAAAATATATTTGAATGCATGATGATATACTTTTTCGATCTGTTGACGCAATCAAACATTTACATACTAATGATCTTGCACCTTTCATCATCCCCCGCATCCTGTACCACTTTATAATTTGTGTGAAACGTTCGTAGTTTGTGACTCTTTTTTGTATTTTTTCATCTGAAAATATGAGAATAACTTTGGGAAAACACGGACTGCGTCATATTTGCAAACTAGAGTACATATTTATATCAGCTTCTTCCTCTTTTTGAACCACTAATCATAATTAAATGATACTTTCTAACAATAATTACGATATTATCTCCAGGCACCTTCTATTATGGTTTTTTGGTCCACTGAAATATTCCTGACTCAATATTGCTAAGAGAAATATCAACGTCAATGTAATGAGTTTTAATCTATTCCATATTTAGATGACGAAACTCGTGTAATACTTGACCTACAACCAGGAAAAGCCGCATCTGACTATATTAATGCATCATTTATAAATGTAAGTATCTTCAAAAAGTATCATCAACACATAACTACAATAATGATGCTGTATGTCTTCACTTCCCTTCGAACACATTCAAAGGATTTAAAATAAAACTTTAATCTAAGAGGAGAAGGGGAATTATGTATCATAATGGCGACCATGCCGTGACCTTCAAATTCATACAATATTTTATTTGATCTCTCTTATTTTCATACTTAATTCGACATTGTGATTTCCATTGAAGTAAATAAAACGTCTGATTCAAGACATAGTACAAAAAAAAAATATGTTTGAATATTAAATGTTATCAAATATGACGGATATGACGGTCATGATACATTGTATATCCTATTATTTGTCAAGAAGTCAATGTTTTATAAACATAGTGTCGATATTTTGTTTTACTTCTTGTCACTTTTCAACTGCATAACTTTATGTGTTAGGGATGAATGTCCATAGCGTCTATTTAGATGTTCTTTCTGTACGTATACTGTTTGTGGTGACGAACTCAACTTTAAGCGCTCTGATTGATTGGATGACTTATACATCATCATGTATTTATTATTGAAGCTATTTCAGTAATACGTTAAAAAGTTTAACACAGCAAGAAATAATATGTTTTTTTTTAGATTTTCGAAAGTACCTTAATTTTTTCAGTGGCATTGTTATCATATGTTTTTAAGGCATAAATTTAAAAAAATGCATCTGGCATACATAACTATTATATTCTGATCTGTATGACACAAGCAGAAAAATAATTAATTGAGCTATTTAAAAAAAAGGATTTTCAATTTAGCAAAGATATTCCGTACTAGCATTAAATTGTCAAGACTGCTTCTTCTTGCTTAATATTGTATCAATCTTTATTTCAGGGATATGGTCAAGTTAAAAAATACATAGCCGCCCAAGGTAAGTTGATAAAACACATATCAGGATTGTCTCAACATTATATTTGATAACAAATTAAAAAATTATGAATACAAATGGAAAAGAAAGAATATGATGACAAACAACATGATGCACTAATTGAAAATGTCAAGGACATTAGAACAGCGCTTAAACTTGTTTCCCTAAAGTCATAGTATAATCTTGAACAGGAACCAATAAACATATATCATGGTCGGGTTGTTGTCGCTTTGACACATTCCCCATTTCCTTTCTCAATTTTATTTTTATCACATAAGAAAATAAATCAGCTTACTGGTATATGTAAAATGCAAAATAAACAGTATTACGGTATGAAACGTTTGATATCAAATATATTTTAGGATTGATTTATTGATTGTTCGTATTCACGTAATTTCCAGCAATCTGTGATATTTCTTTACGGCTAATTATTATTTGCGAAAAGGTCGTAGTAACTAGACAGAATTACCGACCTTCGATTAGACAACTGGACATGTTAATATCTTTGGATTTAGCAGAAAACAATTCCTATTTCTGTAGGGCAAAATGAGGTTTGAAAACAATGGGTAATGTATGCACTATTGATATTTAACGCATACTTTAGGAAATTCTTTCTTTCCATGTGGTTTATCAGGTAAAATTGTATGTATTGTAGGACCATTGGAACCTACTATCAACGATTTTTGGAGGATGATCTGGCAATATGATTGTGGCAAAATTGTTATGTTAACAAATGTGTTTGAACTAGGAAAGGTAAAGTGTGTTTAAGGAAATGCATTTTAAGATTGATCATTTGAAATAGTTTTGGATAGAAAAGTAACATTTTCTTTTAACAAACGCTTTTTAGATTATGGTTTTGCATTTCTTTATGAATTTGTTTTCTGTATTCATTATATCTTCATTTTTTTTAAATTTTCCTTTCATATAAATAAATTTTAATAAAGAACAAAGCGGCTATAATTGTGACAACTTATACTATGAATCGAAAACAGAATTAAAACTATATTTTGGTTTGTTAATTTATTTCAGCAAAAATGTAAACAGTATTGGCCTGATCCCGCAACTAAAACAAAAATATACGGATCAATTGAAATTGTGTTGATTGATGAAGACGTCTACTCAGATTTTACTATCAGAACACTTAAAATAGTGAAGGTATAATTATATATAATAGCACATACTCGGAGAAAATAACTTGTATTATTACAGAATGATACAAATATCAGTATGAAATTTATAAAAAATTGTCTATTCAGATTTTACTATTAGAACACTGAAGATAGTAAAGGTATTATATATGTTGAAAAATACTGTGAGTAAATAAAAGGATAATATCAGATTATTACATGGCATTTTTCATATCGCATGTATTATCAGCCCTAGGTTCAATATCAGCCCAAGAGCCGCATGGCTCGAGGGCTGATATTGACCGAGGGCTGATAATACATGCGATATGAAAAATGACATGTTATGATCTTTTTATCATATGCTTCAACAATGGAGAAAAATAACAGATTCATATATATATTGATCCTTTTACGTGGTTCCCAAATAGAAGTTCAAAGGTTGAAAAGTTCAAGGACATCGGACCCAAATTTAGTACATTCGATATCAAATCTTTCTACCATATGCCTCAGCAGAGCAGAACACATTTTTAATATGGACGACTCGAAAAACCAAAAAAAAACCCCAACAATATACATAATGAACACTGTTTGGAAAAGTCAACCTTTTCAAAGTAACTTTCTAAATTATGTTTGAAACTTATAAAGAATGCATTTATTTAATAATTTGTTTGTTTTTTTTATTTTTATTTTTTTTTGTTATTAATTTACACAATATACTTTTCAGTATCAGACTTAGTAAATAATTGTTTTGTACATTATTTTGTAATGTTTTTCACTGAAAACGTAGCATTTGGGTGTATTTTCCGGAATTTGCCGAGTATCACCGGAATGCCATGTGATAACGTTACGGAAAGGCATGTGATAACAATCGAAGCATGTGATAACAATCGAAGCATGTGATAAACTTTTCATATCAGCCCGCTAAGCACCAATTCGAAAAATATGGAATTTACGTTAATTTAATGCTATTATCATACAGTAAAAATCATATGTTATTTAGTCTAAGTATATGATAACATCTTTTATTAAATCACCAAAATAGTGCTTAACGACCTTATATGAAATATCTATCAACCACGTCCGATTATTATCGTATAACTGTTTAAAACGTTATCGAATGCCAAAGCGCACTTTACAAAATCTGGAAACTACATGTCAACGTTACGATTTCAATGAAATTAATGTCGGTCACAAATGTTTAAATATATTTGTGTCGTACAAAAATTAGCATGAAACACTTAGAAAATATTAAGTCGTATGAATATTCTATAGTTTAATATATTCTAAATCCATACAATTGACATTTTTGAATTAAAACATGTGTCTACAATGGACATTTTTCTACGTGGAAGTATATGACAAAAAGATAATAACATAATATTTTCCATATCAGATGAAATATCAGCCCTCGGTCAACAACCCTTGAACCTACGGCTCGTGTGCTGATATTATGACATCGGGATGATAATACATTAGAAAACTTCCTTAATAATCTGATAGTATCATATCACTCTCTACATTCTTCTGAAACACTGTATTACCCAAATTTGCATTGTTAACAAAAGTTATAAAAAACAAAAATATACAAGGAAAATGTCATAGCAGTAAATAAGTTTTACGGTGAATATGGTAATAATCTGAAAATTATATTAAACCCATGAAAAGTCATCATTAATGCGTTGCTATAAAGGATTGTTTTTCAAGAAGGCATACATATGACTAAGTTCAGCATACTTATCATATGTCGACAATATGCGTACCGTGTTTGCAATTTTAAAGTTCATTCTTGAACAAAATATGATGGGTAAGCAGGAAAAAAACATCTGTTTCCTGATATATCCATAAAAATTCTAACAGTGAGCACTTTCAAACCATTTACACTTTATACCATACGTGGGATAAACAGACGATGAAAAGGACGGACGGATAAGTATAAAGCATTCATATTCCAAACAATTTCTCGACGTTGAAGAAAATGCTGTAAATTCGTTTTTGTCAAATAGCTTTCGTGGATTCATCATCATGAAAGCTCAAAACTTGAAATCCGGGATATATAAAAAAAAAAAAGAAAATCACAAAAATACTGAACTCCGAGAAAAATTCAAAACAGAAAGTCTCCAACCAATGACAAAATCAAATTTTAAAACACATCAAACGAATGGACAACAAATGTCATATTCCTGACTTGGTACAGGCATTTTCAAGTGTAGAAATGGTGGATTGAACCTGGTTATATAGCGCCAAACCTCTCACTTGTATTACAGTTGCATTAGATTCCATTACATTTACAACGATGCGTGAACAAAACAGACATAATAGGTAAAATTGTCAAAATATGGGTACAGCAGTCATCACTGTGTCACATTCTTGTGTTATAAATACATGAAAAGTGATAAAAACATAAACAAACTACATGTATGCTTTACAGAGTGATGACCTTAGTTTCGAAATTTGTTTATATTTACCAATGAAAAATATAAGAAACGAATGCTATAAATCTTGTCAGTTGCGAAGCACGGACTAACAAAGTAAAGGTTTAAGGTATACAACGCAATAGTATTTCTATTACTGTATCAAATAACCGTCTTATATGTAAATCTTAACAACGCATTTTTTGTTTAATTTACAGGAAAACCATAGCAAAACTGTGAAACAATTTCATTTTACTGCTTGGCCTGATAAAGATGTCCCTAAGTATGCATCATCAATAGTTCACTTCCGACATAAGGTGTTCTCATCCAAGGTGTCACCAAAAGGACCAATAATTATTCACTGCAGGTGGGTTACAGTTTAGGCTAAGAGAGAAGGATATGAAACCCGAATACGACGCGCATGCACTGTATATGAAAGAATATACGTTTTACGAAAGTTTATATAGAAAAAAAACCCTGCTCATTTGAACCAAAAAATTATAAACCTGTATTCAAATTTTTATTATTTTCCCTTCAAAATTCACCTCCTGAAGGATTTGACTCTTCTATGGTTTTCCTTAATCGATCAAGACTTTGCAAGGTTCAGGGAAACCCCTAACGGTAGGCCAATGACTTTTGGTATGAATAAAAGTTAACTAGCAGTTGTATCGAGCAGTAGCTAGAAAAAGAAAATAACTATTTAAATGGTGTGCATCTGGAGCGTGTTTTCCTGAATACTTGATAATCCATTTGACCAAACGGGAACACAAAATATCAGCCAAATTCACTTAAGGATTTTAAAGCATGAGCAAAATTTACTGAATAATTTCTTAATTACAAACTGATATATCACGAAAGGTATGCTAGAAATCATGCCAGTACCCAAGCATTGAAAATTGAGCTGATAACTTCTTATCAAAAACAAATATAATAAATTTACATAAAATGGTAAAGAGGCATGGTATTTTAGCTTCAATTCATCGTCTTTTTTCTAATTGCGGGAAATTATGCTTAGTAATTACAACCAATATTTCCTGGACATAAAAACATAAAATTATAGATATTTTCTCTTTACTTTTTGCCGGTTTAATTTAAAAAAAAAAAGGATTTTTTCTCCATGTACGTAGACACTGAGACATTATTAGTTACATAGTGTGCTATTGACCTAATACGGTATATATGGGGTCAGTAAATTCAATATGGGGTGAGAGCGAAGCTCGAATCCCCATATGGAATTTACTGACCCCATATATACCGTATTACGTCACTAGCACACTATGTAACGAATTTATCTTACCGACTATCTTAACGTGTAAAGTTTAGACTTGTGATCTATCAAAATGAGCAAGCCAGTCTTCAATACTGTTAGCATTAAGAAACTAATTCCATTGATTCTACAAGAACAACAGCCAACAATAACAACTTGTTAGGTTTAACTGTGTTTAATGAATTTATTTCAATCTTAATCATCAATTTGTTCGTCTATTGAAACCTTTAAAATTTTTTCTCAGTTCCGTTTTGTTTTTATAAAGTGACGTAACACCACTACTAACCGTGTATGAAATAAGCCCTGCCTCCCTACTTCCTAATATGGAATATAAAGGGACGTTACTCCACTACTAACCGTGTATGAAATAAGCCCCGCCTCCCGACTAACCTAATATCAAATATAAAAGGGTCTTCACGCGGACGCTTTTAACCAATCACATTCCTAGAAAAATATAGGAGGTAAGATAAACCAATTTAGTGGAAACATTATATGTTGTAAATGAAATAAGTTATTTTTTTTTATTAACAATGCACCGAATTTTGCATATTGAAGGGAAATATTTGTCATTCGTTTAGTATCTTGTGTTTTGTTATTGTTCTGTTTAATACGTGACATTAATCTACAACATACACATTCAGTGCTGGTATTGGACGAACAGGCACCTTCATTGCCTTGGACTATATTGTGAATGAGGCGAATGGAGTGAAGTATATAGATGTCTTTAAATGTGTAGAAACTCTCAGGAGGCAAAGGGTCAACATGGTACAGACTGCTGTAAGTTGTATACAGTCATTTTATATATAAAAGTATAAATTGTTATAAATGTTGTTTTATGTATGTTTTGATTTTTTGTCAGATATTCGGAATCCTCTAGATTAACACATGTAGTGCCTATAGAATTAATTTCATAACAGTGTGGTCGACGGTAAAACGTTTGTAGGTTGTAACTTGTTTGTCAACGGCTATGATTTTATGCTCACTAGGTCTGTCAGAGGCCTTTCAGTGGGGATTGAAACATTCACTTGTTACACATTTCGATACATAAAATGAAACTTTCTTTTTACAAAGCTTTAAAGGAATTTGTTTTAAATGTGTGTTATATCATCACATACAACCGTGTAATTTATAAGAATAATAATGTTCAGAGATGTTATCATTTAATAATAATAACAAAATAGGTTTATCCATTGTAAAAAAACCTATTAAGTTGATGGGGTTAATTCCCAAAATATCTCAATGATTAAGAGCACAACTACTTCTACGGTGTGATCATTTAAGAATGGCCTACTATTTATTCAATGCATATGTATTTGAGTTTTGTTTGTGAAGAGTTCTGGATAATTAAAAAAATATTTAATTTCTTTGTTTAATACCATAAAACGATTCATTCATTCAGATATTTGTCACTTTGCCTTATCTTCAAGTCCAACACAATTTCTCAAGTTTCTTACATAACTCATATTCTTGTGATGCATTCTTTTGTTGAAGAATGAATTTTGCACCTTTTTTTTATTTATTTTTTCGGTGTTTTTTTGTGTGTTTCGTTGCGTATAAGACAAACTAACTACCTCTTTTTTTCATATTTAAAAACATACGAGATGGCATCAATACAAATTCATGACACAAAAATAACACAAAATAATTTCAAGTTTCCTATATACAATTTGTTTTACATTTTACCAATACATTAACGTAAATTAAAATTTCACAAGGTTTAATCCAAATAGCTTTTTGACTTTCCAATACCTTGCAAGTACGCAGATAGGACAGAAGTATATTCTGTTTATATTTTTTATTTGCACAACTTTTGAAGGTGGATTATGCACTCATTCTAAATAAAACTAAAACCAGATAAAGATGACTTAATCCGACAACCGTATTTGTTAAATCGCTTTGACGTCCGCAAAAAAGATGATCAATCAACACATAGATAAAGGAAGATGTGGTATGAGTGCCAATGAGACAACTATCCTTCCAAGTAATAATTCATAAAGTAAACCATTATTGGTCAAGGTACGACCTGCAACACCGAGCCTTGGCTCACACCGAACAGCAAGATATAGAGGGCTCCTACTAGTGTAAAACCATTCAAACGGGAAAACCAACGAGAAACGAAAAAACACATATGAACTACATAAACAGACGACAACATGCATTGTAACTTTTAAAGCCAATTAAGTAAAAAAAAAATCTGAAAGAACGTGCGAGATCATATTAGGAAAATTGATGGTCAAACCATAACAACTTAAAATCAAGTAAAGTAGTCTTAAGTATTCAACCTTTATAGCTTGCTGTTCGGTGTGAGCCAAGGCTCCGTGTTGAATGCCATTTTTATTTATATTCAAATCACAAAGGTAATTCCTGATTAGTATTTTTAATTATTTTATTTATGCGTTTAGAACCTTTGGTGACCTCACAGTTTAAATTTCTATAATAAGTACGTCGTGAGCAGTGGGCATTACAGACGAACGTTCACCTAATTTCCCCCAGTCAATGAATGGCCGTAGCTACACTGTTATGAATTTCATTCTATTATTTTCGCAGTGTGAAATGTACTTATCTTTTTATATTTTTCTTACAAATAGTTTGAAAAGCTATTTCAATGTCGCCGACAAAGGCAACGGGAGTATTAAGTGTTACACCTGACTGTCTTGCCGTCTTTCCGTTCACACCATCTGTCTGATTTTCTGTCTGTCTATCTGTCTGTCCGATTTTTGTTTCCGCTGTCGATCTTAAGATTTTCTCATGCAAATTTTATAAAATTCATACACTATTTAAAGATCTAAAACACGCATAGATTGAAATTAGGAAGGGAGTCCCTTACTTCTCTAAAGTTATGCCCCTTATAACTTTGATCATTGCAATGTTGTGCTTTTACTCCCTCTTATTTTAGTCTCATTCAAGTTTCATACACAATGCTTGAATCACCAACAGATAAAGAACGTTTGAATTTGGGTTGTGATTTATGTCTACTTTTAACTTGGAAAATTGCAAAGCTTGTTGATTTTTCATATCGGCCAATGCTTAAAAAGTACAGAAACTTAAAATGAAAATATTGTTTGTAATTTTGTTATCTGTTATAAATGTAAACCTTTCTTGGAAGATTCTATTAGCATCTTATTTGACCAAAAACTGTCATACTCCTTTTAGGAGTTGCTGCCTTTAAAACATGAGTATTAGTATTATTTGTATATTTGCTATTATCTTTAAGATGTTGATAGAAAAAAAACCAATCATTTGTAGGAAAACATCAGTAATTACTTTAATAATGTTGCTGGAATCGTCATAAGGAGTAATTGCCCTTAAAAAAAGATATGTTTTTGTTTTCTTATTTTTGCGGAAACTATCTTAAGTAGCTTGATAATTTAAACATCAAAACTTATCAGTGGGACAAGATCAACCGATAACTTTACAATGCCAAATTCAACAGTCGCTCCATTATAAGAAAGGAGAAATGGTTGCCCTTCAATGACTCTTTTTACTGAGTTGTGTTTATTGTGAAATCTTTATTGTATACAATATTACCATCACAACATGATTTACTTGTAAACCAATGTGCTAAGTGTTTTTAAAGGTACCAGGCTTATAATTTAATACGTCAGACGCGCGTTTCGTCTTAAATTGACTCGTAACCGGGCAAAATTTATAAAAAAAAGTTCAGATGTCAAATATTGTTATTTAAATCCTTGTAGTACTTAATATTCTTCAAAGACATTTTTTCGACCAATTTCTGTGGGTTTTTTTAATTGTCGCGGAAAAAAAGTAAAAAAGCTTTAAACTGTAGACACTAAAAATCAACAGAACGAAATATACAGATATGTCAATATGGGTGGTATCAACAATCGTTTCCATATATTATGAATTTATAATTTTTAAAAATGCCTTTTAATCATCGTTTCCCTAAACCATAGTAGATGAAAAGAACCTGTAAATGGCAAAGTTTATCAAAATGATCTTCAAATCAGTCAAAATGTATGACATCATCAGACAACTCGACAACTTCTAGGAGCTATTGCTCTTAAAAGATGCTATATTAATTTGAGGCGTTTTTGTCGGTAACTATTTCAATTATTCTTAATATGTTGTAACACATTTGTATAAAACTGGTAATCGATACACACGCATTCGAGACTCTAGTCATTTTGTTTAATAGTGTTACCAATCGTTACTATGCTTCTCTGTTACACAAAATAAAGTGTTTGATAACATAAAAATTATTCCTCATCAACTTCTGATTGACCTTATTTTGATTCATCTTCCTAGCAACACAGGTATTTTCTATGAAGAACAAAACGGTGTCAATGTCAAAGTTAGAAACCAGGAGTCAAAAAACATACAAATATTACAAACAACATTCCTCAAACAATACAGCAAATGCTATCATAAGATCTACACTGACAGAAGATGAATGCTCATACTTAATCATCTTTTGATATTATTTATTCGGTAGCGTCAGTACGTGTTTCTCCATGAAGCAATATTAGAAGCAGTGATGTGTCCTAATTCTGGAACTCCTTCGAAAGATTTTCCAGATCTATATAAAAAGTTAATGATGCAAGATTCAAGTAGAAATACAACAAACCTCCAAGTAGAGTATCAGGTATGGGTTAATTACTGGTTTATTTCTTTGTATTATTATCAATTCTTCAATGACCTTTCTGTAAACTTTGGCTGACCTTTATCTAAATGAAGGTAGAACACAAGAAATTAATAAAACAGAAATTCATAGTTTTAACAAAAAAATGCTGAAATTTCAATATACTAGTATATTAATAAATATATTGTCTTTCCATAGCGTATGAATGCAATGTGCGAAAAACACGAAGACAGTGTATTTGATAAAGGTAAAAATCCTGAAAATAGGACCAAGAATAGAGACAGTACTATACTTCCAGGTATGTAGCTGCTTCATAAATAAATAATCTGTTATCACAGAGATATGTCTCTTTTGTTATTTCGATAATGCAAATGTTGAAATAAAAATAGCAACACTTAAACACTCAAGCTTTGCAAATATTCAAAGACAATGAACCATGACTGAAGGTACATGGCTAAACAATTTCTATGGAAATGAGACGTGCCAATCTAAATACAACTGCATATCAAATACCATTGACCAATCATACGTAGTGCCCTTTAAACAAACCTAAACACAAAGTAATACGTGTAAACTACGCAAAGTCAATAGACCATGATTCATACGGTGGGGTTAAAAAATAATCCCCATGGAAATGAGATATGCTAATACTAATACAACTACATGCCAAAAATTTTTGACTTGCCATAAGTGGTTCACCATATATTAGACCTAATCACAAACTAATACATTGTTGACGCAGCCGCCTTCGCAACCGATGCAGGACACAGCATACCTATGTCTCGGTTTTTGACTCCGTTAAGCTAGACAAAAAACTAAAACAAAGTTAATAATTATTACTATCGACATATTTTTATACAGTGAGCTTATTTTATAAAATAATTTACATAAAGCAAAACTAGATATTAAAGATTTTCATTACGAATTCAAAGATTCTTGTAACTAAATTACACGTACGTTTTATTTGAATGGCGGTTTATTTATTTGTCTTGTTTTTGTAGTTGAATATGAGATGCCCATCCTGTCAACATTTGTGGAAGGACACAATGAATATATCAATGCCGTATTCCTACCTGTAAGCCAAATATTTGAAATGATTTAAAAAAAAATGATACATAGTTTTATTTTATGCGACTGTCATACCAGTACCAAGTTTTATCCACCATTTTCTACATAAGAAAATGTCTGTATCAAATTAAGAATATGATAGTCGTCATTCATTTTTTGGATGTGTTTGAGCTTTGATTTTGAAACTTGATTAGTAACTTTAGAACTTTTCCCGGAGTTCGGTACTTTTGTTTTACTTTTGGTTATTAAATATAATAATAAATTTGTAATGTCAAATTGCATATGCAAATGTAAAGTTATAAATTATCCAATATGTTTGATAACATTTTTTCCTCCTACACAATTTAAAAAAAAAACGGTTATATTTTCCATGATGTAAAACATAATGTAAACACATTGAATAATGGTAAAGCGTCAAAGACATATGATCACATACTTCCTACCTCCCTAAAAAAATCTACTTTCTTTCAAATGAGACGGGTATTTAATGCATTTTATATCAAATTCATTATATGCACAATCAGTGTTGGGGAAATTACTACAGGTCGGTGTTATATGCAGCATCACTTTACTTCTTTTATTCTTTTAAAAGTAAAATAAAAAACTCCGACGAAAATTTAAACGGATAGTCCCTAACCAAATGGCAAAATCCAAAGCTAAAAAATAAACCAAACGAATGGATAACAACTGTCATATTCCTGACTTGAAACAGACATTTTTTTTTTAGATGAAAATGGTAGATTGAACCTTGTTTTATAGCTAGCTCATCCTCTCACTTGTATGACAGTCGCATAAAATTCAATTATATGGACAACAATGTGTGAACAAAACAAACAGACATAATAGGTAATAATGTCAAAAACAAGGGAACCGATGTAAACAATGTTTTATACCCTCAACCAATGCAAAAAAATAAGACCCAAATATAAAAAAATTAAAGAAAGAAAAAAAAAGTACATAAAGAATTATTTTTTTTTTAGCAAAAAAGACCATTTAAAAAAGTACTATCTCAATAATGCTGATATACACTCCTTGCAAATTGAACAAACATACAGAAGTGACAAGGGAAGTTACTGAACCTAAAAACCTTAATAGCGATAATATGTATAAAAGATTCGAATGATACGAAAAGAAGTTTCAACTCATAAGTCGAAGAGAATCTGAGAACGCAATGGTTAAAAAAAAATCATCAAATATACTACAGTAGACAAGACATAAGATAGAAAACCAAAGACGAAGCAACACTGAAGGTGTTCTGATGTGCTCTTGAAAGGTAAATAGATTCTGAACCATATGTGGCACCCGTCATGTTGCTCATGTTAGTATCAGAGCAAAACACAATTAATATAAAGTCATCCATTTTTTTATGCTGTATGTGTTCTTTTAATATTAGCTAGTTTTGTATAAATATCATAATAAAATCAACAAATGCCATCAGTAGGATAAGTTTATTTATATCTATAATTAAATAAAAATAGTTTTCTGGTCTATTTGAAAGGGCTACAAAAATAAGAAAGCATTCATTGTAACACAGCTTCCTCTTGAGCAAACGAAAATAGATCTTTGGAGGCTTGTTTATGACCACAACATACATACAATTGTTATGCTGAACCAAGTTAAAGAAGATACGGTTAGTATTTGAACTTTAAAAAAATTACCTGGCTTATAATTTTGAACGCCGACTCTTATGTGTTTTGTGTAAATATAAAATTTCGGACTTTCGTCATATCTAGACATTTTTTATAATGTCCACTTAAACTCATCAAATATTATTAAACAACACATATGAATACACGTATGATACATAAGAGTATTAGTTACATCAAAGTCCTGAATTATCTAATAAGACTCTTCGTATTAAAGAAGTGTTTAAAAATGTATATATAAGTACATGTATTTGCATTTGTGATCAAAATGATATGATTCATATTGACGATGAGGTCAGATATTCAGATATTTTCTCGTTTTAACATATATTTTTGAACAAAAAATTATTTATGCTATGAAAATTCAAAGACATTATTTGATACTAAAATTGCCAAAAAAAAAAACCGATAAAGTTTGACGAAAAAAATCAAACTTTTACCAATGAAGAACTGAGATCAAACAAACGAACCACACTTGGAATAATTCAAATTAATCAACATGTCAGGAGAAGTATAAATCTTGTAAAATTGGAGAAATTTCTGTATTGCTTTAGCCAAGTTTCTCAAATATTAAAATCTTGATCAGTATAGATGAAGCTTATTATTGGAAACAAATATCTTTTCTAGGATTCGTATTGGCCGAAAGATCAAGCGACACCAATCCAAATTGGAGCTTTTAAAATAGAACTTACAGCAATGAAATCAAAGCCTTTCTGTAACTGTTTACATCTTACCTTTAAGTATAAAACATGGGTATGTAGAAATAAGATTCTGTTTGTTATCGATATGAATATAAGATGCGGTATGATTGGACAGTTTTCCATCAGAGTCCAAACGTAGATGTAAGCACTAAAGTCACTAAGTTGAAACCATTGTGTTGTCGGCTATATTTTGCCACAACAAGCTAGTATCCTTCAAATACAAACATGATCAATCCATCCAATTATATAAACACCAAAAAAATATGTATTAACGTTTTGTCTTGTCGGTTAATAGTTCTGCTTAACCCAATAGGAAAAAAATATGCAAATTCATACAAACTAGTTTTTTGAATGTTCAATTCAAAAACAAAACGCCATGTAAGTATGTTTTAAACTTTGTACTCGAAAAGTCGAGGTCACATTTCAATAATATACTCAAAATTTTAATACTTTTTTTCATGTTGTAAATTGCACATCGTAAGTAATCAAATAGGCATATTTATCATACTTGATATAAACTTCGTTTTCGTATGGCACACAGGTGTTTTCTATACTTTTAGGATGAAAGGTCGTTGGTGATGTATCAAGCAAAGTTTTGGGATGACAATGCTGTAGTTCCAGATTCAAAAGAGGATTTGTTTAATTTACTGTTTGAAGTGGAGAATAAATCTAATAATGGTGACGATAGTCCGATCCTTGTTCACTGTCTGTACGTCAAAATTTGAATATAGTAAAATATTTGTTAGAAATAAAACCATCATCTTTAATCAAGTTCTAACACACGTATACCCTGGAAAAAATACATTTAAACTAAAATAGATAAATTAAAGTTGAAACTAGAATGAGACGGATGACATTCTAGATATTTCTTATTTTTTTCAATGTTTATTGTCATGAACAGTAATTGATATAAATTTAGGAGGCATATTTTTGCAAAAGGTTTCGGTTAAAAAACACAAAACCTTATACAGCACATTTAAAAATTAAATTTACTCTTTTATCTGTGGGTCACATTTCAAAATGTAGACATTCACCACATGTGAAATATAACTTGATGGACCTCACTTCAAGAAGGCACACAATCCATTCTCAATCTTTAATTCAAATGTCTCAATCGGAAATAGGACAAATGTTCAGATCAGACAAATCACCAAGATAGTTGTAAATGATAAATACTTCATCTGAGTACAAAAAAAGTCCACCAATAGGGTACAAAACTAGTATAGATTGAAACACTTACTGTGAAAATTAAATAGCACTATATACCAGTCTGCGTTACACTTTTTTGTTTTTTAATTCTATGATTTATAGATACCTTGACTATTGATGACCTGAGCTATATGACTAAAAAGTAAAATCACAAAAATACTGAACTCCAAGGAAAATTCAATACGGAAAATCCCTAATCGAAAGGGACTTGCAGAACACAGCTTAAGTTCAACTATGTCTGAAGGAGTTGGAAACTTAGTTTCTTTATCCATCAAACTCAATAATGTATTCGTTGATAAAAATGTTTGCATTCTGATTATATCTAAATCTTTTGCATTGGCTTTCGATGTGTTTCTCTGAAGCAAGGAATTTGTATTTACTATTCCAAATTTTGCAGAAAAACACTGTTAAACAAAACGATTTTTAAAAGAATAATAAAAAACCCCGTTCTTAAATATATATTTCGCCCAAAAAGAAAAGATTAAATCTCATGTAACCATCTTTGTAATCAATCTTGCAATTATCAATGACTGAAGCATTTTTATTAGAAAATATATCTCGTTGTTCCATAAATTGACTTCAGGATACAATAGAATTTAGTAAAAATGACAATTATAGTCATATACTGAATGTTGAATTAGTTTTATGGCTCATCAACTATTCTGAATGGGTTTATGTTTAACTAAATTACTCGCGTTAGTTCGCTCAACATTATGTGTTTGGTATCTGTGTAAAATATATAGTAGTCAGAATACCAGAGCCATTCATTCTAACGTAAACTATTTCACTTGTCATTTTAACTTAACTTAAGATGAATACATGTATGAGAAAGGTACAGAGCCTGCAATTGAAACACAAGACGCGTATTTTGTCGCAATAAGACAAATCATCTTAACAAGACTCATCATCAAGTAAAATAATGTACAAACTACAAAGGAGGAGGTATGATAAGAGTCATTATTTGGCCTCTGAAATGACAAAAAAAGAAAATCGATTTTCCTTTCAAAATTATGTAAGTTAATAAATGAAAGATTTAAGATGTTCAGGCAGTAAAGGAATTTTTGTGTGATTATGAAAGCATTATTATGTCGAAATAGGCTCCATTTAAGAAGTTCAACGCCCTTATACAAATATTTAAGAAACATTAAAAAATAAAAAAAGAATTTGACCAAGACATGTTTAATTTTTATCAACTCTAAATGTGTGATGTAAATCTAACATTAAAAATGATAACTCAGTTTTATTTGTTTTCAATCATATTTAATAGAAATGGTTGTGACAAAAGTGGACTATACTGTGTTTTGGCGACAGTGCTCGAACGATTGAGAATAGAACAAGATATCGATATTCAGCACATCATCAAACAAACGAGGAATAGAAGACCAGAGATTATCTTAAACTATGTAGGTACAAATTATTTTTATACGAGAAATGTATGTTATCAACATGGTACTGAAAATATCCACTCTTGTTTTATTTGTTTTATTTGAATATTTTGTAGTAAAATAAAAGTTTATTTATATTCACAGTGCTAAATGTTACATTTTGTTAACGTACAACTGGTCTTTAAAAAATATTTGTCATTTTATACATGTTTCTGTATCGGAATAAAACAATTACATTTTTGTACTGTCTGAATTTTGAAATAATAGGCAACCCTAAGTCCTTTTACAAAGAAAAAAAAACCCTGACATTAAAACATGAAACAATACAATTTATAACCAAACAATTTTGCAAAAAACAAATATAATGGACATGAACCAATGACAATCACCGAACTTCAATCACACATAAAATATTGCGGGATTGAAGATAACTAACAGTTACCTCTAAACTGGTACAATGGTGTGACAGAAAAACATAAAAACAAAAAGGACACAAAAAAAATACAGATTTGAGTGTACTCACAGTTGCAGACAGTGAGTTCAAGCAAACATAACTAATAAAAACATGTTGCAGACTTAAATATCAATCAGTACACTTCATTCATTCAATGGAATTGACAGTCAGAGAAATACATGAACTTTTGCAATGCCAGAAAAAAAGTATCGACAGGTTGTAATACCGTGAAAGTGCATATGTCACAACACAATAAGATTTTGTATGGTTTCGATTTATAGATTATTTTAATACGGGCATCTGTGACACAGGATTGATTTTGTGTATACATGTATATATATTTGGTAAAAGTGTTTAATGTTTTTTTTATAATAAAATGAACACTTTTTTTTAACAAAAGATAGGTCTTACTTAGAGAATCTCATATAGATTATGAACGTTATTCGCACTCACTTATGACATTAATTTGAACTGTAGTAACAAAAACACTACTTGTATAACAAAGCAATAAATTAGACTGGTCTGATAGACATTTATATTGACCATTTATAATAATATACTTTTTTAATTTTTAAGGAACAGTTCCGGTTCATTTACGATGCTGTTTTAGAATACTTGAAACAGTTCGAAACGTATTCAAATTTCCAGTAACAATTGAACAATTCTTCAAAAGATAAAATATTTCATTATGTATGCCTGTTATTTAAAACAAATTATTTTCCAGTCTAAATTTTATAATTCATTCCAACTGTTTGGTGCTTTTTATCAATTTGTTATGTAAACATATGATCATTTACCACCTTATGTCACTTAAGTATGCATATATAATAGATTTAAGAAACTGTTGAGTTCAACATTTATTAATCAATTGTGTAGAGGAAACTGTCTATTGTGGTGAAATATTAAAAACCTTTGATAATGCGTAACTATAACTTTTGATATGTACTTGATAGTAGAAGCGTTGATTGCCATCATATGCCATAATGGAATTGACTATCCTTTACCTTTATGTTGATACTAACATTTTTCACGTGTATGCGGAGAAGTCTCTAATTTAATTGAATTAATATTTACATTTCAAACATAATGGTAAAAACTGGAACTAAAAAGATTTGTTGTGAAAGTGCGATGCCATTAGCACTACAGCCTTTATAAAAACTAGACTATTAAAGATTTTTCTCGCTGCATGCATATCGTCAGTGGGAAAGGATTTCATACTGTGATTATCACTACATCATGTAGTTTTTATTTTATTGTTTAGAGCATCATCAATGTCTTTATCTATAATTCAAACCAATATTAAAATGTTCCTTTTGAATTTTTGTAGTTTTTTTTTATGCATTGAACAAATTCATGTCAACTTGTACTGTTTACGGTGCTTTTGTATAACCTCTTCTATCAGCAACTGATATGAAGTTTAGGATGGCATGGTTTATCATTAGGTTAAGTATTTTGACCTTACTTTCACAAACTGCAAACAGTCTTAAATACAGTATAATAACTGTTGTTTATTTTGTTTGTTTGTGTTATATAAAATATCGTTATTATTGAGGTAAGAACTTTTTCTGTACTTTTTGAATTGTATGTTCTTAAGTTTTATTTGTCTAGATAATTGTTATTTATTCAGTGCGCTTTTTGTTACCACTTATAAAGTTATTATAGAGCTTATCAGTTTGTCTGTACTGGTTTTATTGTAATTATGTTTTTATACGTTTTGTTAATCAACAGTAACTGCTCGATATAAAATATTCTTTTATAATAGTTTAACTTGATACATTTTATCTTAATAGTTGATTTTTGAGCCAAAGAAAAATTTGCAACATGATCCCCCCGGAACTAATATGCATTGATTAAAAAAAAGGTGTATCCTTTCAATGCTTTATTACAAAAGGCTTGCATATATTATAACAAATTTATGATTCAACTAACAACTTTATGATTTACATTATCTTGGAAGAAAATTTTTGAAAAGATTTAGGAGATATATAATTTTTTCAAAAGAGAGGCGGAAAATACCATGCATATCTGATCCAAACTCCTAAATCGAATACAGGCTGACAACGCGGAAACAAAAAACTACAAACACAACAAATGAAAACTAAACTCTGAAAAACTCAAACCCCGCTAAAACACTGTGTGTGATATCAGATGCTCTGGTTTCTTAGTCGTTAGGGATATAATATTTGCATGTAGTTAAAAGGCACCATGCAAAAAAACAAAAAAAAACCCCAATCTATTTATTCACAAAAAACATTAATTTCTTGTTGTAGAGATGGTTCTTAGAATACAAATAATCAGCTTGTAAATTTATCTACTTTCGTCTTGATGGGATAGACGGTGAACAGTGGTTTACTTTCACTGAGTAATACATATTAGTTTGAGTGGAGTTTTAGATTGCGTCCCTCCTATAATGTCTACTGAAAAGATTGTTCTTTTATCGTGTTGTCCGTTAATATTCTTGTAAATAATAAGTTGTCAACATTTTTTGTTTAACTTTTTTACTTTTTCGGCATTAAATTGACAAAAACTGTCAGTATGAGGTTGAGAGGTCTACAATTGCCATATGAAGATGAAGTTGTTAAAACAATTTAGTTTTGTTATAGCTGTCTTTACATGATATAAAACCCCAATTATATCGCAAATTTAAATGACGTATAGAGAACTAGCGTATTAATTACATATTTCTTATTTCTTATTTTTATTGCATTATTCATTTTTTATGGCACCTCATATTACAGAAAGTGTTGTTTTGATTGTATTGTTCTTGGCTTTATAAACTTTTTTGTGTTTGTTATCACATACATCTTGTTGATAATTTGATTTCTTGTTATCCCTTTTCAACATAATCGATTGAGTATCATCAACTTTACATCGTCTCTATATAGTACAATAGAAAAAGAAGGAAATTTGATATTTACAACTATCTACCAGAGGTCAAATGAAGTGGATGTAAGCAACAATTAAAAAAACTTAATGCTTTAAACTAGTAGTTGGCTATATAAGTCCCCGACATAACAAAAGGTTAAACTACTAGTATTCAAACTAGAAAACTTATTTATCATAAAACAGTTTGCGGAATGAGACTACTATAAATTAAGGACAACCAGTGAACTACAGGCTACTGAATTGGGACAGGTACATAGAGAATGTTGCGTTGTTAAACATGTTAGTGTGCGCTCAACCATCCTTTTAACCTTGGACAGTGGTGTAATAGCACCATATTATAAAAAAAAACTGTATTATTGCGATATTGTAGTTAGCCGTAGCTGCTTACAAATTGTTAAAGAGTGTCTGTTTGCAAATAAGTTAAAGACAAACGCGACCACTTAAACTTTACCGTTTTTAACATTGAAAAGTTCATGAAACATATAACAGTCTATATTCCAAATTACAAGGGCATATATATATATATATTTTATTTAGAAAACTACCCCTTTACATCGGGGGCCCCAGTCATCAGGGTAGAAGTGATGGTGCGTCTATACTATATTATTTACAATTATATACATTTTAGTTAATGGTTTCATTGTAGAATGTCTTTGAAACAATAACATACATGGCACATTAATAAGACAAAAATAGAGATTTCTAAAATACATAATCATAATAAAAAAAAAAAAACAATTTATAGAATGTTAAAATATACATGTAATTAAAACACTCATAGACAAATATGACCATGCAGCATGTATAAAGCATAAAAACTAAGATCAATCAATATATAATAGTACATACGAGTAAGTTAACTCAAAGGTTTATTTTGGTTCAACCATAGTTTGACGTAATCTAAATAATTCTAAGAGATACATTCTTCCATAAACATCATAAAATGAACCAATTTCATCGTTAAAAGCATAACCAATATCGCCAACTAAAAATAATACTTGTGCACGTGGCGACAGTTCCAGAAAACTTACATTTCTATCATTAAAAGAGGCAAATAAGGTGAAAAATTTAGACCTGGTTTGTTCAAGAGGTGTACACCCGAGCAGAAAATGTTCTAAATCTTCTGACTCCCCTGAATCACAAATGGGACATAGGTTGTCCTCGGACATATGCATTCTAAAAAGAAACTGCTTTAATGGCAAATAATTTGTTCTTGCGAGCAGTTTAAGACGGGATGAATTAAAATCGCTTATGTCCTCTAAGTATAGCTGGCTACCTGTCTTAATATAGCAGTGCTGATACAAATCAAGGCTACTTTTAGTAGTAACATCAATAATTAAACTTTCCCTACCATATTGACAGTTAAATTTATTAGACCCAATACTTTCCGAGTAGGTGTTCATCTCTTGAACATATTTCCAGACACTTTCGTTTAATTGAACCATTTCACTAAAGACTCGCTTGCACAGTCTATCGTCTGGTAGGTTATTAATCCTTTTAAAGTACGCAACTTTTTGGCGGGTGATAAATGCAGATACGGGTTCCCATCCAAGCTCGAGAAGGAGAGCGGAACGGGGAATATTCATTTTAGTGTTCATAATGATCTTAGCTGCGCGGTATTGCCAACTGTCGATGATCGATATATTTGTAGCTGAAAGTGGCATCCAGACGGCGCATGCGTGTGTTAAAGAAGGCCGGAGCACCGAGTTCCAAAGGGCGTCTCCAAATTTAACACGGTTAAAATTTCCATGCTCACCGAGGACACGTAACAAATAGTTCAGCATATTATCCATCTTATCTTTCAAATAGTTATTTACATGGAAATTTGACTTTAGTGATCTATTTATGTAGTAACCGAGGTATTTATATTCGTTCACTTCCTCGATATTTACATCACCAAGAGACCAGACTCGTTCCGGACTTAACCGCTTCCCAACCACTAGAACTTTAGATTTCTTATGATTAAATTTCAAGTTCCATTTAGTTGCGAAATCGTGTGAAATCCGAAGTAACGTCTGTAAGTCTTCTGGCGATTTGGCAACAAGTACAACGTCATCTGCAAATAGGAGACAATTTATAAGTTGTTGCGAAAGATCAAAACCTACACCGCTTTCATTAAGCATATCAACCAAGTCATTCATGAGCACAGAGAATAAAGTGGGTGATAATACACAGCCTAGTTTGACACCATATTCCTGTTCAAACCAGGTAGATTCAATGTCACCAAATAGTACCTTATTTTCTACATGACTATAAATATTCTTAACTAGACGCCATACCTTCCCTTGTATCCCACTTTGCCATAATTTAACAAAAAGCCCATCGCGCCATACCCTATCAAACGCCTTTGATAAATCCAAAAAAGCTAAGTAAAGGGGTCTTTTAGAAGAGCGTGACAAAGCACAAATACCTTGTAAAGCAAATATTTGATCTTCAATGCGTCGATCCTTTCGAAAAGCGCCCTGGTTTTCCCCAAGTACTTTGTGTTGTTCGAGGAAGTTCACGATATATATTTCCAAAGTCTTCGAAAAAAGTTTATATACATTTGATGACAAAGTGATACCTCTGTAATTATCTAAGTCGTAAACAGAACCGGATTTATGGAGAGGTTTTATAATCCCCCTCTGCCATTCCACCGGTATCTGTTCGTGATCAGATATGAAGGTAAACAGATCACACAAAGTCTTAACCATCGTATCACCACCATATTTCAAAAACTCGTTCGGAATATCATCGAAGCCGGGTGCTTTTCCTAGTTGAATCCAACGCAGTACATCTGAAATAGAGTCACTCGAAAAAGTTACTGAAAGCAAATTTTCGCCACGGCCACGGTTGCTCTCAATTTCAGATAACAGGTTTGTGACATGGTTTTTGAAATCGGGTTTAGTAGTTGTGTCTTTTCCGATTTTGCTAAAATGAGTTTTTAGACACTCACTTATGTCCGCATCGTCCTCGATAAAATCGTCCTTATTGTTGGGATCGATAATTCGACTGGGGTTAACACTTTCTTTCGGACCTCTTAGCAGTTTCCAGAAAAATTTACTATTTTTATTAGTAGCTATGCCCTTAACCGTGAGACACTTAACTTTTCTGTCGAATTCCTTACGCTTAATGGCTTCATGAAGTGCTAATTTCCGTTTTTTATAAACGCCAGAAATATGAGTTCCGAGTTGGCTATCATGATTTCTCGTTCTATTATGTAAACGTTGCAATCTATTTGCATCACGTCTGGACTTAAGCATTTGATCTAGGGGTTTGTCCCAAAAGTTTCTATAATTTTTTACAAACGGAACTTTTTTCATAACCATATCAGCCGCGTAGTTAACTTTGGCTTTCCAAATATCCCAAAGAACATTTATATCATTTGATGCTTCGTGCCAATGTTCATCGAATACATCGTCTATGTTAACTTTGAATTTGTCCCAGTCAACATTTTCAGTTTTCCACATAAGCCGTGTCGGATTTCGCCGTTTATTAACGTCGTCTCGTTGTTTACGCAACCGAATCCGAACAATTACATGGTCGCTATGGAGATGTAAACTCCCGAGTTCGTCGATGAATACCGATTTGACATGGTTACAAAGCGCTTCCGATAATAAAATATAGTCAATTGCAGACTTCTGGTTATTCAGAACCCTGGTGTAAAAACCTTTACAGCAGGTCATAGAGTTGGCAATTTCTAGGTTTACGGTTTCTGAAAATTGACGAAGTCTTACACCGTTGTAGCTTTGTTTTATATCGGTTACTAACGTCTTGCCAGTAAAATCGCATTTACTTAGGCATTTACCATTAAAGTCGCCCGTAAGACAGATCTCGTACCCGAGCCGGCGAAAGACTGAACAATTTTCCAAAAGCTCGTAGAACAGCTTATCAGTAGTGGGTTTATCCACTCCATCATTTGGAAAGTAAACAACCCCTACAGCCGTTTTAACATTATTCATTCTGCACAGGATCCAAAGTCGTTCAAAACCATCGTCTCGACTATCAATTAAGTTTTCGTCTAAAAACTATTGGCATAGTTTGTGAATGTTTTTTAAAACTTGGAACTACTGATTTTCAAGAATTCCTACTGTTACAGTAAATAGGCTAATGTCATTATACAAAATTATACCGAGCGTTTTTGAAGGTTTTTTTGGGGGGATCATTTGCTTTTTGTTGTCAAAGATTTTTTAAAATTTTTTTAAATTTTTTGATAAGCTTATTAATCATAATGAGAGTTCTTATGCATATCTGAAATATGTGCATTAAATAGACACGTCATTAAAAACATGAACAACTCAATATGTTCATTAAAATCTTTAAGTAATTCTGTCAAAAATACGGTTATTTTTTATACGTCGATGCATTGATAAATCCATATTTTCAATGGTAAACAGGGTCAGTGGGTCAACTGGTGATAAATAAAAAAACTAAATGTACATATCAGATTTGTTTTGTCCTTTGGTTCAAATAAAATTGAGAAAGAAAATGGGGAATGTGTCAAAGCGACAACAACCCGACCATAATCTAGCAAACAACAGCCGAAGGTCACCAATGGGTCTTCAATGTAGCTAGAAACTCCCGCATCCGTAGGCGTCCTTCAGCTGGCCCCTTAAAAAATATGTATACTAGTATGTAGTGATAATGGACATCATACTAAACTCCGAATTATACACAAGAAACTAAAATTAAAAATGACGGGTTATCGGGTCATGCTGAAATCGACAACCTTACGGGCTCCTCACTTGTAGCAAAATATTCTTATGCTTCTAAGTTGCCTTGTTTTACTTTGTAAGATTCTGTCAATTTAAAAGTCTCAAACAACATTGAACATTTTTTTTTTATTCTGAACAAGTTATTTGTATTACAACCAGAAAGTTACACAAAATCCAACAAACTAAATAAAGCTTTTTATATTGAAGTAATTGTCAAAAGGTAAGATTTGTTTCTATGATTATTCAAAATTTATATGCCATATACCTGCAAAGTATTAATACTAGTATTCAAATTAAAATATGAAACTTAAAGATACATGCATAGTGCTTTTTTCAAATTCATATAAATTAAATTTATAGACAATACAGTCTACATGTATAATAAACGCAATCCGATTGAAACACATACCCTGTTACATCGTTTTGCCTAAAATGATATGAGAGCACTTGTTTCTGATAAGTTATACACACGGCTTTGCAATTCCTGCATTCGAGTGTTTGACATGTGTATCATAGGTACAAAATCAGACGAGCCCATAAGCAAAAGGAGATCCTTTCAATTTAATGGTCTTTTTTATATTAAAACTCAACTCAAATATAATTACAAACTGGATTTTTTTTCTCAACTTTGAGATTGCCAATATAGATTTCCCTCAAACGTTTTAAACATAGAAATAATTTTTGAAATTTTACATTTTCTGTGCAAGTAGTATTTTTTCAGGCCTGGATCAAGAATTTATTTTCGAGGGGAAGAGTTTCTAATAATTTCTTGCGCGAAATACTTTATAGCTTAAAGATATAAATATTCTTCCTTGCTCTAAGTTATTGTAATAAGAAACAGTTGTTGATTGTAAAGTAGACTAGAATACAGTTACTACACAGCCAATGACAGCCTCCAGAACGGTTAATCTCTATTTGTATACCCCACCTACGACAGTAGAGTGGCATTATGTTTTCTGGTCTCTGTGTACGTTCCTCCATATGTCCCGCTTCAGGTTAAAGTTGTTGGTCAAGGAAGTTGTTGATGAAGTTGAATTCAAATTAACTTGAAACTAAGTATATATGTTCCCTATGATATGATCTTTCAAATTTAATTACCAAATTAAGATTTTTGAACAAATTTCATGATCCACTGAACATAGAAAATGATAGTGCGAATGGGGCATCCGTGTACTATGGACACATTCTTGTTGGTTCGAAGTTGAATTACTGCGAATTTAAAGATAAATATTGAAAACAAATGTACTATATAGTGCCTTGAAAGCCGAAGCTTAAACGAAAATAATGTTTGTCATGTTTTCACATGTCACGTTTACCGGAAATCAGATTATGTAGGGAAGTCCTGTGAGTTTGTATATCATTTTGATTTAATCAATTGATAAAGGAGTGTAGCACATTGTATGGAATAATAAAATAAACGAAATGCTAGCATGGATAGTGTAATCATGAATTCGGTATACCACGTCACTGTGACAATCTTTTTGTGCATTAGATGTCAGACTAGTGCTGACGGTATGTATAATCAGATTTTTTAACAGTTTGAATATTGTAAAAGCAAAACAAATGGCCCCATTTCATTTTCCTCATTAATTTCCTGCGAACAATGTTATCAAGTACTAATTGTTTTAACATGAATAAATCGACGATATCAAACAAAGTGTTTTGTTGATAAATTCTTATAAATTAAATGGTTGTTTGATAAATCGTGTTTCTAATTTATTTGCTGCAACTCATATAAGCCTATTTTTCTTCTGAGAAAGGTAATTATGTTAGATATACTAACTGGAGGTGTGATGAGATGATTAAAGCACCCAATGTTAGCTGCGACAACATTTATGTATGTTTCGGCAATAAAGTTTGTCGACAGATTGTAGGTATTCCCATGGGCACCAATTGTGCCCCTTCGATAGCAGTTCGATACCATCTGAAATTCCATTTTGTTTTTATAAATTCATCTTAACTTATCGTTATCCTGATATTTTTCGTTAAATAAGAATACACTATACCACTGAAATTTACACAAGGGACTTTAATTTAAATAAATCTGATATCAACATCAATTAACTTCCTTTCCTATATTAAGGTATTTCAGTATTACACCAGAAACTCTACACAAAAATTTA
Organism: Mytilus edulis; assembly: GCA_019925275.1. Lineage (NCBI taxonomy): Eukaryota > Metazoa > Mollusca > Bivalvia > Mytilida > Mytilidae > Mytilus > Mytilus edulis. Next base: position 121,388,286 of record CM034349.1, read on the forward strand.
CGACAAAAGGGATGGTTTTTCTTTCCCTTTAGTTATTTTTCCTTTTTTGGACAGGGATTTTCCTGTAATACCATCTAACTTTGTTTATATTTCCCAACTTGTTCAATATGCTCGTGTCTTAATGACGTTTTGGATTTTAATGAGCGTAATCTAAGTAGCACTATTAAATTATTAAGTTAAAGATTGCTTAAAACCTTTACTAAATTCTTTCATAGATAACAAGATTGGGTCTGCAAGTTTGGCTGACCCTGTTAAAAAAACTTGTTTCGAACGGATATAGATAATTTTGACTTTAATGTAAAAGAAAACAGAAAGATGACTCATAGAGTGTAGTGCCCTTGCTGTAACGGTAAGGAACCTGATGAGTATAATACCATGGCTACTTCAATTTAAATAGCAGAAAAAAATTACAAGATAGTAATTGGTGCATCGTTAATCAACTCAAAATAGATATCAGGCTTAACATTTTGTACACTAGACGCGTTTTGCATCTATCGCTCGAAAAAAAGAAGTGCAAAAGGCCTACTAAAGTACGAAGTTAAGAGAATTTATGACATACAATTTCCGAATTTTTTTGCCTAAAACTAATAACTTAAGGTAATCTATTCTTTCAATTAAAGGGTATCACGAGCCCTGTAATCAGCCTTCTGTATAGACACGAAGCATCAGTGATATGCTCATTTTAACTCCAAATAATAAGTGTAAAATTGTAATTATTATTTGGAGTTAAAATGAGCATATCGCTGATACTTCGTGTCTATACAGAAGGCTGATTACAGGGCTCGTGATACCCTTTCATTGATGAAAAATTGATGTGATAATACAATAGTTAAAATTGAGAATTGAAATGGGAAATGTGTCAAAGAGACAACAACCCGACCAAAGAGCAGACAAGAGCCGAAGGCAACCAATATTGTATGACAATATGGTTTTATTTCAGAACAAAATTGATATTCATCATGTTCATATCGTTTGATTAGAAAAACTACTTCCAGTGCAATATTGTCAAAATCTTTATTCGGTATTAGGTTTTCTCATTGTTGAATGCCGTACGGTTGCCATTGATTTTTAACATCCACTTCATTTATACTTTGGTGGATAGTTGTCTCATTGGCAATCTTACCACATCTCCTTATTTTTATATTGGATTTAAAAATAACGGGTCTTCGAAAACTTCCTTTAGTTGATATTTACAAATATGTTGTGTAATTCAAAGAAAAAAATATTCAAATTTGATTATTTATGATTTATGGGTTGGATGAAATCATCATGTTTTGAAAACAAATTATATGACGTTCATTTTCACTGAACCAGTACACATTCAAATTTATTTATGAGTCGGTGCGGGAATTTCGCGCTGCATTGAAGTTCAATTGGTCATCTTTGGCTTTTGTCTGCTCTTTGGTCGGGTTGTTGTCTCTTTGACATATCCCCCATTTCAATTCTAAATTTTAAAATTTATTATACGAACTGAAGCCATAACATAAAAAAACATGAAAAATTCACCTATATGCGAACAAATTGTTGATTCGAATTAGTAATTGGTATATTTGCATTTTAGGGGCATGCATTATACTATTGTAACGGCTGCCGTCATAAGAATGCAATCATATATTTACTCTAGTTCAGGGCAAGCTTGTTCGCGACCTAGAATTAATAGGCGTTTATTAATAGAGCTTTCTTACAAATTGACGAAAGGTACGTATGCTTGACGAATCATACGTAAGGCTCGTTTTAGGGATCCTTTGTTTTGACATATTTAAATAATAGTCGTTGAACCTCGGACAATTATCGTGCATGCAACGACACTTATTAAATTGGATTTTTCTTGAGATATATTTAGGATTTCGGGACGTACGATAGGTTAGAATATGATTATTGATACCACCAGGTCGGAGAAGATAACACTACAAAATATTCTAAATGTAGAGTAGTCAGACGAAAAAAAATGCACCTAGAAGACTAAAAACCGGCCCCTCCCCCACTCTTCAATATCACAATGTTGCACTGTTTAACCTAAGAAAATGTCAAAGCAAATACATTGTCTTCTTCCGTAACAGAAACACAAATACTTCCTTGATTCAAAATTTGCAACGCTAAAAAAATTAAATAAAAATGAAGAAAAAAAGATGATCTTCATACTATGCCATATGCTGGTGCTCGTTTCATAACTTTTGAATCATCCCCCTGGTAATATTCATTGCCCTCCAAAATTCCCGCGGAAATGTGTGTACTCGTGGTTTACGTAAGTAACGTATTGGACGTAAGTGTATTTGACACTATTTTTCTCTGTTTGATTATATTAAAATCGTGTATAATTTGCGAGATTATTTTTTTTAAAAATAAACTTGATTTAGAAAAGAATGCTGTTTTACTGGATAAAACAAAGACTCTTTCAACTGTTATTGTAGAAATGAAATACGTGCTCCCTTTACGTTCGTTCGTACCTTTCGTCAATTTGTAAGAAAGCTCTATTAGGACGCCTGCCGCTTTCCCGTTTACCTGTGAAGTCCATGGTTGGGTGTCATCTGTCTTTTGTTTAATTATGTTTATGTGTAATAAAATAAAATAAATAACATTTTGAAAAATTTCGGGACATAGTGTTTAAAAATTACGGAAGAAATTTGGAAAAGAAATTTGAAATTACTGCTTGCAAATAGCCAAAACGAAATGTTTGATAAAGAAGGAACGAGGTCATTCAAGTCCCTGGAAGCTGTTAAGAACTTTGAAGAAGTTTATGTGCAGATATATTTTTTTTTTCGATTGAGAATAATTTCCAGAAACATGCTGGCGTAATGGCATTAATTGCCAAAACAGTATATCATATAATGACACTACATAATTTATTCTCTTTAGCTTTTTTTCGAGAGAATATAGATAAACAACCTAAACCATATGATTGTCATACAAGACAGAGCTTTTTGAAAAGATGTTGCTGGTCATAACACATAGTCGTAATGAATGATATGCGATGTATTCAATAAAGAATAAACATCATGGCTTCATAAATGTTATGTTTTCAATATTGAATAAATAATCTGACCATTAAACCTTGGTACAGTATATATACGTTCCTTGTTCAAACCATAATAAAATAAGTTCCCAAAAATCAAGCAGCTACAGATCGTCATATGGAATTAAAATCTTAGCAAAAAAGCCGCACCCACTTATAAGATATATACAATGTCTTTACTCTGACTGTTGCATTTTGAACAAACGAGTGAAAGTCCAGCGCAATGTAAAACAAAATAGTTTCAACATTCATATATCATTATCATGATCTTGACCTGCATGGATGTGTATTTAACTTGCAACTGGACGATTAAACAAAACGGTTATTGATGACTGCACGAAAATCTTAAACCTCAGGCAAAACATGAAATTAACTGTTCAAGAAAAACGAAGTCCATCTAGTAGTAAAATACGGAAAAATGAAAATAACAATTTTCAAAATTTTGCCCTGGATACTGTATTTTGGACATAAAGAAGCTCCCAATTTCCCAAAATTCCATTATGTTTGACAACGATTTTGATGTAAAACAAAACTTTAACCACAGACTGAACCTAAATGCTGAATTAGTTGGCGTGAATGCTGACGACGGAACCTAGCATCGCTAAGTATCAAAAGATCCAAGTAGGCAGCTATTTCACTCATAAATCTTAAAGACCTCCTTGCTTTCGACAAGACGACAATAATTGTTTTCTTTTTGTCTAGGGGGGGGGGGGGGTATTTTTTCTATAGTAATTGTAGTATAACAAAAAAAATATCGCATTTAGTATCATTTCTCTACCTACTAACTTGAATTTTCTGACACAAAAATAAATAAACGACAGAACTGTTAATTAAAAGTATGTAATCAAATGCCAAACTTTATATATATATACAGTGGAGATCAGTTCTAACCTCTCATTAAATCTGTCAGAATCTGTCAGGAGAACTGTTCTAGAACAGTACGTAGAACTGTCAGCCTGACACCTTTTAGTCAGTTCTAGGTTAGAACTGTTCTAGCTAGAACCGACTTGGTCAGTTCTAGCTAGAACTGATTTGGACAGTTCTACCTAGAACTGATCCTGACAGTTCTACCCTAGAACTGATCCTGACAGTTCTACCTATATTTGGTCAGTTCTACTTCTAGAACAGTTCTGCGGTTAGAATTGATTACAAATTCTACGGCTAGAATTGATTTATAAATTCTACGGCTAGAATTGATTTATAAATTCTACGGCTAGAATTGATTTATAAATCCTACTGCTAAAATTGATTTATTAATTCTACGGCTAGAATTGATTTATAATTTTTAAGAAATCTTTGACTTAATATAAAGGCTTCGACAAAATAGCGATTAATATTATAAAGAGTTTTGCTATTTTGCAGGTTTTATTTCAAATTTTTCGTCGACAAGAGAACATGTTTAACCCCGCCATATTCTGCATGTATGTGACTGTTCCAAGTCAGGAGCCTGTTATTCAGTGATTTTCTTTTGTTGATGTATTACATAAATTATTTGTTTTTCTTTCATTTTTTGAACATAAATTAGGCCGTTAATATGGGGGAGGGGGCATTATTATTTCATTTGTTTTACATTTGTCATTCCGGGAGTCAGATGGCTCGTTTTAAATAACAAAATTATCTTACCATCTATAATGTAATACGTTGTTCCGGCGGATCCAGCAGTTTTAAAACGGGTGGGGGTTGGGGGGTCCCAACCCAGGAAAAAAAGGGGGGTCCAACTATATGTCCCCATTCAAATGCATTGATCGTCCAAAAAATGGGTCACCCCCTCTGGATCTGCCATCGATCCACTATAAACTTTAACTGACCATATTTGATTTCTTCATATAAATCTATATACTTTTAGCTGCACATTGCAGGAATCCAGCTTATTTTAAGGCAAGGATACCAATTATATTGGCAAACATTAATGATTTCAAAATTTTATTTGCAATCAATTTATAATACTAGCATGTCCTCTTTTAATTTAAAATATTGAATCTTAAACAAATGTGATATCTGTTTACGAGTAGTTTTCAGTTATAATTTTAGGTCAAGAGGGACTGTAATATACATGTACAAGTTACAGCAATATTGGAAAACAATGACCTCAAAATTTTGTTCGCATGAATTTAAAGTGCCAGCATGTCCTCTTTTTATTCAAAGTATTGAATCGTTAACAAATATCAGTAGTTTTCATACTTCAGACTGAGTCGGGTTATAAAATCTTTTGACCGCATCAATCTAAGCTGACTATGCGGTATGGGCTCTGCTCATTGTTTAAGGCCGTACAGTGACCTATAGTTGTTAATGTTTGTGTCATTTTGGTCTTTTGTGGATAGTTGTCTCATTGGCAATCATACCACATCTTCTTTTTTATATATAAACTGACCTTATTTGCTCTTTCTTTCTGCAAAGCTATATAGCTGCACAGTAATTCAGTTATAATTTTAGGTCAAGAGGGACTGTAATATACAAGTTACAGCAATATTGGAAAACAATGACCTAAAAATTTTGTTCGCATGAATTTAAAGTGCCAGCATGTCCTCTTTTTATTCAAAGTATTGAACATGTTGAATCGTAAACAAATATCAGTAGTTTTCATACTTCAGACTGAGTCATGTAATAAAATGTTTTGACCACATCAATCTAAACTGACCTTATTTGCTCTTTTTTTCTGCAAATCTATTTAGCTGCACAGTAATTCAGATATAATTTTAGGTCAAGAGGGACTGGAATATACAAGTTACAGCAATATTGGAAGACAATGACCAATGATGACCTCAAAACTTTGTTCGCATGAATTTATAGTGCCAGCATGCCCTCTTTTTATTCAAAGTATTTAATCGTAAACAAATATCAGTATTTTCATACTTTAGACTGAGTTGTGTAATAAAATCTACTGACCGCATCAACTAAAACTGACCATATCTGCTTTTTTTTATGCAAGTCTATATAGCTGCACAGTACTTCAGTTATAATTTTAGGTCAAGAGGGACTGTAGTATATAAATAACTGCAATATTGGAAATTAAAGACCACAAAAAAAAATAATCATTGATTGAGAGTGCATTTCCTACTTTTATTCAAAATATCGCATCAGAAACAAACATCGTTAGATTTCATATCTGAAATTATTTGTCTGCATCAATCAAACCTGACCATATTTGACAGCATCAACCAAAAATGACCATATATGCTCTTTTTTATGTACCGTTAACTCTTTTAGTTGCATAGTAAATCTGATATATTGTTATGTAAGAATTGATTGTATAATACAAATGATAGAAATATTGGAACACCTAATTTCTTTTGCATCAATTAACAGTGTCAGCGTGTCCTCTTTTTAATCAAAATATTGCATCATAAACAAATTTCAGTAGTTTTCATACCGAAGACAGACTGGTATAACAAAATTGTGTGTCTGCAGCAACCAAAACTGACCATATTTACACTTGATTAGATAATCATATAGCTGCATAGTAAATCACTTATAAAATTGAGAAAGGAAATGGCGAAAGGTGTCAAAGCGACAACAACCCGACCAAAGAGCAGACAACAACCGATCACGATGGATAGTATAATTCAAATGACAGCATGTCCTCTTTATATTCAAAATATTGAATTGCTAACAAATTTCAGTAGTTTCGATATATCAGACTGAGTTAAAATTGTTTTAATAACAACATTATTTGACCACATCAAACAAAACTGAACATAATTATTTATATACTTCATCATGTAAATAAATACATGTATGGCCTCATTGTAAACCAATAATATTTCTATGTCAGGATACAAATGTAGATACTGCATGATAAAGACAATACCAAATTTCAAAATCGATTTAGCGAGCCCTTATTTCCTCTCTGTATCGATAATATTATTATTTATTAAGAAATGACTGTAATATTTTTTCTGTCTATGAAGAAATAACATAAAAAATTTGGTGCACACTGAATAACGCGGGTAGCAGGTTTTTTTAACAGTGTGCATGCACCACATTTTTTATGTTATTTCAAATAGACAGAAAAAAATATTAGCCATTTCTTATAATTTAATTCTAACTTCCAATTTAAACCTTGGCAAACAATGAAAAAACGTTGATGACGATACAGTCACATGACTAACTTTTATCTCTGGGCGGATAACAAAATAACGTCAGCCAATCAGTGACCCGTTACATCCAAAATTAAATTATTAAATAATGAATCGTCACAAAAGTGACTTTTTAAGTCAGTGTAGTTCATGATGGTTTTTTTTTTAAACAAAACTATTTAACGGCATCATCCAACACTACATGACTGATTCATATACTTTATTTTAAAATGAAAAGTACATGTATGAGAAGTTCTCTTCTTGGAATAATTTGAAGGAGGAAAATGATTGGTTTTGGTTGTAGCCTGAAGTCCAGTGGCAAATGTTTCATTCATGTTCACATTGAGTATATTTTTCTGACGTTCCAACTTCCACATTCCCAGATTATTTACGAGATAATGCAAATGTAGCCTACATAGTTTTTTTACGTTTAACAACACTTTTTTCGTTAAAATATCCCATAATTCATCCACTGTACAATTTTCGTTTGAACATTTGTCAAAACAGAATCTTAAATCATGAATGTAAATCCAAGGTAAACAAGGTAAATTAAGATTAAACTTCCATGAATCAAATGCAGAGTTTTATGAAGAGACTGTTAAAGACGGGGAACGAAGAAACGTAAACAATGATGTTTTCTATGCAATCTTATAAAAATGTTTCTCCGATGAGTTGGATAACCTTCAATTCACTTCGATATGTGTACATGTAACGTTTGATTAGTAAAAAATATAGAAAATCTGCTATTAAATAGCAAAGTAATTGGAAGTGATTTATTTCTTCTAAATTCTAAAGTGCCCTTACTGTAGTGACGTCATTTATAACTGTTCTACAGTCCTGACTGATTTAGTCAATTCTGCTGACAGTTCTACGGTTAGAACTGATTTGGACAGTTCTACCTAGAACTGATTTGGACAGTTCTACCCTAGAACTGATCCTGACAGTTCTACCTAGAACTGATTTAGTCAGTTCTACCTAGAACTGATCCTGACAGTTCTACCTAGAACAGTTCTAGGGTAGAACAGTTCTAGCTAGAACTGTTCTAGGACAGGTTAGAACAGTTCCATGACAGATTATTCTGACAGTTCTAATGAGAGGTTAGAAGTGATCTCCACTGTATATATGTGTGTGTGGAAATTTACTTTCTGCAGATACAACAAAAAAATATAAAGAATTTATTTTTCTGTTTAAGATCTTAATAAATCTCAATGAAATTTTAAAAACTAGATATTCTGTATACAATATTATGTATGCTTCACAATATATCAAAATAAAATGCTGAACGACCCAGATCCCCCTCCTTTCAAAAATTGTCAATATCCGATGCATTTGAATTAAGCACAAACAATTTATGTAAATACACGCATGCAATCAGGGCTAGCATTTTGAACATATATTTTAATGGTAGCTAACTGTCAGAACATGATTACGATTATTAAGGGTATATTATTGTCTCTAACTGTCGCCTGGTGAGATACATAGTTTAAGGTAAAACTTTATGATACCATATGGCCTAGGTGTTGATTGACTTTTATTTTTATGACCTAAGATCAGTTCCTCAGATATGGTAATGAAATAGAACCCGTACCTTCTTGAATATACAGACGATCTGCTAAGTGAACATCACAGCATGAATCTGTCCATTTTTGCGTGAAGGTAACACTCAAAGTCAGGTGACATATATCAAACCGTTCCTTTTGTAATTAAGATTAATTAACATAACGGTCATAATAGTCTGATTTAATATGTCAGTGGAATCTTCAGCTTTAGAAGAATGTAACAAACTTTGTATTTATAAACGATATAAAGTAGTATTTGGTTTTGAAAGATACTTAGATTTTCATTGAAATGTATCTATATTAACAAAATTGCGTAGCGGCACACTTAGATTAAATGTTCAAGTTGGTCGTTATCTGAATAGAGAAAATTGAATTTGTATATGTTGCAATATGAATGTTTTGGAGGAGGAATATCATTTTGTTATATCATGTCCAACGTAAATTTCTGTGCGTATAGAATTTTATATTTATTCTACTATTCTTGGCCAAATCGGCACAAGTTAGATAATTTATTCTAAATCTCTGACAGTAAAACTATGCATTTATTCAAATGCAGCCGCTTGGAAAATTAGATCACATATAATGTCATAATATTATTGTATATTCTGTAACTTCTGTTCTCTGCTGCCTTTTGTTTGTCATATGTTGTATATATTTTCGTTTGCCATAGCATGTGAAAATAAAGTATGCATTAATCTGACTACAGTAATAACAATGCCGATCTGATAAATCAATAAACTGATAATGCCCCAGTTTATCAAATCTCGTATATAATTAGTCGATAACGCAAAATCACGATCGATCTTGCACATGCGCATTGTTTCCCTGAACTAGAGTATTTAGCCCTGTGCAAATAAGCAAATTACCCTAAATTTAGCAATAAAATTATAATTAGAACTTGAAAATTACTATCTAAACTACTAAAATAACGAGGTCATATATATTTGTTAGCCGGCATGACGTATAAAAACGACAATTAAAGAATTTAACTTTATCTATAGTATTAAATTTGAAGACCAATTTGTTTTAGCCGGATTGTCTTCGAGTCGACGATCGTCCGAATTATAATTATATAACAATAAATGATTAGTGTATGTAATGCACTCTATATCTTAGTGTTATTTATATATATTGTCAATAATGTATGTTTACAGAATTATCTAACTAAACATATGAATTTTAGAGTGTATTTAACTCGCCTTAGATTGTCTTCTCATAATGTGTTTGTTGAAGTAGGCCGTTATCATGGAGTAACTAGGTTAGATAGAAAGTGTACTCTTTGTACTTTGAATATCACTGAAGGTGAATTCCATTTTGTTTTACAATGTGAATGCCATAGAGACTTAAGGAGACAGTTTATTAAACCTTATTATTATAGACGTCCATCGTCGTTCAAATTAGTGCAACTTCTCAGCACTGGACATGTAAAAGATTTGCGTAATATGTGTAAATTCTTGTTTAATGCACTTAATCATAGGACCGAACTGTAATTGGTCAATACTTGATATATATTTGCTTCTCTAATGTATTATGTCATGTTGTGTTTATTGCACTGATAAGCATAATGTGCTTTTAAAAAGTAATAAAGAATTGAATTGAACTTCATATAGTTATTACTTTATTTAGCGTAACTTAGTTAATTAAACCTCAAATCCGCAGCTGGTTCCTTTCCGTCTACGTTTTGTAAGCAGGCGGAAATGGTGTTGTATCCAATTCGTGCGTATCTCATAGAGATAGAACTTGATTTGCACCTTCCTAAAAAAAGAAAGAAATATTACAAACTAACACCCTGAGTAAAGTTTTAACCATCAGTGTTTTAGGTTGTCTCCTATTCTAAATTATTTCCTCCGTTCTAGGGCACCGGTGTCACACCGAGACAGAAGTTACTAATCAAAACTATCAACATACTGCACCAGTCTTAATGCATACAAACAGTTTGAGAAACACGGCCCCAAGCTGTGTGTCACCATATACATTTCAAGTAGTCTCCTTTTTCAACTGATTTTTATAGTTCGTTCTTATGTTGTACTGTTATACCACTGTCCCAGGTTAGGAGGAGGGTTGGGATCCCGCTAACATGTTTAACCCCGCCACATTATTTATGTATGTGCCTGTCCCAAGTCAGGAGCCTGCAATTCAGTGGTTGTCGTTTGTTTATATGTTACATATTTGTTTTTCGTTCATTTTTTTACATAAATAAGGCCGTTAGTTTTAAACGTTACAATTTGCATTATAAGTGTTGTTACTTGTTACTTTCTGTAAAATCCTGTATCAGGAGAACAGGGAATTCTTTCAGCTGTTGTTATATATCTATGTTACACTGTAGTTTGTAACTTTTTAACAATTTTGTTTCCTTCCTAACAAGCACCATTATTGATTTTGGTTAATTCTGTTAAAAAATTAACTCAGTGTATAGCTAGTGTATTGTCGTTAGAAAACTAAAAGGGGTTTAAGCAGAATTATTTTAAAAGCAGACACATCTGTAAACCTTACAAATCAACAAGACGAATGCTAAAAATCCGGATTCAAAATGAGACATAAGTACTTAAATTCAGTTACGGACCTTCGACATGTCTCGGGTGTGTTTTAGTATATATACTTAAAGGAAAAGGTAATTATATCTGATTAGAATCCACTAAACTAATATGGATTTATGCTGTTACAAGAAAGAGAAAACTTTATCTTAGAGTTTGTATTGATGTAAATAGATCGGCAAAGGACTCGTTTCTTTACACAAATTAAATAGCAATATACCAGTTATCAAAGGTACCAGGCTTATAATTTGATTCACTGGACGTGCATTTCGCCTACATTAGATTCATCAGCGACGCACAGATCAAAATATTTAGAAGCCAAACAAGTTTAAAGTTGAAGAGCATTCAGGACCCAACAGTCAAGAAAATGTGCTAAATACGGCTATGGTAATTACAAAAAAATGTATGCTTATTGCAATTATAATACATTTAAGAAAAATGAGTGAATATCCTTCCATGGGAAAAGTTGAACATTAATTATCCTATATAATGTTGAATTTCAATTTCAGAGATACATTGCTACAACAGATATACCAAAGGATTGTTTTTTTTTGAAACATGAGCAAAACAATAAATCTATAATACTAAAAAAACGAGGTCCAATTTGTCAGCCGTCATGGGGCAAAAACGACAAATCAAAGAATTCAATTTTATATTTATCCAATATAGGACAATGGTGTTGATTAAAAATTACAACACTCCAGATTTTTTTGTTTTCCACATAATTAATATTGCCAATAATTAACAAGTTTCGGGTCGAATCCGATACCGATACCAATAGTATATTCATCTGTTACCTATAACCTTATATAGATATAGGAAGATGTGGTGTGAGTGTCAATGAGACAACTCTCCATCCAAATAACAATTTATTAAAGTAAACCATTATGCCTTCAATTTTACGCATCTGACAGGCGCACCACCAAACGGTGTATTTCGGATTTTGCTATGTACACGGGTCATAATCACAGGGTTGACACTACTAAATTCAATCATTGTCAAATTGTTCTCTAATGTAGTATTTTAATCAGTAAGATTTTCTAAGATGACAATACTAATACTAAAAATCTGGACTTAAAATAAGGCGTATAGGTACAGTTTTCAATTTGTTAGCGGGCATGACGTAAAACAGCGAATCAAAGACTTCAACTTTATTTTTAACTAATATAGGACAATGCTGTAGATTAAAAAATACCCAATTCCAGGAACTTTTGTTTTCCAAATAATTAATATTACCAATAATTGATAAGTTCCAGGTCGACAGGTTCAAACAGAAAGATTTTGATAGCAGGGAAAACTGTGCATTATAATCCGCATTACTTTATCAGATGACAATCCCAATACTAAAATAAGGCTCATGCATAGTTTTATACTTTAATTCAGTCGCGATAACACGGGTGTGTTCTAGTGGTGATATATGTTTGAACTGTAGTTGGCCAATGTGCCTTATGTAAAATAAAAATTAAAAAAAAAATTATGCAGATATATCTGTATTGATAGTAGATCTGCCTCTCTAAAATTACGTTTAATGTAAAACAAATAATCATTATTAAATCATTTTGGAGAGTATATTTATATGCAAGTGTATGATTTCAGAGGTTACATGCTACAACAAGTACAACAATGGTCAAAACTATGTAGGAATATCAGTAAAACATCATCAGGAAAACCATGTTGGAACTGGAAGGTAGTTGATTCTCCTTATATAGACCTTCACGAAAACCATACATACTGTCGTAATCCACTACCAAGAGAAACTGATAGACCATATTGTTATACGGGAGTAACTACGATTTAGCAAGTGCATCATTCCAGTCTGTGGTACAGTATAATCATATGTTTCAATTTACTTTTAGAAATTCTGCAATTTTACCTAATAGTACTGCAACTGACCTCGAAAAATACGCTTAGTTATCGATTTTAATGTTCCGGAATAACACACGGCTGCTATTATTTTAAATGATAGAATAATATCTATATTCTAATTTCCGTCTGGTCGTAAAAAATTTTTATGGTCACATTTTTGTATTTTAGCCCTTTAATAAGATACCCCCAATTTACGGTTTTGGGTAGTCAATTTAAAATCCAAAACTAAATGTTTTTGTTTAATTTCCGCTATTTTCGTAAATATTTTCGATGCACATATCATCAAAGATCATCGGAATGATGAAGACATAAATATAATACCATCCCCGAGTAAAACTTTCAAACTTAAAGTTGACTGTTTTTCAGATAGAAATTTAACGCTATTTTCTTTGAAAACGAGAAAAAATATGATTCAAAAACAGTATTTGATATTTGCGAGGACAAAAAATATGTTTGCGATACTGCATGCAAATTTTGTTGGGCAAATTCCAAACAATTTTGTCAAAAACTTTAAAATAAAAACAGCATTTGTACTTTTTTTAATTACGGAAGCTTCAGGTATCCTTCAATCAGCTCCACCATTTATTTTTCCTTAACAATGAATTTGATAGTTTCGATGTTATATGTTTTTTCTAAGATAAGTTAATTTATTTTTGAGAGATTTGAATATATTTAGTAGTTCTTTCGTGTGCTTTCTGTAAATAAGTTATAGTTTAGTCAATACAATTTTAACTTTTTAGAAAAGTTAACCAAATCCTTCGGATTAGATGTTTTTTCCGGATAATGACTAATTGATATTGTGTGGAAAAAATAAATTGTATGTCAATGCTCAACCTCAGAGCAATTAATATGCGTGCAAGCGGACGGGGAAAAAGTACTATTGAAGTTTTTCAGAGATTTGGTATGTGACAAGTTGATGCTACAACCAACTTCTCTTGGTATTCTGCTTTCCTTGGGCGTAAGAGTTGTGAATAATCAGTGATGTTATAAGATTTACACCAGAAGGCAAAAAAAAAAAGAAAAAGAAACAACAGAAAGCCATATATGTGATCAAACTGATCCACATGTATCCTCACAACCTGACACTTTTATTCGATCTCGGCTCAGTTTACTACTTGTAGTTTGGATATATAAACAGTTTTTTGGGGGTATAAAAGCACAAGAACGGAGTCGTCTGAACGTGTTGACAATCTTTTGAGGTGTGATAATGCTAGTTATAATGAATCCATACATGGCGTGGTCAAGATAATCGCGACTACAGATTTATTTTCAGATACAGTCTACCTTCCGGCATGCATTACCTAGTACTTATTCAAGTTATTGAAGTCAACACATGTGCAATAAGATAAAACAGTTACTGAAAAATTAGAATTTGAACTTGCTGTCAATTCATTGATAACGATAGTTAGTGATGATCTGAGATCTCCTTTAGTAGGTGGTCGCAATACTGGTATATTAGTATTGTACACAATACTGGTATAAAAAAATTGTACCAGTATTGTATTCCAGTATTGTACCAGTATTACAATACACCTTATCGCTATTTGTCCGCCATTGCTGGATATCACCCAGGTTCCCGTAAAATTTTGACGTCATAAAACAAAAGGTCTGACGCCACAATGGAAAAGTGATTGTTGTTGACGTCAAAAGTTCAAGCGGCCGGGTCAGCCAAGATTATCGATAAGGTGTATACATTATATATACACCTTACAAGGGATATCAAATAAAGAGTTTAGCTCTGAACTTAATATAAGAGCTGCCATATCTGCTGCAGGAAAATTGAAGTAGATCATTAAATGACGTTTTAATGGTTTATTTCCATAGCGTGAGTCCCTTAGGATATCCTGGTTGTAGACATATTTCCATTAGAAATTGCATTTTGCGACAATATATGCTGTGAAATGCCATAAAAATCCATTTATCTTTCTAAAACTGAACCTAGTACATTATAACATATTATTGTACACAAATTAAATAAACAAACAGGAGACTGTCATTTATCATTTTCTCCAATATAAAAGACAAAAATACATTAGGGATGATAATTAATATATCAAAGCAGTGTCCAGTTAATAGCATGTCAAGATATAACACTGGCAAAACATGATAGTGAAAAATAAGCGAACCTATAATTAACGGAACCAGATCAGACCTTAATGCGGGGTTCACACATTGCCGATTATTGCTCCCGTTTGAGATCAGACAGCGATACGACACGAAAAGTGAAAAAGTCGGATTAGTATCCTCAATTATCTGGAATGTCCTATTATTGTCTGAACGCAGTCGTTTTAGTTCGTAACAGATTCCTACTGGTCGGGAAGGGTCCGAATAGTTCGGCAAAGCACCCCGACAGTTAGGTGCGTCCCGTAACATTCGGGGAAACTCAGCCGATTTTTTCTAGTCGGATTACAATCGTGCCTATGTCGTGACAGATTCTGCTGTATCGGATCGAATTCCTAACAATGTTCTGTGTATTCGGGACGGTGTCCTTTGGAACGGGAATGATCTGGAGAAGTCCCGACAATAACAGAATGCAATACGACTGAGACCAGACAAAGCCGTTTGCAATGCGATAGAGCGGACCGTGATAGGATTACGTTCCGACAGTACCCGATTATCCCGATTATGCCGACAGTTTTCGAACGGATAACTTCCGTCAGCGTCGGTTCACTGTCTTGTCACTATCTGATCTCTGTCGGATTACATTCGGTAGAATCGGGACGCAGTCGTGACAGACTCGGTCGAATTTTACCTGGCGAAAGATACAAATCGAATTTCCATCCACGATTCACACGATCTTGATCAGACTTTTGACAAATTTTAATCGGGAATGGTCCTGTCAAGGACGGCAGTAAAAATCGTGAATGTGTGACCCCAGCTTAAGCTTTAAGCTGGGGTCACACATTCACGATTTTTACTGCCGTCCTTGACAGGACCATTCCCGATTAAAATTTGTTAAAAGTCTGATCAAGATCCTATGAATCATGGATGGAAATTCAAACTTTAATTAAAATTTGTAAAAAAAAAAAAATTAATCACGACAACAATCAGATATTGCTCAGGGAGCGTCGATATTAAACCGTTTCCAAGCGAATTTATCCCGATAATCCCGTTCTAAATCCGCTTCTTGTATCTTTCGCCAGGTAAAATTCGACCGAGTCTGTCACGACTGCATCCCGATTCTACCGAATGTAATCCGACAGAGATCAGATAGTGACAAGACAATGAACCGACGCTGACGGAATTTATCCGTTCGAAAACTGTCGGCATACTCGGGATGATCAGGTACTGTCGGAACGTAATCCTATCGACGCTTCCTGAACAATATATGATTGTTGTCGTAATTAATTTTTTTTTTTTTACAAATTTTAATTAAAGTTTGAATTTCCATCCACGATTCATAGGATCTTGATCAGACTTTTAATAAATTTTAATCGGGAATGGTCCTGTCAAGGACGGCAGTAACAATCGTGAATGTGTGACCTCAGCTTTACTGTCGGGGTGCTTTGCCGAACTATTCAGACCCTTCCCGACCAGTAGAAATCTGTTACGAACTAAAACGACTGCGTTCAGACAATAATAGGAAATTCCAGATAATTGAGGATACTAATCCTACTTTTCCCCTTTTCGTGTCGTATCGCTGTCTGATCTCAAACGGGAGCAATAATCGGCAATGTGTGAACCCCGCATTAGGTCATAAAAACTTAATTCAGTACTTGGGAGTACAAAGTTTGTGCCAGGTGCAAAGACACGTAAAACATTTCCTGCTATGCATGCATCATCCATCACACAAAGTCATTTCAAATAGTAATTCTCAATGTCAGGACTATCATCACATCGGCATTAATGTTAGATATAAGTATTCGTGAATATGTTGGATCATACAAATGTCACATGTTAGTTGGGAATCTAGAGACACTGTTTTAAAATAATCAATCAATTATTTATGGCGACTCTGGATTTTTACCACCAAACTTTTCTTATTGTACACGTTTTTCTCTTTCCATCGAAATAGGATTTAGGTATGTGTTCTTCCGGAACATTAAAGTTTAAAAAAATGAATTCTAGTTGCAGTACTATAAGTATTATAACCCCAAATAGAATATACAACTATGCAAAAAAAAAAAAAAAATGTACAGAAAAACACCAATATCAAAAGAGGAAACACTAAACACAATTATCAATACATATTTCGAATACCAGATATCCTTTATTTATAAAAAAGAAAATGTGATTGCCAATGAGACAACTCTCGACAAGAGACCAAAATGACACAGAAATTAACAACTATAGGTCACCGGACGGCCTTCAACAATAAGCAAATCCCATACCGCATAGTTAGCTATAAAAGGCCCGAAATGACAATGTAAAACAATTCAAACGAGAAAATTAACGGCTTTTGAAAACGAAAGAAAAACAAATATGTTACACATAAAACAAACGACAACTATTGAATTACAGGATCCTGATTTGGGACAGGCACATACAAACATAATGTGGCGGGGTTAAACATGTTAGCGGGATCCCAACCCTCCCCTAACCTAGGACAGTGGTACAACAGTACCTATAAAAATCAGTTTAAAATCAGTACATGTGTAAAAAGTAAACTGAACATCATCAATCTATTCTCATTATACTGGAATAATTTTGAACGTAATACAAATACAAATTCAAAACCAAACCATGCTTGTGTAACTCTGAAATTTCACAGTATATGTAATATTTACAACGGAACTGCATACATGTATCTATCTCTCCCTAGATCAAGCAGTGTCGATCTATGTCGGTAATAGTCACTCACTGGGATTTGCCTTAGTGTGACCAGGGAATCTCAAATGTCGTCTAATGGGAATGTGAGAAAAAAAAAGTACCATACTGACGGGCAAAGTTAGCTACTGGTCCGTTAAAAGTAATTTGCAAAACAAGTTCTACATATTTTGTTGATTTTATTAGTTTAGTAATATTTGTATTCCAAATAAAAGTAATTTTCTATCAAAAAGGGTCAGAGTTACAAAAATAAAAACAGTTATTGAAGTTTGAGTTGTTTGCTATTTCTGAATAAAACGAAAGGCGGTAATTTCATTCTTCAAATCTTCATAACTGTCATTTTAAAAGTTTTAATTACATTAACAAAGAAGAGTGGAGATTAAGACGTACATTTGGCAATTGTGAGTTTTATCACTCATTTGGCGTCCGTCTTCTGTTTATCTTCACAAAATTCTGCTCTGAAACTTATGGGCGAAATTTATCCAGAAACTTAGGCACAGCTGTCGTTTGGGATTCTTATATTAAACAGAGTACTTGATGACGCCTTTTACCAATCATCCTTACCGACATGGCTAAAAATAGAAGATTTACGCCCACGAAATCTTGAAAACTGTAATTAAGTTCAAAAACAATAGTTAAATTCAAAATTATGAAAAAGACACGATTTGAAACATGGACTGAATTGTTAGTTGGATCCTTATTGGTAATATTGCTCTTAAATGAAGATTTATACTTCTTGCTGTTTTTGTCAACGATATTCTATCCCAATAATTTAATTTTGGATGTAACGCGTCTTTTGGTTGGCTGGCGTTATTTTGTTATCAGCCCATAGACATAATTTAGTAATGTGACCGTGACGTCATCAACGTTTTTTCATGGTTTTCTACGGTTAAAACTGAATTTAGAATTAAATTATAAGAAATGACCGAATATTTTTTTTCTGTCTATTCGAAATAACATAAAAAATGTGGTACACACTGTTAAATAACCCGCTACGCTATGTTATTTCTTCAAAGACAGAAAAAATATTACAGTCATTCCTTAATTAATAAATTACCGCGGGTGAATTTTGTTTTACACATTTCAGAATTCGGATCCTCAATGCTCTGCAGCTTTGTTCTCGATTATGAAGTTTTAATTTTTGGAAACGTCACTGATGAGTGTTTTGTACACGAAAAAAGTATCTTTTATTAAATTAGCACAAATTAAAAAGATTCCGTTTACTTTCCCGGCCTCAGTGCAAATGAAAACAAAAACATTCAGCTCCGACAATTAAAAATAGGAATTCAATCTAAATCTAAATCTTTTTTATGGCACCGAAACTATATTATTGGAGTGTGTAAAAAGATGGGGGATGGGGGGGTCAATCTAGTTTCTAGACAGTTATATGCTATAAAATACAAAATCAAGAATATTTAAGAATATTTTGATTACAGTTAACATATATTTTTATAAGGTCTTATTATAAATGATCGCCGAATTTGTTGGACCAACAATCACGCCAATCTGACCCTGTGTTAAATATAAAAATAAGTTTTGGCAATGAGACAACTCTCAACTAGAGACCAACTGACATAGAAGTTAACAACTACGATAGGTCACCATACGGCCTTCAACAATGAGCAAAACCCATATCCCAAAGTCAGTTATAAAAGGACCATATACAAATATAAAAAAAGAGATGTAGTATAAGAAAACTAACCACACAAGTAATTATAGGGAATCGTATAGCCTTCAATAATAAAAACCATACAGTGTGATATTATAACACAAAAGAAGGCAGAGTGTTTGAAAAACGTAGAATACTGACAAACACCAAGGGATTAAAGTCAAGTTATTAAACATTGTTGGGTTTAAACTTTTATGATATCGTTATAGTACTGCAACCAGAGTTCATTTTTTAAAACTTTAATGGTCCGGAAGAACACACACCTAAATTATATATCATTGGAAAGAGGAAAACGTGTACAATAAGAAAAGTTGGGTCGTAAAAATCCAGAGTGGTCACAATTTTGTGAAATTGAGGTCAAAGGTCAGACCTGAAAATATCAATATTTCAACCACAAGAACAAAAAGGAGAAATATTCTGATATTTATTCAATAGAATGCTACAAAAACGATTCAATCATAAGCATATGCTATAAAAGATGTTAAAACGACAAATTTGACTACTTAAATGAAGAGCTGCCATTACAAAATGGCGTTGATTTGGAACCTTCCGATTTTTTTCCATTTAAGACATAGCAAAAGAAGAAGTGGCCTTGACCTTTTCACATCCATAAACTTTCATATTGTGTATAGTATTTCACTATAGTATATTACAGAATTATTTTCTAAAGTATAAAACACCAGTTCATCAAATTATTTCAATATTTTTTCTATCTTTGAAAAAATCAAAATTCAAGCGCTGAAACAGTGTTTTTAATTTTGCATCTTAAAGGTTGTGTATTTTGTGAAAATAAGTATCTAGTTATAGATAAATATATATTGTGTATTTGCAAAGTCTGGACAGAGCAGTTATTACACAAAATATACTATAGTCACCCGAGGCGAATGCGAGGTTTAAAAAAAATTGAGTGTAAAACAAAGTCAGTTTGGTGCATGAACATTTTTTTAGTGGGATAATCCTGGTAAAAAAGTTAACTCATTAATTTTTTAAGGGAAGGATGAAAAATTATACAATGAAATGCCAATTTTCTAATGTTGTAATTCAAAATCAGTCATGATCCTCATATAAATTTTAAAAGCGACACACAATAGCTCAAGTATTCATAAAATAGGAACATGAATCAATCTCTTAGTCATCATATGCGGATTCAGTACGCGTATAAGCATTACAAGACACTTCCCTTTTTTTTTTATAAGAACAAGTTCGGCGCAGGACAGAGTTTGTTCAAAGCAAACACAGTTTTTTTTTAGTACAACTGCTATCTGGAGCGTAAATAGCCGTCATGATTTGGTCAAACTCGTCAGATATAGTCTTACCTTTGCATAGGAAACACAAAAGAAATGCGAGTACAAAGTTTCGATCAATGTTCGTGACCCATATTCCCATATGCATATGCATGATGTATCTGCACTGCCAATCCCAAATGTAATGGGGCGAATGTTGCTACAGAAACGATTGTTTTTGTAATAGCCATACATTTACGAATTTTTGTTATCTTTAGCGACAATATACGGTTCAGAAGCGTCTTTGTGTTATTTTTCATCGATTAACTATCAAATGAACTTTTGAGCCTAGGCTCCGTGTTGAAGACCGGACCGTGACCTATAATGGTTTACTTTTATAAATTGTGACTTGGATGGTGTGTTGTATCATTGGCACTCATACCACATCTTCCTATATCTATTAACAAGCTATGCGGGCATCATTTCCATAGAAATACCAAAACGAGGACATAGCTCATAAGAGCACTGGTGGCAGGATGAAGTAATTGTTCTTCTTTTAATGTATCCTTGATATTTTCAGACACACCTTGGTGTAATTCTGAAAATCTTAATATAGACTTCAATTTTCCTGCAGCAGATATGGCATCCCCTAAATTGAGTTCAGAGCTAAACTCTATAATTCATATTCCTTGGCCCCACTGTGTCTGAATTGTAAGGTGTCACAATATCTAGTTAGTTCTGGAGTTTGGCAGTTTGGTAAGCATCAGAGACAATCTTGGGTAAAATTGATCGGTATATATAGAGGATGTGCTACATGAGAAAGGCTTTTTCTTATGGAAGAACAAATCACATCACTAACAATCGTTATTAATGAACTGACAGCAAGTTCAAATTCTAATTTTTCATTGACTGTTTTACTTAATTGCACAGGTCTTGACTTCAATAAGTACTTGGTTATGCATGGATAAATGATTACTCACATTAATAAGCACAACTTAAAAGGCTGTCAACACGTTTAGAGGACTCAGTTTTGCGTAGTTTTCTGGTTTTTTTTAAAGGTTTTTCTTTTACACAAAAACCCTGTTTTCATATCCAAACTACAAGGAAGAAACTGAGCGCGAGATCGTATAAAAGTGTCAGGTTGTGAGGATACATGTCGATCAGTTTGATCACATTATGGATTTCTGTTGTTTCTAATTTAAAGTTCCCAAAGGGTGACTAGGGAAACGAAATATGGTCACTTGGTCTTCCCCCGACCGGCAGTAAAACGAAGTTGGGCGTCCGTTTGGCTGTGCGGGATGTATCAAGTTCGCAGTCACGTCCGGTCAGAATGGGGACGTTAAATCCGATGCCTCGTGTAAAGGGAGTGTCACGTTCTTTGCACGTTAAAAACCTTTGCATCAACTCTTGAGGGGTCCGTAGGTGGCATGTTGCAATGGAAAATTTCTGTCCCAATCCAACATCCCATCATTTTCCAGTGTCTAAATTTTCCCGATCATCATCCCGAATGGCCTCTATTATGACAAAACCTACCTATTGTTTTTATTGTTAGCTTGTTCTCGTCCTGAACATGCATGAAATATTTGCCACTGGACTTTAAGCAACCAACAATCAATCAATCAATCTAATTTAAAGACGCACCAGTTTTGCCTTCTGGTGCAAGTCTCGGCATAACATCACTGATGATTCTCCCACGGAAAGCAGAATATCAAGAGAAGTTGGTTTTAGCATCACCTTGTCGCACACCAAATCTCTGCGAAACTTCAATAGTACTTTTCCCCCGACCTCTTGCATGCATATTAATTGCTCTGAGGTTAAACATTGACATACAATGTATTTTCACACAATGTCAACTATAGTCATTATCCGGAAAAACTTCTTATCCGAAGGATTTGGTTAACTTTTATATAAAGTCAAAATTTTATTAACAAAAATATAACTTATTTACAGAAAATAAACGAAAGAACTACTATATATATTCAAATCACTCAAAAATAAATTAACTTCTCCTACAAAATCTACATAATCACATCGAAACTATCAAATTGATTGTGAATGAAAAAATAAATGGTGGAGCTGATTGACGGATAGGAAATTTCCGTAATTAAAAAAGGTACAAATGATGTTTTTATTTTTGAGTTTTTGACAAAATTGTTTGGAATTTGCCCAACAAAATTTGCATACAGTATCGCAATAATATGTTTTGTCCTCTCAAATGTCAAATACTGTTTTTGAATCATATGTTTTCTCGTTTTCAAAGAAAAACGCGTTAAATTTCTATCTAAAAAACAGCCAACTTTAAGTTTAAAAGTTTTACTTGGAGATGGTATTATATTTATGTCTTCATAATTCCGATGATCCTTGATGATATGTGCATAGAAAATATTTACGAAAATAGCGGGAAATTTAACCAAAAAATATATTTTTGGATTTTAAGGTAACTACCCAAAACCGTAAATTGAGGGGTATCCCCATTAAAGGGATAACATACAAAAATGTGACCATAGAAACTTTTTACGACCCGACGGAAATTAAAATATAGATATTATTCTATCATTTAAAACAATTTGCAGCCGTGTGTTATTCCGGACCATTAAACTCGTTAACTAAGCGTCTTTTTCTATATCAGTTGCAGTACTATTAAGATTGTGTTTTATTAAAGAATTGAGTGAGAGGCTAAATTAATAAAATTGTTAGGATAGTAAAGGGGCATTACGTTTTCCGTTCGTTTGTTCGCTCTTCCGTTAGTCCGTTCGTTCGTCCGTCCGACCGTTCCGCTTCACGTCAGTAAAGTTTTGGTCAAGGTAGTTCTGGAGATGTTTTTGTCCAATCAACTTGAAACTTAGTACTACGTACACATGTTTCCTATGATATGTTCCTTCTAGTTTAAAGTCATATGAAACGAGTGACTGGTGAAAAATATTTTTTATCCAATTCTTGAACCAATGCATGTATAATATATCATAAACTTAGTCTTCTGTGCACGAGTTTATCATTTTTTAAGGAAATATATTGTATAATCGTCATTTTTTCTTCTCTCTGTCTGTTAAAATTTAACAAATATGGGTGTTCATTAAATGCCGTGTTCTGAAGGCGATGTTTACCGATTGTCACCTCACAGTCAACAATCAACAAAAAAGCATGGTATTGAGCACATGTTTAACATGCACAATCAGATAATTGTTTATTTTATTTTACGAGGAGGGTCACGCTAAGGTTACTATGCATACGGAAAATATGTCGGCGAATTGCTTCTTGGAAGCAAACAATTAAAAACAGTAAACTTCTTCTAAATGTGGACAAATTAGAGATTTTTCTTCAGAAAAATGTATATGTACATAAGTTATACAATGAAAACTATCCATTTAGTATTTTTGAATTTGAGGTATCATATTACTTTAAATGCGAAGTAGATTTTTTATCCTAATTTCAGGGTCCACTGAACATAGTAAATGATAGTGCCAATGGGGCATCCGAGTACTATGGACACATTCTTGTTCATTAATAAACTTCCTGAATGTCTCGAAAATCCCCTGATTCAGTCTTTGGTAATTCACGAGCAGTCCATTAATTATATAATGATGATAATATTGTCATTTTCTCACATCAGAGTAAAATTGATCGAATAATACAATAAGGTTCTTGTTTTGATAAGTCAGGCAGACATAGCAAGCATGAATTCATTTCTCGTATCAAACATAATTATGCTCAAAGAATTCCCTAAGGTTTTTGTCCCGGCTAATAAGGATGCTTATGATATCATTATAACTTGTCTTAAATTTTACATTAAGGTTCTTCCAAAGGAAATCACGAATTCACCAACATTCCAACTGACTCCATTTTCAGAAAATGACATCTGTAACAAACACAAACGGTGGCATATAGCAGTTTATATCTCTGTGTCATTTGATCTCTTCTGGAGAGTTGTCTCATTGGCAATCGTATCGCATCTTCTTTTTTATATGGACCTATAGCTACGTCTTTACAAACAGAACCAAAATAACCCTATTTTCATTTAAATACATTCATAGATACCAAGATTTTGGTCTGCAAAACCTTGTTTCCAACGGAATTATATAATCATCACTTATAATTTCAAAGGAAACAGAAAGAGGACCCATAGAGTGTAGTAACCCTAGCTAGTTCACTTTTTTTTGCTGTAAAGGTAGGAATGCTGATGATTATAAAAGCTTGCTACCTACACTTAAACTTAACAACAATATAGTAATTGTTTTCCTATCGAGGGAAACACCATCTCAATAGTCAGCACGTAGTGTTGACAATAACTATCATAATATGGTCACACATTGTTTTTTTTTTATTATTATGCAGTTAAGCAGCATTATGCGAGCACCTAACGTTTGTGTTCTACCCAAAATATGCTGACATACTTGCCAATTTATTATCTAGCTGGCTACTATGTTATATTTAAACGAATTGGAACACTTTTTTAACTACACTTTTAAATTCTGGATTCAAAAAATATGACCAGAAAAACCTTAAAGATGATTCGTCGAAAAAAAAAAATCACACCAAAAGTTTGAATTTGCACATAGGAAGGAGTGCTCCATATATGTAGTTTATTTCGCCTGTGCTATTGGCTAAGGATTTCAATAACAATTGGTATGAAATATTTAATCGCCAGAAAATCTCTAAATACAAGAAGTTTAGATTTCCCAAATGGCAAAAGTCGTAGAATATAATTTGTCGTCAATACGTGGTACAACTATGACAGTAGTCCTATTAAATAAGTTTACAACTGTTAATGCTGTTGGCCGCAATTTTAAATTAGAAGTCGAAATTTTCGTATCTTTTCAATTTGGAGGCAGGGGTTCAAAAAAGACGGTGGTCCGAGGTCCGCAATTTTCCTGCAGCAGATATGGCATCCCCTAAATTGAGTTCAGAGCTAAACTCTATAATTCATATTCCTTGGCCCCACTGTGTCTGAATTGTAAGGTGTCACAATATCTAGTTAGTTCTGGAGTTTGGCAGTTTGGTAAGCATCAGAGACAATCTTGGGTAAAATTGATCGGTATATATAGAGGATGTGCTACATGAGAAAGGCTTTTTCTTATGGAAGAACAAATCACATCACTAACAATCGTTATTAATGAACTGACAGCAAGTTCAAATTCTAATTTTTCATTGACTGTTTTACTTAATTGCACAGGTCTTGACTTCAATAAGTACTTGGTTATGCATGGATAAATGATTACTCACATTAATAAGCACAACTTAAAAGGCTGTCAACACGTTTAGAGGACTCAGTTTTGCGTAGTTTTCTGGTTTTTTTTTAAAGGTTTTTCTTTTACACAAAAACCCTGTTTTCATATCCAAACTACAAGGAAGAAACTGAGCGCGAGATCGTATAAAAGTGTCAGGTTGTGAGGATACATGTCGATCAGTTTGATCACATTATGGATTTCTGTTGTTTCTAATTTAAAGTTCCCAAAGGGTGACTAGGGAAACGAAATATGGTCACTTGGTCTTCCCCCGACCGGCAGTAAAACGAAGTTGGGCGTCCGTTTGGCTGTGCGGGATGTATCAAGTTCGCAGTCACGTCCGGTCAGAATGGGGACGTTAAATCCGATGCCTCGTGTAAAGGGAGTGTCACGTTCTTTGCACGTTAAAAACCTTTGCATCAACTCTTTGAGGGGTCCGTAGGTGGCATGTTGCAATGGAAAATTTCTGTCCCAATCCAACATCCCATCATTTTCCAGTGTCTAAATTTTCCCGATCATCATCCCGAATGGCCTCTATTATGACAAAACCTACCTATTGTTTTTATTGTTAGCTTGTTCTCGTCCTGAACATGCATGAAATATTTGCCACTGGACTTTAAGCAACCAACAATCAATCAATCAATCTAATTTAAAGACGCACCAGTTTTGCCTTCTGGTGCAAGTCTCGGCATAACATCACTGATGATTCTCCCACGGAAAGCAGAATATCAAGAGAAGTTGGTTTTAGCATCACCTTGTCGCACACCAAATCTCTGCGAAACTTCAATAGTACTTTTCCCCCGACCTCTTGCATGCATATTAATTGCTCTGAGGTTAAACATTGACATACAATGTATTTTCACACAATGTCAACTATAGTCATTATCCGGAAAAACTTCTTATCCGAAGGATTTGGTTAACTTTTATATAAAGTCAAAATTTTATTAACAAAAATATAACTTATTTACAGAAAATAAACGAAAGAACTACTATATATATTCAAATCACTCAAAAATAAATTAACTTCTCCTACAAAATCTACATAATCACATCGAAACTATCAAATTGATTGTGAATGAAAAAATAAATGGTGGAGCTGATTGACGGATAGGAAATTTCCGTAATTAAAAAAGGTACAAATGATGTTTTTATTTTGAGTTTTTGACAAAATTGTTTGGAATTTGCCCAACAAAATTTGCATACAGTATCGCAATAATATGTTTTGTCCTCTCAAATGTCAAATACTGTTTTTGAATCATATGTTTTCTCGTTTTCAAAGAAAAACGCGTTAAATTTCTATCTAAAAAACAGCCAACTTTAAGTTTAAAAGTTTTACTTGGAGATGGTATTATATTTATGTCTTCATAATTCCGATGATCCTTGATGATATGTGCATAGAAAATATTTACGAAAATAGCGGGAAATTTAACCAAAAAATATATTTTTGGATTTTAAGGTAACTACCCAAAACCGTAAATTGAGGGGTATCCCCATTAAAGGGATAACATACAAAAATGTGACCATAGAAACTTTTTACGACCCGACGGAAATTAAAATATAGATATTATTCTATCATTTAAAACAATTTGCAGCCGTGTGTTATTCCGGACCATTAAACTCGTTAACTAAGCGTCTTTTTCTATATCAGTTGCAGTACTATTAAGATTGTGTTTTATTAAAGAATTGAGTGAGAGGCTAAATTAATAAAATTGTTAGGATAGTAAAGGGGCATTACGTTTTCCGTTCGTTTGTTCGCTCTTCCGTTAGTCCGTTCGTTCGTCCGTCCGACCGTTCCGCTTCACGTCAGTAAAGTTTTGGTCAAGGTAGTTCTGGAGATGTTTTTGTCCAATCAACTTGAAACTTAGTACTACGTACACATGTTTCCTATGATATGTTCCTTCTAGTTTAAAGTCATATGAAACGAGTGACTGGTGAAAAATATTTTTTATCCAATTCTTGAACCAATGCATGTATAATATATCATAAACTTAGTCTTCTGTGCACGAGTTTATCATTTTTTAAGGAAATATATTGTATAATCGTCATTTTTTCTTCTCTCTGTCTGTTAAAATTTAACAAATATGGGTGTTCATTAAATGCCGTGTTCTGAAGGCGATGTTTACCGATTGTCACCTCACAGTCAACAATCAACAAAAAAGCATGGGTATTGAGCACATGTTTAACATGCACAATCAGATAATTGTTTATTTTATTTTACGAGGAGGGTCACGCTAAGGTTACTATGCATACGGAAAATATGTCGGCGAATTGCTTCTTGGAAGCAAACAATTAAAAACAGTAAACTTCTTCTAAATGTGGACAAATTAGAGATTTTTCTTCAGAAAAATGTATATGTACATAAGTTATACAATGAAAACTATCCATTTAGTATTTTTGAATTTGAGGTATCATATTACTTTAAATGCGAAGTAGATTTTTTATCCTAATTTCAGGGTCCACTGAACATAGTAAATGATAGTGCCAATGGGGCATCCGAGTACTATGGACACATTCTTGTTCATTAATAAACTTCCTGAATGTCTCGAAAATCCCCTGATTCAGTCTTTGGTAATTCACGAGCAGTCCATTAATTATATAATGATGATAATATTGTCATTTTCTCACATCAGAGTAAAATTGATCGAATAATACAATAAGGTTCTTGTTTTTGATAAGTCAGGCAGACATAGCAAGCATGAATTCATTTCTCGTATCAAACATAATTATGCTCAAAGAATTCCCTAAGGTTTTTGTCCCGGCTAATAAGGATGCTTATGATATCATTATAACTTGTCTTAAATTTTACATTAAGGTTCTTCCAAAGGAAATCACGAATTCACCAACATTCCAACTGACTCCATTTTCAGAAAATGACATCTGTAACAAACACAAACGGTGGCATATAGCAGTTTATATCTCTGTGTCATTTGATCTCTTCTGGAGAGTTGTCTCATTGGCAATCGTATCGCATCTTCTTTTTTATATGGACCTATAGCTACGTCTTTACAAACAGAACCAAAATAACCCTATTTTCATTTAAATACATTCATAGATACCAAGATTTGGTCTGCAAGTTTGGCTGTACGTGTTAAAAACCTTGTTTCAAACGGAAATATATAATCATCACTTTAATTCAAAAGGAAACAGAAAGAGGACCCATAGAGTGTAGTACCCTAGCTAGTTCTCTTTTTTTGCTGTAAAGGTAGGGAACCTGATGAGTATAAACCTTGGCTACCTGCACTTAAACTGAAAACAAGATTGTAATTGTTTTCCATATCGAGGGTAACACCATCTCAATATTCAGCACGTATGTGTTGACAATAACTATCATAAATATGGTCACAATTGTTTTTTTTTATTATTATGCAGTTAAGCTGCATTATGCGAGCACACTAGCTTTGTGTTCTACCCAATATATGCTGACATACGTGCCATTGTTATTATCTAGCTGGCTACTATGTTATATTTAACGAATTGAACACTTTTTTAAATACTTTTAATTCTGGATTACAAAAAATATGACCAGAAAAACCTTAAATGATCGTCGAATCACACAAAAGTTTTGAAGTTGCACATAGGAAGTAGTGCTTATTAGGAATCCTTATGTAGTTTATTTTCGCCTGTGCTATTGGCTAAGATGTCAAAGAACAATTGTATGAAATATTTAATCGCCGAAAATCTCTAAAGACAAGTAGTTTAGATTTCCCAAATGGCAACAGTCGTAGGAATATAATTTGTCGTCAATACGTGGTACAACTACGTCAGTAGTCTATTAATAAGTTCAACTGTTAATGCTGTTGGCGGCAATTTTAAATTAGAAGACGAAATTTTCGTATCTTTTCAGTTTGGAGGCAGGGGTTCAAATAAGCGGTGGTCCGAGGTCCGCGACCTTCCACTTTTGCAATCGGACTTTCGACTTGGTTACTAGCTACGCCCGACGGACCTTCCACTTGAAAGAAAATACAAAATAACTTTGCAAACCTATTCACCTAAGTCTCCAGATAAACGATCTCAAAACTTATTTTCGTCATTATTAATCATGACAGCGATGATCATTTTGTTCAACCGCTAGCTTTATACAGAAAATCGCCGAAAAATAATGTGTAAATTCGAGTAAAATCGTATCTGACTGGCAAAAACAACATTGAAAACACAATGACAATAGATGCCGTGAAGACAATTACAATATCGGATTCGATTCCGAAAGCAGATAAGGGTTATTCCGGGTTTTGGCGATTAGCTAAAAAAAAAAAAAAAATACAGGCAGGTGACAAAATACATCTATGCATGGTAGATGAATATAAACACTAGAATTGAAAACCTAAAGATATATGTAAAAGAAAGAAAAAGCAGAACATATTTTATACAGAAACTCAAAATTACTTTTTGACAAATTTTAATATCAAAATTCAATATAATCTAACAATATATATCTTCCTGGTCACTGTATAAATTTTCTTTGTCAGTGATAAATAGAGAATAATACACGGCAAAATCCGTATCATATGTCGTATCATCCCGAGACACCAATATCAGCCCAAGGGCCTTTAGGGTGATACGGCATGTGATACGGATTTTGCCATGTTTTATACGCTTTATCATATATTTCAACAGGAGAGTATTATATTATATGAACTGTTTTCTGATCCATAGCACTGGGTTACCTTGAGTTCTGCTCAATTACTTATCCGAATCACCTGGGTTACCTTACAATTTGCGTGCTGTTGTTTTAAAAATATTTTTTTATTATTGTATTTTTTGTGATAAAGGGTATGCGATCAAGGGTGCGCATCAAAGTTTCTCGATATAGATTAAACAACAGGCTATTTATCAAATATGCAAAACTATTGTATTTACTATTAAACATATGATAAATGTTGATAATGCATGTAAGATGCTTTTAAAGTTTAAACATATTACTGCAATTTTGAAGGGGTATTTTTTCTCCTTTTTGAAGGGTCACTTAAAGTAGCTGGAAGTTTCTTACTTTATTTTCACAAATAATGCAACTATATTATATAATACCTGAATGTAAGCAAATCATATGATATGTAGGTGGCGTCCTTTGTGCCACTCTACCCCTCCTATTTGACAACTTTGAAACGGATGAGATCACCACCTCTCAACAATATACATTCATGTATGGGAAACTATAATAAATCAAATGAAATATAGGGTGAGTCCCTGTGGTCACTGTACAACCTCCTGTTTTAGAACTTGGAAATGGTCAAGATCCTCACCCCTGAACCATATATACTCATGTAAAATTGTATGGGACAATATAACAAATCAAGTGAAATATATGGGGAGTCGCTGTGGTCACCCCAACCCTCCTGTTTAAAAACTTGGAAACGGTCGAGATCCCCACTCTAAACAATATATATATTCATGTATGGGTCAATATAACTAATTAGGTAAAATATAGGGGAGTCCCTGGGATCACTCTACCACTCCTGTTTGGGAACTTGGAAACCGATGAGATCCCCATCCCCTAAACCAAATATATCCATGTATG
This sequence comes from Mytilus edulis, assembly GCA_019925275.1. Taxonomy (NCBI): domain Eukaryota; kingdom Metazoa; phylum Mollusca; class Bivalvia; order Mytilida; family Mytilidae; genus Mytilus; species Mytilus edulis. The sequence continues at coordinate 121,419,730 of CM034349.1, forward strand.
GGACAATATAAGAAATCATTTACATTTACTATGGGCAAGTCAGTCAGACCTCACCTTTGATCCCTGTAGTAGTGAACATTTTTCTGATTTGTATCTCATAACTTTGTACTATAGAATACAAATTTAGTTTTCTTTCAAGCATAGCCAGATATCAGTAGTACATTTGCTAATTAATATTCAAAATATGTAAATGAGAATTGTACCACGTGATGATAGTTTGAACTGGATTGGCTTGATATCATTAAAATCTTTAAAACACGGATATTATAATTGCCTGTCACAGAGTCCTTGTTTATAATCACTCTAATATTTCCGAAAAGTTGTCAGACGATCAAAATCAAAAGAATGAACGCGAATTTAGTGAATTTTTCGTGTTTTCGTGAGATTATTCTTTTGAATTAGTGGCATTTTAACTTTACGTGGGAACACAGCTCAACGTCTACACATACAAGGTTTGAACTTGCTTATTCTTTGGATATCTAGTTTCAAGATTCATCCCGGCAACTTGTTTTTCTAAATACCTTGTTAGCCAATTTTCAACACGAGTTTTTCAAATTTGATGTTACAACCATTTTAGTCTGTATTTTATACTGCAATGTTAAAAGACTCTCGCTTCGATTTTTAAAATAGCTCAGGAACCTTGATTTTTGCAACGAGAGTCATTGTGTTTCGTTTAAAGTGTGTATATTGTTGTGTATATTTATTTTCTGCCTCGGCATCCTGTCTATCACTTAAATTAAAGTTGAAACAGACATTTGTTTGCAAAATTCCCTATCATTTTAATATAATAGACCACTTTCGAGTTCATCCGTCACCGGAAAAAACTCGTCAATTATACGCACCTTTATGACGTCATTTACCAGATAGAAGGGGTCGCCTGTATCCCTGCACTATTTACGTTCATCAAGCGTCTTGGTGATCGTCATTGTGCAGGATAAACTAGAAATAATGGTTGTTCTGTAGGTACTTAATGACAATTCCCTAATGACACCAATGCTGATTGTCAATTTTGATAATTCAATTTGTCGTATAATTCGTACAATATAGAATTATAGTTTTCCAACCACTCGCTCAACATTGGAATGGATGTGACGACGCCCCTAAACGCACAAATGACGTTCACTAAAACCAGAGTTTTTGACGGAAATTCATCGAACTCGAAAGTTGTCTATTTCCGTGACCCGTATCCGATTTCTTTAGTATAATATTCAAATAAGCAAAGTGACGTTGATTTCTGGATATGGAGAAACCAGTCCATTCATACTATTACATGTTCGTACTTGAAGTCAACTTGAACTACTAACAGTCAACTAAAACCAACGTTAACTACCAACTAGAACAACTGCAATCATTGCGAACTACTGCAGACTTTCCATAAAAAATATACATTGATATATGCATTGCCTTTGAAACTTGATAAGATATAAATTATTTGCCTAAATAATTAATTCATATAGATAAACATAAATGTACAATATCTGAATGTTTAATGTTCACATTGCCACATTTTTCATAATTACGTTTGCCTTGGTTGTTGGTTAACTGCCTTCAAAGCTTACAGCGCTTTGATTAAATATTAAGAATATTCTATCCAAGGAAGGAAGTTAACTTATCTATATTTTCAACATTTTTCGGAATATTTGGTCCTCAATGCTCTTCATCTTTATACCTTAAGTTATTGTACTGTTTAACTGATTCAAGCGGGACTGCTTTATCTTTTGCAGAAGAGATGCGCGTACGGTGGATACCATATGTATCAAGGTATTGGAGTTTATTTACAACCACTGGGTCGATGTCACTACTGGTTGAGGTTTCCTCTCCAATTGTACCACCATTCCAGCCTAGTAATCAGCTCTTATATATGTTGACAATGAGTTATCATTGAGATGGTCGTGATTGTAAATTGATTGTTTACAAATCTAAATGTTTCGAAAAGTAATGATTTTTTTTATTACAGGAATAAACCTCTTTAGCTGTATGTGAAAAAAACTGTCTTAATGTTTGATCCTCAACTTTGTACAATTCTTGACCTATTAGTTTATCTTTATCGGATCGTCACTCTTAAATATTTTGCAGTCAAAACGCACGTTTGGCATGCACAATTAGAATGAAATTCAAAACAGTGTAGCTGTGGCCATTGATTGACACATTAAATTCATCCATTGACTGGGACAATTTACGTGAACGTTTGTCTGTAACGACCACTGTTTACGACGTACCTACGATAGACATTTAAACTGTGGGGTCACCAAAGGTTTCTTAACGCCTTTAATTATAAAATAATTCGAAAAATTAATCAGGAATAACCTTTGTGTTTTGATTTATATGATTGATGTAAATCAAAATATCGTGTTATTTCTGATTAATTTTTCGAATTACTGTATTTAGGTGTTGAGAACCTTTGGTGACCCCATAGTTAAAGTGTCTTTAAAAAGTACATAGTGAGCATTGGTCGTTACATACAAACGTTCACCTAAATTGTCCCAGTCAATGGATGAATTTAATGTGTCAATCAATGGCCACAGCTACACTGTTTTGAATTTCATTCTATATACATGGTATCTACGATGATTTAATATGTATTAGTTAACAAAACTAAACAAAAACAAAATCTGTTATTAGTATTCGATTTATTTCTGAATTTCTTAATATTGACACCATATTAAACATTTACTATAGACTGCAGAAATTCCACAATTGACCATAGTTACAGTGGGAGGAAAAACGTAACCAGGACAGGAAATAAATGCATGTTTTGGAGAAATGCTTCTGCCCACACTACGCAAGAAGAAAATTACTGTAGGACACCTACAGGAGATTCTTACAATGTTGATGGTCCTTGGTGTTATATTGATAAGTCTGGAAGCCGGGAAACGTGTAATGTACCCGTGTGTGGTGGTGAGTTATGTAAATTGAAACAAGGTACACGATGAATTGAAAAGACATTAAATAACAACATTGCATGTTTATGTATCAAATTGAATTTTATTAGTTTCTTTCGGACATGGGTACTGAATTGTAAACTGTATGGAACAGAATCCAATTAAAGAAATGCTTAGTAACTGCTCAAAACTTTGTAAACGTGAACAGGATCATGATGATGAGGTTAAGGGAATATAACTTTTATCATTTAATTGAAGAAAAACAATTAGATTATTCAATACCACACATAACTAAGTATAGAATTTTTGTCAGAGCATTGGATACTAAATATTTTATATGTGGTGCTATATGTCAATAAGAAAGAACACCAAATGACACGGCTCTTATCGAAGACAACACGTGTAACATGGTCCATTCCAAATAGATGCATTTTGCTCTAAAACTTGGGGTATATAACCCTTTCTTGTACCAATGTTTAATTTAAAATAAAACCACAAAAAGGGTGATTGTCGATTATATCCATAGATTATTGGCCGAGTTAAAAGTTCATATTATAATCCTGGTACCATTGATAACTACATTTGTATTCATACAGTTTGTCAGATCTCTTGAGAAAGAGAAATTGACAACTTTATATTCATTAAGCGTAGAAATCCCAATGTGGTAGGTCCTTGATTGGATTTCCGTTGATCAAATCTGAAAATATTTTTGATAATCATTATATAAAATATAGTTTTGCATAGCTACTCGTGGATTATAGAATTGATGAAACTCGAAAATTAAATGTTTAAATCCTTGCATGCTCGGAACTATGATATTAGATAATTTAACTATCTCGATTAGATAAATCCGATAATCCACTTGTACCAATGTAAGTCTCTAAATAAAGCTAGTACTACCAATGAACACTGTCCTTTCCTCGATCTTGATATCTATAACTTAACGGGAAGCTTAATACCAAATTTTATGATAAAAGAGATGATTTCTTTCGTAATGTTTATTATCCATTTTTAGATGGTGGTGTTCTCTTGTCACCATCTTATAACAACATATTTGATTTTTGAAATCGCAAACCAGTCAAAACATTCACTAAATTTAATAATCTGTACAAGGACAACATTCATACATCTAAATCTAAATCGACATGCAGATATCTTATACATTCAGGTACGTCACATCTAATTCTTTAAATAACATTCTTTACAAAGCACAAGATGTAGGTATTTAGCTCAAAAGCTAACCAAACCTTTTAACAGACTTTTTCAGAAGGGATATAATTACAATACTTTTGTCAGTTTATAAATGATGGCATATTTTGGCATCTGTATTGATTCACTCATAGGGATTTTGAATCGGAAACATTTATTCTAAAACCAGTTGTTGGCATGATACGGGTTATGTTCTTTTCATATATTTTATAATGGGTCCGATACTAAACACCTAACGGGAGGGATTGTGATTGATTTTCATATGCTTAAGACATAATCTTTCAATCAGTTTAATTTAGGTCTGAAGCTGGCATGTCAGTGATTGATAGTATTCCTTCTTTAATTTATGTGTCACTTTTTTCTGTTATTGCCTCTGCTTACATCGTATTCGGACTTCATTTAAACAGATATTTACTATGCGTTTTGCTGTGTTTCTTTCTACATTGGCTTGATAAATAGTGGGAGGATTGACAGGAGCCTTTGGCCTTTGTTAGTCTTGTAGGTTTTTTTTAAAAATATATGATATGGAGTTTAGTATGACGTTCATTTTTACTAAACTTGTACACATTTTATCAAGGGGCCAGCTGAGGGCCGACTCCGGTTGCGCGATTTTCTCGCTGAGTTGTAGACCCATTGGTGCTCTTTGGTCGGATTATTATCTCTTTGACATTTTCCCCATTTCCATTCTGAATTCTATATATTATAACGAAAACCAAGCGGTCGGGTATTAGTGTTAAACTATAAATGTTTATCCTTTAGTGCGTTGCTATAAGAATGTGTTTTGTTAGAATGTACGAGTATATAAGAAATAAAAGTTATTACTGGTGACCCTTCTTTGGTAGTGTGGTACTCTAGTATCGTGGTACTATGTGGTATTCTGGTTTTCTGAGGTAAGGTTGGTTCCTCTAGTAAGGTAATGAGTATAGGTTTTTGTATGGTAACTCTCGATGTTTATAAGAATAAAAATCAATTTGTATTAACTTTTAGATGCATTAAATATCAACAATACCTACAAATATTAAATAACTTAACATTATTCTAGTTTAACAAATAAATACTTTATAAACCTTAAAATATCGTGAATTAAAAGAAAATGGACAGCGGAAAAATATATTCAGAAAGTTCAATAATATTAGTTTGGTAATCAGCAAATGGTGAATCAAGTTCAATGCCAAAAGATGAAGATTCTCTCGAGAAGTTATTCTCTAAATGCCACTTGTAAAGGATTTAACAAGCACACATTATACGCATATAGTCTCTTCGGACATTGTTATAGTGTTGGCTGTCTGGTTACTACTGGGTCTGGTACATGGTATCTGTACGTATAACAAAATCGCTTGTTACTTGCCCTGGGTACAATCGTCCTGAAAACTTATCTGTATTCTACGCCGTATTTATACTTAGGCAAACCAATTTACCGATTTGGTTTACCATAATCATTTTGTTTACCGTTTATCTTTACGGAAAATACCTAAATTAACAAAACCGGAACTGGTGATTACCAAATTTAGAAATGCGCCTCAAATGAAAAGAAAAATCGGCCTTGTTTATGATGCGACAATAAATGAAACCGAATAGGACCGACAATAACAACTGGATAGCAGGCTCTTGACTTGGAAAGTCACCTTTATAATGTTGCGGGGTTGTGAGCGCTCAACCCTGACCTTGGATATATAGTGTTGTCGAATCTCAACAAAAGATCAAACGAATCAGCTTTAGGTGTCATACCACCAATTACGCCCTTAAATTTAGAACGTATGTGAAAGTAGGCCTACTCGGACAAAAAATAGTGCATTTGATGTCATTGTTTACTTAAACTAACCAACAAATTGGCAGAAATGAAACTTTTGGTGAAAGAGAAATATATTAAGACCATTTTGAGCTAAAATTTACTTGTTTATGAGTTTGCATTCAAAATTGAGGATTAATGCACCCCATTGTATACTAATTTAAGATTTCAAGAAAACCAGGGGTTATTTTTAGTGGTACCTCTATTCGGAAGACCTTTTCTTTTTTATATGATTTTAAACACCTGTTGAAAATTGGCATGTAGAAAGCTGATACACGTACAATTCAGGATATACCTGGTTTCTATGAAGTTAAACTTAAGGTAAAATATTTAGAAAGCTGTGAAAAATTTAAAATTTGGTTGAACAGATAGGGACTTTTAATTGGTGGTATGACACCTTTACTTACTGATTGCCCCGGAGCACAAAAATAAATTATTTTCAGATCGAAGAGTATCTGTAGTTGACGAAAGATAGCTCACAAACAACTAATAAATAAAGCATGTTCTCCCAAACTAACATCCAATGGACTTGCATTTCCAAAGTATAAGTACATATTATATCTGCATAAATTTATAGTAATTCATATGGACAACAACTCTGAAATGTAGTCAGCTTGCGATTTTGACAATGTTGAATCATTTGTAGAGCTTTCAAGCTACCAAGAAAAATGAAAATATAAAACATTGTATACTTTTTACAAGGTCAATAATTCCTATAAAAAGTCGTTTGACTGTTTTGACGTTATGGGCAATTGGTAGAGTTCAACATTTTGATCATTTCTTCCCATGTCAGATTTTCTCTAGAACAGTTTTTAAAATGATTTTGATGAGGTTCATTTTCATTATCTAATGGGTTAAACACAAATGCAAATTTTTACAATTTTAATTTGGTTCAAATACATAGCAAACTTTTCAAGAAATATTTTTCTTTGTGTTCACCTCCTCAGAAATTTAAAATAAGAATGAATAATATCATGGCCAAAAAAACAATAAAACTTCAGACATTTCAGCATCTTATGGTATCTATTTTCGAAAAATCGCTCATAGAGTAACTTGGTAATAATTTTTTGAAAAAATATCGATTTTAGTAGAAATGATAGGGCTTTTTTTTAGCGGTACCCACTTTTGTCCAACGACATAACATAATTGCTTCTAGCGGTCTTCTCAGTTCCAAATTCCGTAATTTAATTTCAAAGTTGTCACCCAATACGATTGAGTACAGTGCGAATGCATTCTTTAAAAAAAATTGTGTAAGCACCATAGTTAAAAGAGCAATTTGGCTCTAATTAAACTGAAGAACATTTATTCAATATAGAAAGTAAAAGGTTCCTCAGTTATTAAATACATGTACAATGTAGGTGCACAATGTCCTGACCTATCTGTGATGCCTAATATAATTTCAAAAGAAGGAAGGACTACATTCCACTACGGCGAACAGGCTGCTCTTACATGTAAACCTGGATATAAATTGACAAAACCGACGACTATGATGTGTCTGCAGTCAGGAAATTGGAATAACAAGTTACCTTATTGTGAAGGTTTGTGTATGTAGTTACTTTTTTTTTTTTTTTTTTAAAGGCATAGATAAAAAAAAAATTTAACGATTTATTCAGTTATATCTGTAGTAATAGTAAACCTTTTGTCTTTCTAAAATTACGTAAAATGTAAAAAATAAAATCGTCAAATCATTTCGGATTATATATCTATATGAATGGATATGATTACAGATGTAACCTGCTACAACAAGTACAACCGTGGTAAAAACTATGTAGGTAATGTCAGTAAAACCTTAACTGGAGATCCATGTTTGAACTGGAAGGTAGTCAATTTTCCTTATGTAGACTTTCATGAAAACCATACATACTGTCGTAATCCACTACCAAGAGAGCTTGATAGACCATATTGTTATACAGGAGCGAATTCCAAGTATAGCAAGTGCATCATCCCAGTCTGTGGTACAGTATAAACATATGTTTTCAATTTATTTAAAAACAATCTGCAATTCTGTAAACTCCAAATAGTATATAGACATGCTTAAAAATATACAAAACAACACTGATATAAAAAGAGGAAACAGTAAATACCATAATCAATATATATTTCGAATACCAGATATCCTTTATCAGTTTGAACTTTAATATGAAGTAATCTAAGTATTATTAATCGATTCTGATTATTCTTGAATAATTCTGAATGTAATACAAATTAAACACCGAACCATGTGTAATTTTTAAATTTCAAAGTTCACGCATATGTTATATTTACAAAGGAACTGCGTAGCTATGCGTCCTAAAATGAAACTAACACATCAAGCTAACGTGGCTAGCACTGAGAGTTTTAAACTACACCTTTCAATGATTTCAGTTGGTTCAACGTATGTAATTTTCTTATCAAAACCGACAACGAGGAATTCTCTCCTCCCTAGACCAAGCAGTGTTGATCTATGACTGTAATAGTCAATCATTAGGATCTGCCTTAGTATGACCCGGTAATCTCAACTGTCGTATGATGAGAAGGTGCAACCAATACTATAAAAACTAATAAAATAATATCTATTTCCTGTAAAAAAAAAAATGCTGTGAAGTATAAATTGGAGTCTCCTATTTTCATAGAAATACGTGAAGTAAATGGTAAAGTCAAAACTACTGTTTACGTCACATTTCTTTTTCGGTTCATGATCTATGGTCCCCATTAAAACCATGTCAATTTCTTTGAAAATCTTACCGAAACAACCGTAACCATAACCATAAAACTTAAATTGTAGAATAAAAAGAATAAAATGCAATTTCGAAAAATGTACAATTATATTGCTACAAAATGTTCGTACTTCTTATTTATAGAAGTGAGTAGAGTCATCGTGTATTTTAAGTCAGATTTATTTTACATTGTAATATTTGTCAAGAACTTCAAGAACATCTTTCCGTTTACCTATGTTTCGGATAAGTTACATCGAAAAAGCCCGTTGGTCAAGTAAGCTAATCACGGTAGTTATAGTGTCCGGCTAGGATTGTGTTTTTTCGAGTGATATGATCGGGCTTTTTCGAGTGTGTCCACTTTTTTCGAGTGAATATGATCAAAAATGTAAGCAAACAGACTTCATTTCTGACAAGACGTGATATAGAAGCTCGAGTTTGATATAAGGTTATACAAGGTATGTTAGTATTTGAGATCAAAACATATTATCACTCTGACATTGTTTTTCGTTAAAAAAGTTAAATTTAGCCTTACAATGCTTTTATTCCAAAATACAGAATAAAGCCATTTTCATACACAGACCAATGCAAATGTCGACGGAAATGCATACATGGAATCTATATATCATTGAATATACAGCCACTTTACAAAAAATATTGTTATAACATTGAAAACGACATATGAGACTTTATGTCCGGGTTTTTTCGAGAACAGTCCGGGCTTTTTCGAGTGCGTCCTTGTTTTATCGAGTGATTATACACATTTTTTATAGCTACAAATTTTATGTGTTGTGGTGTATTTACGTTTAAAAACTATAAAATAAAGGTTCAAATGAGGTACTTTCAAAGCACATGGTATATTAGCACTTTCATTTTATAAACAAGTACCGTTCATTTGTATATATTCTTTTTCTCACATCTTATAAATTGCATGTACATTATTATTGCGTGACGCAACAATCTAATGTAACTGAAAGCAAAGACAATTCGAATTGAGACGTACATATATTTATTGTGTAAGGTGAAATATATGTTTGTTTATTAAAGAGTATACATCCGAAATATTTCATTAAATATTTGTCGTGCATCTTGTTTATTTTATGTTTAAGAAATGGAAACCGTAAATGTTTAAATGCTACTACTGTGAGGATGAGTCTGATTATGCATATGTAATAATTGATCATACAGCAACTAACCTCCATGATAATTTCCTTTTAATAAAACAAAAGTGCATAAAAAATGGAAAATATGGATATCTATCAAGACATTACAATGTTCTTCTTGATGTCGTTCGAAGCACTGGACAATCTAGCTGGTGATAGAATATCTATAATACTAAAATTACGAGGTCCAATTTATCAGCCGGCATCAGGTAAAAACGACAAATCAAAGAATTCAACTTTATATATAGCTAATATAGGACAATTGTGTAGATTAAAAATTACACCACTCCAGACCCTTTTGTTTTCCACATAATTAATATTGCCAATAATTAACAAGTTCCGGGTCGAATCCGGTACCGATACCAATAGTATATTCACCTGTTACCTATTACCTTATCTGTACGTTCTGCATCTAACAGGCGCACCACCAAATGGTGTATTTGATTTTACTATATACACGGGTCATAATCACAAAGTCGACACAACTAAGTTCAATCATTGTCAAATTGTTCCCTATTGTAGTTTTTTAATTAGTAAGACTTTCTAAGATAACAATACGAATACTAAAAATTTGGACTAAGGCGTATAGGTACAGTTTTCAATTTGTTAGCCGGCATGACGTAAAACAGCGAATCACAGATTTGAACTTTATTGGACAATGCTGTTGATTAAAAAATACTCAATTCCAGGACCTGAATATTACCAATAATTGAAGAGTTCCAGGTCGACGGGTTCAAACAGAAAGATTTAAAAGCAGAGAAAACTGTGTATCTTATAATCGGCACGACTTTATCAGATGACAATACCAATACTAAAATAAGGCTTACGCATAGTTATATACTTTAATTCAGTCACGGACGCGCGATATCACGGGTGTGTTCTAGTATAATATACACATTTTGTATTTTCTTATCATTTCTAAAGGATCATAGTTAGACTAATGAACTATTCATTTCATTGTTGATTATAAAGGTAATCTTAATATTCATTATTTTTTAAGTAGCATGATATGAAGTTAAAATGAATATGAGTTCCCTGCACTATGTTCTACATTTTGTAAACACCGTTTTGTTAAGGATCAAGTAATTTCTAAATGAACACTTGAAAGTAGTTGTAAAACGCTCTCCGAACAGAAAATTTGTATTAAATTGGAAAAGCTTCATTCTGATCAACGTAGTAATATGTTTTTTAATGATTTATTGGGTATGTATGGTATTGTCCTTCACCTAATTACAGCTATATAAACTAGAAAAAGTCATTTTTTAAAGTCTAGAATACCTTTCTTCTTATTCAAATTTTCTGTAAAAAAACCGGACCATTTGTTTAAAAACCCGGCCGATTTCACAGTTGCTCTCGAAAAAACCCGAACAATAACAAACACTGAATTCTTTGGTTAAATACAAGGAAATTGTGCCTCTTTGTTGATAAAAACATGTATAGTATTCAATATAAGATGGGTAGTAATGTAAAACGCTATTATAATTACGAAATCGCAGTTAATTGAATTTATCGCATGTTTCATCACTCGAAAAGCCCGAACTACAATCGAAAAAAATGGCCCAAATCACTCGAAAAACCACGATCCTAGCCGGACACTTTATCTATCGTGCTAATGGTCCGTTGAAAGTAATTAGCAAACAAAGTACTACAAAAAATGTGCTGATTCGATTCGTTTTCTAATATTTGTAAAGAGTATATCAAATAAAAGTGAGTATCTGGCAAAAAGGGTCAGAATTATAATAAAAACCCAGTTACTCAAGTTTGAGTTAATTTTTTACTATCTGTCAATAAAACCGAAAGTCGGTAATTTCATTCTTTAAATCTTAATAACTGTCATTTAATAATTAACACGAACATTTGGCAATTGTGAGTTTTATCAATGAGTCTCATTTGGCGTCCTACCGCTTACCTTTACGAAAATATTCTGCTCTGAAACTAAGGGGCCAGATTTATCCAGAAACTTGGCCACAGTTTCCGTTTGGGAATCTAGTTTTAAGATGTGTCTGATGACGATGCTTAGCAAACATCTTTACCGACATGGCTTAAATGTAAGATTATACCCCAACGAAATCTTGAAAACTATAATTAAATAACAAGCAATTTTGAATAGCTAAATGCAAAATGATGAACAAGAAACGACCTAAAGCTCTAGTCACAACGAACCTACGACACATCTATACAGCGCCACGACATGAAATTTGGTCAAATCGCGGGTCATCTGTGGTCATCGTTAGACAATCGCACGATAGTCGCACGATATTTTGAGCATCGTGGCGCTGTCGTGTGTCGTGGGACGAAAATTAGACATGCACCTTTTTTGCTCTACGATTTTTTATCGTGTCACTGTCTTGTGGCTGTCGTGAAGGTGTCTTACAAGCGTCGTCCGACTGTCTTGCGATAAACACATTGTCGTGGGTATCAATATAATTCATTTTAATCAAACAATTGTCGCACGGATGTAGTACGACAATCTCACGACTGTCGCAAGACACTGTTGATACAGTCGCACGAGTGTCTCACGAATAACAAATTTCGTACGATGATCGCACAACATTGATTGTTTATCGAAAGACAGTGGTACGTTCGTCGTGCAACATATTTTCGTTGTATTTAAAAGAGCAAAATTCGGCGGGAATGAATGTTTGGAAAAGCAAACCGTCTACCATTTACACATGACGAAGATTATGATTGGCTCGTGACCAGTATAGGAACACCCGAAGTTGGTGGGTTAGGCCATGGATCGAACGTCGCCTGATGTTTGGGCAGTATAGTACACTGATGTAAGAGTTGGAGCGGGAATTTGCCGGTGATTTCGTTGGATTCATGCGTATAAAGCCTTGCATGTTTCAAGAGCTTTTGTTGAGAGTCGCATCAAAGTGGTACGACAGTCGTACCACAAAGACACGATAGTGATACGACAGTAACACGCACATCACATGACATGAAAACTTGAAAAATAGCACAAAACAAATCACGATTGTCGTACGATTATCGAACGACTGTCACACGACCGACTTGCGACATACACACGAAAGTACAATTACATTTTTTTTGTCCTGGCTTGTACCCATCGTGGAACCATCGTGGACATGTCGTAGCTGATGTGTCCACTCGAAATATTTTTAATGACGTTTTCACGACAGCGCCACGACAGCTATTTTATAGATCTTTCACGACAAAAAATCGTACGATCTGTTGTGACCGGGGCTTAAGACGTGAACGAAATTGTTAGTTGAACCTTATTGTAAATATTGCCCTATAGTGAAGATTTTTATCATATTCGTTTTTCTTTCCGTTTTTGCCAGTTATATTGAAAAATATGGTAAATATTAACTTTTAAAAAGTAAAAATTATCAACAAGACCAGATCTTCATAGATGAAATTGTTATTTGTTTTATAAAAGTCTGAGAATAGTTCGAAATACTAAGGATGTCCTTCCCGCAGGTGCTGTTACAAAATGTTAGAAATTATTACAATTTAAGGAATGTATCTTCCTCATGCAAAGGTCTGATTTCTTTCACGAATTTGGCTATACTTTTTGGACCTTTTGGATTATAGCTCTTCAGCTTTTATATAAGCTTTGGATTTCAATTATTTTGGCCAAGAGCATCACTGAAGAGACATGTATTGTCGAAATGCGCATCTGGTGCAGGAAATTTGGTATCGTTATTGTTATTACTACCACTAGGTCGATGCCTCTGCTAGTGTACTGTTAGTCCCCGAAGATATCACCAGCCCAGTAGCCAGTACTATGGTACCGGCATGAAAATACGGATGTTTTTGTGTTATTAAAATTTGCTGTTACAAAATGTTAGAAATGATTATAGATTTAGAAATGTATCTCCATCATGCAAAGCTCTGATTCCTTTCACGAATTTGGCTATACTTTTTTGACCTTTTGGATTATAGCTCTGCATCTTTTATATAAGCTTTGGATTTCAAGTTGCAGGAAAACTGGTACCGTTAATGTTATTTCACAATTTTAATCCGCAATGCTCTGCAGCTTCGTACTTGATTTGGAAGTTCTGCTTTTTGGAAACGTCACTGATGAGTCTTTTGTAGACTAAAAAAAAAGAATCTTGCGCCCAAACCAAAAAATGTGTGTTTACTATCGGACCCGGACTCAGTGCTAATAAAAACAAAAACCGTCAGCTCCAACAAATCTAAATAGTCTAAAGCTTTGTATGTCATCGACACTATAATTTTCGAATGTATAAAGAGGGGAGGGGGTATCCCAGGACAATCTAGTTTTTAGACAATAATATGCTATGACATACAAAACAAGAACTTTTATCACTCTATTGATTACAGTTAACATATTTTTATAAGGTCTTAAACAGTATCTTATCATAAAGGATGGCCTATCTGACCCTGTGTTCATTTTCAATATAAAAATAGGAATTGGCAATGAGACAACTCTCATCAATTGACAAAATGACATAGAAGTTAACAACTATAATAGTTCAACGTACGGCCTTCAATAATGAGCAAAACCCATATCACAAAGTCAGTTATAAAGGACCCTAAACTAATAAAATATAAAGTATATATAGTGTATTCCTGATTGGTTATGACATATTTCAATCCTGACATACAACCAGGGATTAAGTCAATTTATTAAACATCGTTGGGTTTAAACGTATATTATATCGTTAAGATTGTGTTCTATTAAAGAATTGAGTGACAGACTAAATGATTAAAATTGTCATGCCCCACCTACGATAGAAAAGGGGCATTATGTTTTCTAGTCCGTGCGTCTGTTCGTTTTTCCGTTCGTTCGTCCGTCTGTTCATCCGTTCGTTCGTCCGTCTGTTCGTTCGTTCGTTCGTTCGTTCGTTCGTTCGTTCGTTCGTTCGTTCGTTCGTTCGTCCGTCTATTCCGCTTTAGGTTAAAGCGTTGGTCAAGGTAGTTTTTGATGAAGTTGAAGTCCAATTAACTGGAAACTTAGTACACATCTCCCCTATGATATGATCCTTTAAATTTTAATGCCAAACTAGATTTTGAATCTATTTCCAAATGAGTCCAATGAACATAGAAAATGACTTTAAAGTTAAAATTCTAGGTCAAGGTAGATTTTGATGAAGTTGAAGTCCAATCAACTTTAAACAGTTTGATCTTTCTGATTAAAATGCCAAATAAGATTTTAACCCCCATTTCAGGGGTTACTGAACATAGAAAATGATAGTCCGAGTGGGGCATCGGGGTACTATGGACACATTCTTTTTCTTTAATAACCTTCCAGAATTTCACGAAAATCCGCCAGATCCAGTCTTTTGTAATTCACGACCAGTTCATAAATTATTACATACATGTACTGATGGTGATATTGTCATTTTCTCACATAAGAATAAAATTGATCGAATAATACAATAAGGTTCTTGTTTCTAAGAAGTCAGGTAGACATATCAAACATAAATTCATTTCTCGTATCAAGCATAAGATGAAAGAATTCGCTAAGAATTGTGTTTTTGTCCCTGCTAATAAGTCTACTAATAATATCATTATTGCTTGTCTTCAATTTTACATTAAGGTTCTTCAAAAGGAAATCACCAATTCACATTTTCAGAAAATCACATCTGTTACAAACATAAACGGTGACCTATAGCAGTTAATATCTCTATGTCATTTGGTCTTTTGTGGAGAAATAGCTACTTTTTCACAAACAGAACCAAATACAATTGAAAACCAATTGTTCAGAGAACAATTGATGGTCTTTCCACCAGTAAGGATATTTTTTATATGAAAATATTAAAATTCGGTTTTAAATGTCAATTTTAGCGTCAAATGACAGCTGATTGAACGCTGATTCTAAAAATGTATGGTTTCTATACAAAAAGATATAAATAAGGAGATCATTTTTTACTTCCGGTTTAAAAGATGTTACTTTCGGTATGTTTTGATAGTTTACTTGACACTGATTCCAAAAATAGATGGTTCTATATACTTTTACATTAAATAAGTACAAAAAAAATGGCTACTTCCGGTTTACAGAAGGTCACTTCCGGTTGGATTTTTCAAGGTCACATTGCTTGCAACCTTTTGCCAAAAGTCCCATGGCTTTATCATGTATATATAAGAGGAAAAAGCAAAGGTCAAAATCTAGAACGTTAAATTTACCTATGACCTTGAGCTCAATTTCAAGGTCATCAACCAGGGACCTCAAATCAAAAGACTCTAGGCCTCTACTTTATATTGTTAATGAGTTATATTACCATACAACTGATATTAGATATAAAAGGGGGCAAAACTCGCATTAAATGTTACGTACCCTTTTAAGTTAAATTTACATGTTACGACATGTCGCAACTAACAATTGTCTGAAAATATTTTGTCGATATCTTGTATGATTTCTGAAAATAAGAGATAACAAGCCAAAATCAAAAATTTGAACATGACCTTGACCTTTGAACTTGACCTCATTTTCATACTTTTTGACCAAAGGCCTCAAATCAAAAGACCCTAGGCCTCTATCACTTATGGTTTTCCAGTTACAAATTTATTTCACTTATTTCAATACAAAAGGGGAAACTACTCTCATATGGGGTCTTCGTAAAGCTTCGGTCAAAATAAAACGTAACATCCTGAGGATATAACGAGCAATTTGGAAAAATAAAAATAAAAATAAAAGTGTTCGGTTAAACAGGGTGAGTTTCAAAAGCGTATAGACTGTATGATCTCATACAAAAAAACTAAGCGACATCTTTTGAAATATTTTTGCACCGCAAGAAAAAAATTAGGCGGAAGAAAAAAAAAATAATCAGAACAAAATCAATAGGTCTTTCCACACGGAAAGGTTGAAAGACCTAATGAAGGTTCAAACTATTTACTGGCTTCTGAAGCTTCACTACTAAGCTGTCTATATTCTTTACTTATGTACTTGGTACAATCAACAACCTGGTAATAAATTGTTCAAAAAATTCCTTTAAAAATAATGGAATTAAGTACTTAAGGAATGTAATAAATTGTGTCTTCACCACTCTATACTACTAAGATTACAATCATCCCAGACAACAAAAACAAGTACATGCTTTCTAAGATAAGCTCACTCAAACCCAACTTTAATCTAGCTAGTAACTGATCTGGCTATTTAATGTAATTTTACTACAATTTTCTGCACAGCGCACGTGGATACCGTGGTGGTATCTAAACTCTCCAATTATAATATGCTTTTTTTGTTTTTCAATTTTAGAAAAAAGGATAAATCCCATATTTATGTATATTATGATTTTATATGTGGCACTATGTGCACTTTGGCATAGCATTTAGTGTAGTGCTTACACGGTGTATATTGACAAATCTATATGAGACACGAGGATGACATACTAGTGTTGTGCATCTCATCGTTATATTTAATTAAAGTATTATTGTATACCCACAAACCTATAACACGAACGTCTATCACCTACCATGACATAATGCACCGTTTCTTGATGCCGCTTTTCATATAGAAAATAGGCTAAAATGAGAATTTGTAACTTTAGATTGTAGAAATTCAACATCAGATCAAAGTTACCACGGAAAGATAAACATCACCAGGAATGGACATACTTGCATACATTGGAATAACGCTGTTAAATACAAGTCTCAACAGAAGAATTACTGCGGGACACCGGCAGGAGATCCCTATAATGTTAATGGACCTTGGTGTTATGTTGATACGAAAGGAGGACGGGATAGTTGTAATATACCTATATGTGAAGGTGAGATAGTTTAAAAAAACTATACTATCATTTTTGAAGGAATGGCGGATATAAATGACTAAAAGTTAATTCATTATACCTTCTCTATTACCTTCTGATATTTCGAATATTCTACCAACGAAAGTTAAATATGATGCCACAGGCGTCCTATGCAGAGCAAGTAATGGTTTAATTCATTTTTTATGGTTTAATGAGACAAAAATGTAACTACCTTCGTTCATAATGAGTTATGTCTCGATTTGTAGTAGGTTTTGAATTTAGCTGTTTGTTTTGGTGTATCTTACCTTCTATTCTACATTCGTAATAAAGAATTAAGAAATATTTGTATTAAAAGGTGCATCTTGTCCAGATCTGTCTTATCGGCCACATTTACAAACACAGGATAATAAGGATTTATACAGATATGGGGAAACTGCAAACCTTGTATGCGAAACTGGATACAAACTAAATGGTTTCAAAAACCTATCATGTCAAGAGTCTGGTGATTGGAGCAATGCAATACCAACATGTGAAGGTAGGAACCATTTGCAAACTACTGTGATTTAAGTCTTACATATCTTTGTAACATCAAGTTTGATCTATTGTTTTTATTGTATAATTTTTACCATAAAGATTGTTGCAAAAATAGGCTCATTTTAAGAGCACACAATACATCACCAGTGGTAGATAAGTTAAGATTATTGGGTTTTTCTACACATTGATATTGTATCAGCCGCAAAAACAACATGTACCTTTTTGGCAAGTGAGCTCAACATACGAACAAATGAATATTCCATTTTGCCGAGCACAATTAGATATATACATTTTTGTACTGTATGTTGAAATATAAATCTATCAAAATTAACATATATTTAGAAACCCAAAAGTCATGGATTTTGATAATATCGTTTTTAGTGTATTTGCTGTAGGATTTATTAATATGGGGTTCAATTAAGTTTTCATTTTATTTGAAATTTGAAATTTGTGGAAGATTTTTTTTGCCAATCACGCACGCGCAACAACATGTATTCTACAGTATTAAAGCCTTGTTGAACTAAAAGAAGAAGAAGAAGACTAAAGAGTTTTTAAAGGAAAAATTTTAATGGATTTACAAGATTTGAACAATCGGCAAACAACTGTTGCCTAAATTATTTTGCACTGATGATACCAATGAGTTTTTTTCTCTGTCATTTTTTCAGATGTTACATGCCGTGGTTTCTCAATTGAACTCCAGCAAAACTGGCACCCAGTTAAACGATTGTACATATATAATGACAATGTCACGTTCACTTGTGATGAAGGATATGAATTGACGTCATCTACAAATATTACATGTCAGTCTAATGGAATATGGAGTGGTATTCAACCAAATTGCACAGGTTAACATTTATTCAATTATGTATTATATTCCTTGTTCCGTACATTCTTTCATTTCTTGGATATTGTAAATACCGTCAATTGTTTTCAAAGTTATTTGAACTTTTTCTCGAATGCGACCCATCTAAATATACGTATCATGAGTTTGTAATTACATAGGCAACATGACGGTGTTACATGTGGATCAGGCTTTGTTTAGCCTAACAGAGAACCCTAGATCACATCCGCTTGTTAGTGGGATTCGAGTTGCTCAGTCTACTGCTTTCTTTGATGTGCTTTTGGACTGTTGTTTGCATTTTCGTTGTTTTCCTTTTTTTTTTGCCATGTATGGTAGTGTCAGTTTCTTTTCGACTTATGAGTTTTAATATTCCTTAAGTATTTGTCAACTCTCTTTAAGACTCCAATATTGACCTGCATATCTTTTTACAATAACCAAAGCAAACGACACGTTACCTGAAGTGACGAATGTGGGTACCGTTGATTGAATCGTCGTTCTTGTCCTAACGTCCAGTAGGAAATGCTAACGTGTATTTGAAAAAAAAAATAATTTGAAAACTTATTGTCATGTTTCAAAAATGATGGCATCATAAGACTAAATGCGCATGGCACATGGTGCGAATGCATGAGGATATTGTAGTACCAGTATCGCGCTTGACTAGATTTTAGTTTGTATAAACCGCAGTTAATCAGAGCTGCTTTGCAGCTAAGGTGAGAGCTATTCCTCGTTAAAGTATTTCTCAGGAAATTTATGGAACGATAAAAAAATGGCTTACAAATATAAACATAGCCAAATAGAAATGGGTAATCTTATGTTGCTGGTCCTAGTTTTAAAAAAAAAGATTTATAATGGTAAAGGGATGCAAAACAGATAATCAAACAGTGTAATTTAAAGATATTGAAACAATACAATTCGCTATTTATTCCACAGTAAATCATTTATTTTGATTTTGAGAAGGTGTTTTATGCTCTCCGTTACCTAAGATTGACAACGCCTTACTACCAAACCAGACAAAAGAATATCGATATCCTGACACATTTAAAGTCATTTGCGAAACTGGTTATGAAGTTGAAGGTTCTGATCTTCTCCAGTGTAATTCAACTGGAGCTTGGAGTTTTATACCACAATGTACAAGTATAGGTAACAGTGATAGCATATATGATGATAAATTTCATTTGCAATGTAAATGATTATGATTTGGTCATAAAATGAAACAATAATTTTCATTTATACTGCGTCTCTTTTCTATTTTTTTTTAATTCAGATTCTCAGAATGGTATTTAAACATACCTTTGCATTATTCTATTTTAATTTTATATTCGATTTTTATTAATATAATAATCTGAATTGGCAAATTATTTCTTGAAACGAAAATTAGTGATTTTTTGTTGTTGTTGTAATATCAATACATGTAGCAATTGTTCTAGATTAAAGCTCCACTTTTTTCAAATTTATGATATATGTAGTTGTAATAGTTATATTAAACACCTTTTTCTCGAATGTTTTTGAATAACAATCAAAGAAAAATCAACGTAAAACAACTGCTTGTAAAGAAATCAGACAACAGTGAAAATATTACGAACATTCTATATACTACATTGGAGAAGAAACAGTAGAAGATTGATGACTGCATTACATTAAAAAAAAAAAAAAATAACAATGAACAACAATTTTCTATGTTTAAATTATTTTGTAGATGTTTTTTTTTTGCTCTATAATTTCACAATAGTCCATTATAAATACGCATTTTGTAAGAAACGGATGTCTGTGACATATCTCAATTGCTCCATTCTAAAATTTGACTGTTTGTGGAAGTCGCATGCAACGTTTTTGCGAATTTATTTTTTTTCGCTAAACTTTTCATCTGTTAATATACAATGTTACTGTTTGGTTGTATTAAAGACACTTATTTAATTTAAAAAAGTTAGAAACATCGGATTTGATCTGATCGAATTAATTGAATCTGAAAAAGTAAAATCAATCTGTTTAACTTCTATAAGGACAACTTTCCTATTCCAGACACAAATAAAAACTAGAAAATTGGGAGGTCACTCACATGTCTTGATTTCATTGGCTTATTTTAAATTCCAGCGACAAATATTAATCAATTAAAGACGAAACGCGCGTCTTGCGTAGACAATTTTAACCGTGGTATTTATGATGAGTTTATTTACAATCACTAGGTCGATGCCATTGCTGTTTGAAGTTTCCTCCCGGATAGTATCAGCAACACATGTACAGTAGTCATCAATTTGTTTGCCCCATTCTACTATTTAATACTGATAGCGTTTGACATTTTTAGCCGAACAAATTTATCCATTTTATATAACTTCAATTATTGTATGCTGGTTTATATTCTGGACGCCAATCTTTGCTCCTTTATTATATAATTCACTAACAAAACTATTATGAAGCTTAGAAATGGAAAATTACTAAATACTAAACTTGTTCAAAGGGTATCCACACGTCTCAATCTTCAAAATCGGTTATCTAAAAATAATACCATCGCTAACATTTTTAACAATAAAAATCGTGGTTACCCTTCTATCGATAAGTGTCATGCCAAAAAATGACTTACATGTCCCCGTCTTTCCACCAACAATACGGTAAGGTCCACGTTTAAAGGTCGCACATTTTCTTTAAATTTTGAAACTGATATAACTTGAAAAACAAACAGTATTATTTATTTACTCACATGAAACAAACCGGGGTGTGGTATTCAGTACGTAGGAGAAACTGGACGATATTTATCTAAACGCACTCAAGAACATCTGTATCGTTTTAAAAGACCCAATAAATTCAAAAGTATCATTTACCAACACCTTAAGAAGCACAACCATCCTTTTAAATATTTAGCAGTTCAACCTTTAGAAGTAGTAAATAAGCAGCCTGGTGAATCGCATTCAAAGTTTGTACGATCACGGAAAATAATTGAATTAAATTGGATTAAAAAATTACAGACAGTTTACCCTCTCGGTCTAAATGATAATATCATGGGAATTGGTAATATATCTAGAACCAATTCCGTTAACATTTTGGATATAGTTTCTAAAACTGTTCGTAAAAAACGTTCTCACGGTCGTAGAACAAATCGCAATCAAAGAAAATTTCGGGCCAATCATACCAATATTTCGGACCTAATTTCTATTTCAAAAAACAACGGCAGACATTATCTGTTAACAAAACTCTGTTCGTTACCGGTTAATAAGTTAAATAAAATTTTGGAGGATTGCAACACAATTTCATATAGCAGTCCTAAGTATGAAATTGTTCAAATTATTATGGCATATTGTTATTCTAAATTATTTCCCAAAATTGATCGCCCTGAAGATCATAAAAAACATTTTATTAAAATTAAGTATGTCAATAAAGGCTTTGATTTTGTAAATATTGCCAGTATATTTAACGACCATTCTGTTAAAGAACAAATTCCTGGATATTTTGACAATACTGAGCTACCTCTCATTTGTTATATTTACAAGAAATCTACCCGGAAATTTGTGTTTAATTATAGTCAATTGTGTAAAGATGTTAATATCAGTGAAAATACACCTACTTCATGTAATTGCAGTAATTCTGAATATATTTATGGACCCATTTCCCATGTTATAACAGGAGATCTTAACATCGTTCAAGACCGAGAGTTAAAATCATTCCTCAGTAAAGGAACTAAATATCGTACCCCGTCAATTATTAATTGGAATGAGTGTCGTAATATCATCCACGACTCACTCCATACTTACTGTATGAAATGGATAAAACGGGAAAAAGCTGACAAAAAATCTTTGGACTCTTTTTTTAATTCAGTAATGAAGATAGTTGATATACGTATTCAACATTTTAAAGAACATTTTACTATAAACAATAACTACAATAAACCTATTTCTCGTATCAAACATAAACTAAAAGAACTAGCCAAGGAATTTGTTTTTGTCCCGGCAGATAAAGCTGCTAATAATATTATTATTGTTTGACGTAAATTTTACATTGAGGTTCTGAAAAAGGAAATCACCAATTCACCAACATTCCAACTGACTCCATTTTCAGAAAACGAAATCTGTAACAAACATAAACTTTTAGCCACCGCTTTACAAGCAGAGCCAAATACAATGAAAGTCCCAACTATGTATTGGCTTCCGAAGCTACACAAAACCCCTTACAAATATAGATTTATTTCGTCTTCAAGCCATTGTTCAACTACTAAATTGTCTATTCTTCTTACCAGCACACTTGGTACAATTAAAAATCTGATAATAAATTGTTCAAATAAGGCCTTCGAAAATAGTGGTATAAATTACTTTTGGAGTGTCAAGAACTCGTTGGAAGTACTTGATAAATTGCATGCTTATATTGGTGATTTTGAATCTGTTCAAAGTTTTGATTTTTCTACCCTGTATACCACATTGCCTCACATTCTCATTAAGAAAAAATTCACACATCTAATTAAATGGGCATTCAAAAAATCAGAATGTGAATATATATGTTCAAACTCTTTTAGGTCATTTTTTAGTAGCAATACACAAAAAAACTATGTTAATTGGACATGCTTTGATACTATATATGCCCTTGAATTTTTACTAGATAACATTTTTGTTCGCTTTGGGGATTCCGTATATCGTCAGATTATCGGAATTCCAATGGAGACTAACTGTGCACCACTTATTGCGGACCTGTTTTTGTTTTGTTATGAGTTACAATTTATGACAAAAATAAGCAAAGACCCATCGAAACAACATCTGATAAACAAATTTAATAATACTTTTAGATATTTGGATGATATTTTGGCTCTCAATAATGACGACTTCAGTATGTATATTAATGAAATTTATCCTGTTGAACTTACTTTAAATAAAGCTAATACTAACACTGACCACTGCCCTTTTCTCGATCTTGATATCTATATCACTAATGGAAAGCTGAATACTAAAATTTATGATAAAAGGGATGATTTTTCATTTCCTATCGTTAATTATCCGTTTTTAGATGGTGACGTTCCCTTGTCACCATCTTACGGTGTTTATATATCTCAACTTGTACGATTCGCTCGTGTATGTAACAATGTTTTAGATTTTAACGAGAGAAATTTATGTATTACTGAAAAATTATTACACCAGGGTTTTCGATATCACAAACTAGTCAAAACATTTACTAAATTTTATCATCGGTATAAAGACATCATTCGTAAATATAGCTCAACATGCAGACTTCTAATACGTTCAGGTATTTCACATCCAATTTTTTATGGTAATATTCTTTATAAAGCACAAAGGTGTCAGTATTCACCTCAGAAACTTACAAAACCTTTGAATAGACTTATTAAGAAGGGATATAATTACGATACTGTTGTCAAGTCATTAAAGATTGCATATTTTGGCGTTAATATTGAATCACTGGTAAGGTCTTTGCATCGGAACTAAACACATTTATTCTAAAAACAGTTGTTGGCATGACACGGGTTATGTTCTTCTCATATATGTTATGATGGTATGATACTAAACCCCTAACGGGAAGGATTGTGCCTGATGTTCATATGATGAAATCATAATCTTTCAGTCAGTTTAATTGAAGTCTGGAGCTGGCATGTCAGTTAACTGCTAGTAGTCTGCAGTTATTTATGTATTATTGTCATTTTGTTTATTTTCTTTGGTTACATCCTCTGACATCAGACTCGGATTTCTCTTGAACTGAATTTTAATGTGCGTATTGTTATGCGTTTCCTTTACTACATTGGTTAGAGGTATAGGGGGAGGGTTGAGATCTCACAAACATGTTTAACCCCGCCGCATTTTTGCGCCTGTCCCAAGTCAGGAGCCTCTGGCCTTTGTTAGTCTTGTATTATTTTAATTTTAGTTTCTTGTGTACAATTTGGAAATTAGTATGGCGTTCATTATCACTGAACTAGTATATATTTGTTTAGGGGCCAGCTGAAGGACGCCTCCGGGTGCGGGAATTTCTCGCTTCATTGAAGACCTGTTGGTGACCCTCTGCTGTTATTTTTTGTTTTTTATTTGGTCGGGTTGTTGTCTCTTTGACACATTCCCCATTTCCATTCTCAATTTTATTTTTTACAGAGTTTGTCTTTAGTGCCGTGTGGAGGCAGTAGAGTGCCTCCCCGTGCTTCAGGTTTATGCTCTTATAATATACTAGATTATGGAGTGTGTGTCCGAGCGAGAACTGCTCTAATTCATTACTTTAGGAATATATATCAAAAAGTAGTATTTCAATATTTAGCCCCATTCTACTATTTAATACTGATAGCGTTTGACATTTTTAGCCGAACAAATTTATCCATTTTATATAACTTCAATTATTGTATGCTGGTTTATATTCTGAACGCCAATCTTTGCTCCTTTATTATATAATTCACTAACAAAACTATTATGAAGCTTAGAAATGGAAAATTACTAAATACTAAACTTGTTCAAAGGGTATCCACACGTCTCAATCTTCAAAATCGGTTATCTAAAAATACTACCATCGCTAACATTTTTAACAATAAAAATCGTGGTTACCCTTCTATCGATAAGTGTCATGCCAAAAAATGACTTACATGTCCCGTCTTTCCACCAACAATACGGTAAGGTCCACGTTTAATGGTCGCACATTTTCTTTAAATTTTGAAACTGATATAACTTGAAAAACAAACAGTATTATTTATTTACTCACATGAAACAAACCGGGGTGTGGTATTCAGTACGTAGGAGAAACTGGACGATATTTATCTAAACGCACTCAAGAACATCTGTATCGTTTTAAAAGACCCAATAAATTCAAAAGTATCATTTACCAACACCTTAAGAAGCACAACCATCCTTTTAAATATTTAGCAGTTCAACCTTTAGAAGTAGTAAATAAGCAGCCTGGTGAATCGCATTCAAAGTTTGTACGATCACGGAAAAAAATTGAATTAAATTGGATTAAAAAATTACAGACAGTTTACCCTCTCGGTCTAAATGATAATATCATGGGAATTGGTAATATATCTAGAACCAATTCCGTTAACATTTTGGATATAGTTTCTAAAACTGTTCGTTAAAAAACGTTCTCACGGTCGTAGAACAAATCGCAATCAAAGAAAATTTCGGGCCAATCATACCAATATTTCGGACCTAATTTCTATTTCAAAAAACAACGGCAGACATTATCTGTTAACAAAACTCTGTTCGTTACCGGTTAATAAGTTACATAAAATTTTGGAGGATTGCAACACAATTTCATGTAGCAGTCCTAAGTATGAAATTGTTCAAATTATTATGGCATATTGTTATTCTAAATTATTTCCCAAAATTGATCGCCCTGAAGATCATAAAAAACATTTTATTAAAATTAAGTATGTCAATAAAGGCTTTGATTTTGTAAATATTGCCGGTATATTTAACGACCATTCTGTTAAAGAACAAATTCCTGGATATTTTGACAATACTGAGCTACCTCTCATTTGTTATATTTACAAGAAATCTACCCGGAAATTTGTGTTTAATTATAGTCAATTGTGTAAAGATGTTAATATCAGTGAAAATACACCTACTTCATGTAATTGCAGTAATTCTGAATATATTTATGGACCCATTTCCCATGTTATAACAGGAGATCTTAACATCGTTCAAGACCGAGAGTTAAAATCATTCCTCAGTAAAGGACCTAAATATCGTCCCCCGTCAATTATTAATTGGAATGAGTGTCGTAATATCATCCACGACTCACTCCATACTTACTGTATGAAATGGATAAAACGGGAAAAAGCTGACAAAAAATCTTTGGACTCTTTTTTTAATTCAGTAATGAAGATAGTTGATATACGTATTCAACATTTTAAAGAACATTTTACTATAAACAATAACTACAATAAACCTATTTCTCGTATCAAACATAAACTAAAAGAACTAGCCAAGGAATTTGTTTTTGTCCCGGCAGATAAAGCTGCTAATAATATTATTATTGTTTGACGTAAATTTTACATTGAGGTTCTGAAAAAGGAAATCACCAATTCACCAATATTCCAACTGACTCCATTTTTAGAAAACGAAATCTGTAACAAACATAAACTTTTAGCCACCGCTTTACAAGCAGAGCCAAATACAATGAAAGTCCCAACTATGTATTGGCTTCCGAAGCTACACAAAACCCCTTACAAATATAGATTTATTTCGTCTTCAAGCCATTGTTCAACTACTAAATTGTCTATTCTTCTTACCAGCACACTTGGTACAATTAAAAATCTGATAATAAATTGTTCAAATAAGGCCTTCGAAAATAGTGGTATAAATTACTTTTGGAGTGTCAAGAACTCGTTGGAAGTACTTGATAAATTGCATGCTTATATTGGTGATTTTGAATCTGTTCAAAGTTTTGATTTTTCTACCCTGTATACCACATTGCCTCACATTCTCATTAAGAAAAAATTCACACATCTAATTAAATGGGCATTCAAAAAATCAGAATTTGAATATATATGTTCAAACTCTTTTAGGTCATTTTTTAGTAGCAATAAACAAAAAAACTATGTTAATTGGACATGCTTTGATACTATATATGCCCTTGAATTTTTACTAGATAACATTTTTGTTCGCTTTGGGGATTCCGTATATCGTCAGATTATCGGAATTCCAATGGGGACTAACTGTGCACCACTTATTGCGGACCTGTTTTTGTATTGTTATGAGTTACAATTTATGACATAAATAAGCAAAGACCCATCGAAACAACATCTGATAAACAAATTTAATAATACTTTTAGATATTTGGATGATATTTTGGCTCTCAATAATGACGACTTCAGTATGTATATTAATGAAATTTATCCTGTTGAACTTACTTTAAATAAAGCTAATACTAACACTGACCACTGCCCTTTTCTCGATCTTGATATCTATATCACTAATGGAAAGCTGAATACTAAAATTTATGATAAAAGGGATGATTTTTCATTTCCTATCGTTAATTATCCGTTTTTAGATGGTGACGTTCCCTTGTCACCATCTTACGGTGTTTATATATCTCAACTTGTACGATTCGCTCGTGTATGTAACAATGTTTTAGATTTTAACGAGAGAAATTTATGTATTACTGAAAAATTATTACACCAGGGTTTTCGATATCACAAACTAGTCAAAACATTTACTAAATTTTATCATCGGTATAAAGACATCATTCGTAAATATAGCTCAACATGCAGACTTCTAATACGTTCAGGTATTTCACATCCAATTTTTTATGGTAATATTCTTTATAAAGCACAAAGGTGTCAGTATTCACCTCAGAAACTTACGAAACCTTTGAATAGACTTATTAAGAAGGGATATAATTACGATACTGTTGTCAAGTCATTAAAGATTGCATATTTTGGCGTTAATATTGAATCACTGGTAAGGTCTTTGCATCGGAACTAAACACATTTATTCTAAAAACAGTTGTTGGCATGACACGGGTTATGTTCTTCTCATATATGTTATGATGGTATGATACTAAACCCCTAACGGGAAGGATTGTGCCTGATGTTCATATGATGAAATCATAATCTTTCAGTCAGTTTAATTGAAGTCTGGAGCTGGCATGTCAGTTAACTGCTAGTCAAGGCCGTAGCGCATGTCCTTTTAAAGTGAGGCATTTCGCCGAGCGAAGCGAGGCGAAAAATTTTTGGGCCTTTTTTTTAGGGGGGGTCGGATGCATGAAACGGAAGAAGCTTATTTCAGCATTACTATCTATAATAAATAAAAAAAATAAAAATATAACAGAAATGCGGATTTTTTTTATTAGCTAACTTAGTAAGCAACAAAACGAGTTTCAATATTAAAGTTAATCTCTGTTGGTCAACCAAAACTTTACGATTCTCCTGTGATTTGTACTATTAAAAGCTTCAACGCACCTTCTGATGTATATACATATATATTTATCTCCAACAGCAAGTTATAAGCTTCTAAAAGACCAGAACATATTATAAGCATCAATTAGGATACATTTATTATACATAATCATTAACCATAAGAATAGGTACAGAGAAGACTAGACCAACATTGTTACTCAACCAGATGTTTGACGTTCTAATGTCACAAGTGATCAAAAGTTATCTGTAAAAATGTAAACATTCCGCTGGAACACATGTCAACCTACCTGGACACATTATTCTACCAATTTTTAAGTCATTGGTCTGACCTACCGTTTCGGGGTTCGAACCCACGGCCTACTACAATAGAAATCAATGGAACACGCTAGCATACAACCAGACAATGTTAATAATAATAATAGAAAAAAAGAAACACGAAAAAAATATTTTCAAACAATACCAAAAATATATTTCATACTTTTATTAAAGATAAATAAAAATCATGAATTGCCTTATACATTAAAGACTTCCATATTTATGAAAACGGCGCTTCATGATTTTGTTCAGTAAATCAATTATAAATAATCATTATATTTTTGGGTCAATGAATTATTTTATCGATTTGCATTTGCAGCATGTTTGTTGTTCAGTGTGTAAACATTGGTAGATTAAAAAATAAACCAAGAAAGTTATAAGCCAGCATACTCATGAGTTTCCCTTTTCATCTTTTTTCTCTTTAAAGAACCCGTCTTCAACCAGTTTTGTAACGACATAAATAAGATTTGTTTCAATTTTTGTATTTTGATTTGTAATCGGGACACTTATTTTTTTTTACCGTCACCGCTATGGTAAAATAATTATATTCAAAATCGCTGCTGCAGATTGGAAACACTGTATGAAGTGTGCCGGTAGATAGTTTGAAACTCGAAACTCGCATATTGATAATGTAAAATACATGAAATTAAAAAAAAATGACACTTCTAAAGTTTGATCGTCGTTTCAAAAGTGAGGCATTTGCCTCATTTGCCTCCATTACGCTACGGCCCTGCTAGTAGTCTGTAGTTATTTATGTATTATTGTCATTTTGTTTATTTTCTTTGGTTACATCTTCTGACATCAGACTCGGATTTCTCTTGAACTGAATTTTAATGTGCGTATTGTTATGCGTTTACTTTACTACATTGGTTAGAGGTATAGGGGGAGGGTTGAGATCTCACAAACATGTTTAACCCCGCCGCATTTTTGCGCCTGTCCCAAGTCAGGAGCCTCTGGCCTTTGTTAGTCTTGTATTATTTTAATTTTAGTTTCTTGTGTACAATTTGGAAATTAGTATTGCGTTCATTATCACTGAACTAGTATATATTTGTTTAGGGGCCAGCTGAAGGACGCCTCCGGGTGCGGGAATTTCTCGCTACATTGAAGACCTGTTGGTGACCCTCTGCTGTTGTTTTTTGTTTTTTATTTGGTCGGGTTGTTGTCTCTTTGACACATTCCCCATTTCCATTCTCAATTTTATTGTCATGAATTATCTTTGATATGGTCATCATTATAATCTAACTGTTGACCAAGCTTGAAATTTTTCCAAAATAATTTGTTTTTTTACCCAATGATTAGATAACCTTAGTTGTATTTTTAAAATACTTAATTTCTTTAAATGTCCTGTACCACGTCTGCAATATAACAGTTGTAATAAAAAAAAGTTCATTTATATGTATGCTGGCGTTTGTTTTTGTTGTAATTTAGTCTTACTGTTGTTCCTTTGTTTTCCTCTCATAGTTGATGTGCCTCCCTCGGTTTCAGTTTGTAACCAGGATTTGTTTTTTCTCACCCGATTGATCACCTTTAAACACCCGGATACTACAGTTGCCTCCTCTTAAATATATTTTGTCGAATTTAGGGTGCTCAAAACTCTTCAATTTTATATATACTTTATTTGAACTTTTAATCTTTTAATTTTTAATTTGAAAGCTACTGATGAATCTTTTGTAGAAGTTTTGTCTGGCATCCAAAATATTAATCCTGGTATCTATGATGAGTTTAATATCACATATAAAAGTTGCAAAACTGAAAACAAAAGCGCAACCAAATCATTGGATCTATAATAATTTGTCATGGTGTCAGTGAAAACAGTTGAGGTACCATAATTCGATTTGCTTCAAATTAAAAGGATCTTCTGAAATATTGTGAATCATCTTGCCCCGAAAATCCACATGCAAAACAAACTCACATATATATATATGTAGTGTACATTCTATTACATAGAAAAATCACAACCAAACAAAGACTCCATGGAAGATCGATGTACTTGTATGTCCAATGGATTATTTGGAGGAATTTTAGCTGCAATAGTTATAATGTCTGCAGGAATAAATATAGGAACGTGCTTTTATTACAGGTAGTATACATATGCTATAAATGCATAGACATGATTAATGCATTTTATAAAATAGTACAAGGAATCCTTGTTGTCTAAAGACATTATTCACCGATATTTTATGACTCATTATTTCATTACTCAATATAATTTAAATATGGTAGGCCTTCAAAAGTTTTGAACATGTGAAATGATAAAAGTACACAGTTTTTGGTTTAATTACTGTCAGAAAAACAAGGCAGACCAGTATGCGCAAAGAAGCAGGAAGATAAATTCCTTACGGGGCCGGTATATCAGAAAATGTATAACATTATATGTGACGATTAATCTAGATTACGTCAGGAGAAAGTACACTTTATTCGGAGATGTTGACAGCTATCACCAAAATATAATTTGAGTAACTTCAATAACCCTATTTTTTGCAAAGAAATTGAAACCGGGTTTATTCAAATCATTTCCATTATCTTCAATCTTGAGATGGCATCATGCTAGTAAAATTGTTTACGTAAACCATATTGTTTTCACTGTATATGATTCTTAGTGCGGTAAATAATTATTTGATTATTTATTAGCGTTATACACCTATAGATATCATGACTGTTATTAATTGATAGAAAAATGTAAGGGTATACATTAATAATATGACAAACAATATATACATGAACATATAGCAAAACTAATGAAAATAATGTTGTCATATATTTTTGTGTGAAGGTTATCTAAAGGGAAAAGTCGCTTGATGTGTGATTTCACATTTACTATATCAACATTGTTGTAATGTGTAACCTTTAATGAAATTATGAACCACATCCAGTGACATAAAATTGAGAATGGAAATGGGGAATGTGTCAAAGAGACAACAACCCGACCATAGAACAGACAACAGCAGAATTTCACCAATAGGTCTTCAATGCAGCGAGAAATCCCCACACCCGGAGGCGTCCTTCAGCTGGCCACTAAACAAATATATATACTAGTTCAGTGATAAAGGACGTCATAATCAACTCATAATTATACACAAGAAACTAAAAGTAAAAACATAAAATGAATAATAGTTTGTTTTACTAACTTCAAAGAAAACGAGAGAGGAAACATTTAACAGTTTATGAAGATATGCAGTTCAATACTGGTACGTTTAAATAATATATGTTTCTCTACTTCAGTTCTTGTATAAGTCTTTAACTTTTTCATTTGAATTGGTCATAAACAAGTTTATCTGCCCTTTTTCTTCTTTCATTCATAATTGTTCAGTTCTTCCAATACACAAAGTATCATGTTATGGAAAACGTCAATGCATGAAGGACTATTACAGCGAAAATATACACATTTCTTGTTAAGTGTTTTTGTTGAGCCTGCTACGAACGACGTGGAAACAGGACAAATAATTTTAGCAATCATACATAATGTCGTATGATATCCTTTTTATGTTGAACGACCCACCGGCCACCCCTTTATGAATATGTCTTGGAAATCGGTATCTTGTTCACTTTGTCCGTTTAGGGCGTTGTATACCACACCCTGTGAAAAAATGAAAATTTATAACATTTGATTTTTTTACCATTCACTTGAAATTTGAGAACATTGAAGCTGTTAGAAAGTTTACCATTATAACTGTAGTACTTTTGAAAACACAGTAACCTTGAATATCTCAATAATTGTCAAAAAAGTAATTTTGCAGAATACAAGTACTGTGTAAAAAACGTATATGTCATGTCGTATGTAGAATATCGTCATCTGTTATTTAAGATAATCTCAACATCATAGTACGGTACACATAAATCAATTGAGTATCAATTTTCATTGACAACACCATAACCTGGTCGAATGAAGAGAACATTGATAAAAATGTGCAAGGAAATAAAACTAGAGGCTCTAAAGAGCCTGTGTCGCTAACCTTGGTCTATGTGAATATTAAACAAAGGACACATGACAAAATTGTGTTTTGGTGATGGTGATGTGTTTGTAGATCTTACTTTACTAAACATTCTTGCTGCTTACAATAATCTCTATCTATAATAAACTTGGGCCAGTAGTTTCAGTGGAAAATGTTAGTGAAAATTTACATGTCAGATTTGCTCTAAATGCTTCGGTTTTTGAGTTATAAGCCAAAAACTGCATTTGCCCCCTATGTTCTAGTTTTAGCCATGGCGGCCATCTTGGTTGGTTGGCCGGGTCACCGGACCCATTTTTAAAACTAGATACCCCAATGATGATTGTGGCTAAGTTTTGTTAAATTTGGCCCAGTAGTTTCAGAGGAGAAGATTTTTGTAAAAGTTAACGACGACGGACAACGGACGACGACGCAGGACGACGACAAACGCCGGACGCCAGGTGATGAGAAAAGCTCACTTGGCCCTTCGGGCCAGGTGAGCTAAAAAGGAGTTGCCACTTCATCAAATACTTTAAACAGTTACAGAATTACGCATTATTAATGTGAATTGTCTGAATTTGTACACATGGGATTAGTGTCCATCTAATGGGCAGATAGAAAAAAGAGACAAAATATCAAAGGACACTCTAGAATTAATTTTCTATAATTAAAAACAAACAAAACTACGGTCAAAATGAGAAAAAAAACATTAACAATATTACACAGAAAACTTAATATTTGATAACCCGAACCCTAACAGAAATCTAAGTTGAACATATGTACTTCATAATGGCAAGTAGTTGTTAACTACCAATTAAAGCGATTGTAATTAAAAGATCAGTTAAAAAATTGAAAAAGTCGACAATATACATTTAAAGACAACACTTGTATATTTTGGGGTAAAGCAGATGTAAAATATTTGTTATTTACCGAAAAGCTGTTAACCCTTTCGTGAAGATAGTTAAAGCTTAGACTGTTTCTGATAACAAAAGTTCACTCAATAAAAAAGACAACAACCGAGGTTAAAACATCACAGTTATATAATTCCTAACATGTCTCACTTCATTTTCAAATCAGCTCTGTCTTCGGTCAAAAAAGTTTGAGAATCTCTGGAATTATTTTATTTTGAAACAAATTCAGTCAATGTTTTACATTAGGCTATTTATATAAAAACCTTAAATTTGTTTTCCAAAATATGTATTGTTTAAATATATTCTTTTATAGCTTTATAATCATTTGTTGTTTCTGAATCTAGTATTTATATGTATACTTCTTCTTTTAGGCCTATACATAGTTGTAATATTGAACTTATCATTTTTTTTTATAGCTGAAAGACAGAATTCAAGGATCGAGGAAACGTACACTGAATTGACATGACGATTGTATCAGAAATTTTTCTACAAAAAACGTTTTATTTATAAAAAATATCGAAAAGAGTAAAACCGTGTAATTAATGAAATTGTATATAGAAAGTTTTTTTTGAAATTTATATTAAAATTATATCTAATTTGACTGTCATTTTTCATATACCTGGAGTAGTCTAACGAGATTGATAGAATTATTAAATGGTTTATTTCTGGTAAAATTGTTCCCAATAAGGTTTATAAGAAACATTGTTAGATCGAATTAATAGTAAAATATACTATTATTTATGAGATAATTTTCTAACCTTGTACGCAGATGTATGCATCCTGGATGTTGAAGAATGTTGTAAGCAGACTGATTCTAAAGTTTCTCTTAATAATTGATGGTGCTAGCTAGGACCAATTGATATGTAAATGTATAAGTCCCAACTAAGAGTAAAGTGTTTTACAAACTGTCTTAGGGTTTTATTAGTGAACCCTACATATCATTACACAGGAACTTTGAAAGTTTCAGTATATCTGAAAACTTGTCGAAAAAGATTATTAAAACAGAAAAAAAACTGGGTGATGTTTTATCATGCAAATTATTCTTCTTTTTTTTCAGTTGAAATAATAGTATGGGTGCAACGATGTTTTTCCTCAACATGTCAAATAAATATAATATAACAGTCACTTGTAGTTGTTTTACATTTGACACAAAAAAAATCAGTGGACTAGAAGAGCAATGATGTCTAAATAAATTTATCATTTTTTCATAAGTAATCTGACATAATTCAATGTAACCACCTCTCCCAAAGTCGAAGACAAAAAACATTGAGGAATCATGATTTTTCCCTTTATCAGCTCAAAAGAGCATTTGTCAACTGGTATCTGGTTGGTTCGGTTTATTCTCTGTACTTTCTAATTCAAAGGATGACTGGAGAATAGAAATATGGGCTCTTATGTCGTCATCCGACCGACTGTAATACTATTGTCAAAT
Organism: Mytilus edulis; assembly: GCA_019925275.1. Taxonomy (NCBI): domain Eukaryota; kingdom Metazoa; phylum Mollusca; class Bivalvia; order Mytilida; family Mytilidae; genus Mytilus; species Mytilus edulis. The sequence continues at coordinate 121,454,930 of CM034349.1, forward strand.
AAGACTGTGCGGATGTTTACAGCTACCTTCGGTCAGAATGGGGACATTTAATCCAATGCCTCGTATAGAGAGTGCTTTTTCAACACCAGTTTACCGTAGCTGTATTTGGCAAAACTTTAAGGAATTTTTAGTCCTCAATGTTCTTCAACTTCTTACTTTATTTGGCCTTTTATAACATGTTTGATTCGAACGTCACTGATGAGTCTTTTGTAGACGAAACGCACGTCTGGCGTTAATTTCCTGGTATCTATGATGAGTTTATTTGAGGGCAACTTCGATATTTTTTTGGTAGGGGTGTGCCATTTTTTCCTCAAAAAACGTACCCATTTTAATATAACATTCACTGAAATTCAGTACCTATCGTTATATAAATATTTAAGAAAGAATGACCTATACTTATATACAATATTTAAAATATGACGCGTGCTTATATAAGCACTAACTCATCATCACTCATAATTCATAAATATACCAGCTACCCTTAAGTTTTATATATGAATTGACATCTCAATAGCATATTTATATATGATATGTAGATCATACCCCAAATCAATATACAGTTATCAAATGTAAATGCATTTTAATATAGGATGGCGTTAAAAAGGAGGGTCATTTTTATATAAAATCTTGCAAAATTATGACCCATATTTTTGGCACATCCCCGTATACCCAATAATAGGAACTTACCCCCCCCCCCCCCCCCCCCCCGTGTTTCTTAAACGTGGATAAAATAGACAGGTACGTGTGACTTAAATCCATTCAACAGTTCAGACAACTGATTGTAATCGAATTTATCATTCATTATACTTACCACATTTAATAATGATTTTTGGTCAACAAAAGAAACACACTCAATGTGATTGGTTAAAAGACGGATAATTTTTTTCGACGAACTAGACTGGGTATTTCTGCATTCTGCTCTACCAGACGTATGCCCCTCTCAATCATAGGTTTTACTGATTGATTGTGATCAAGGGATGATCATATTGTTTTCGCATGAACCGTTGAAGACACAGATTATTGCTGTTGTGCAAAACATATTATATAACGTTTTAATGGGGTTTTCTGTTAATAAAAAAAGTGCAAATGTACCAATTTGAGGGTACTTGCAGTTACTAAAAGCTAGTTTAAAGCCAATAACAACAAATTACAAAATTGTGTATCCAAGAATTATTTAAATGCTGTGACGGAATAGTAAAAAGGCGATTATTAACAGAGTTAAATTTCACTCTATAAAACATACACGGCTAAAAATGGTATACATCTAGAAAATTGATTTTACTTTAAATTAGACTGGTGTAGTCGTATGGTGTCATTTTTTACGTCTTGTTACCAAAACTGACTTGAAATCTAGACTCTACAGGGCATGTCATTTTGAAAGTTTTTGTTTTGAATTGTTGCCAAATATATGCATTTCGTATTGGATTCAAATATCACATATAATTTGTTATACATTAAGCAAAAAAAAAAAAAAATAACCAACATCATGAGTGGTTTGTAAACAAAATATGAAGACACAAATCACTGAAACTTTTTGTCGCTTCAACGGATTTCATTACTTTGCAAGAAGGCCCTATTTTATAAATTACTTATTCACTTATACAACGCCAAAATTCTGCAAATACCCTTTTCAGTGACAAGTTTTTATGCAATCTTACTTATTTTTCCGTAAAGTCGTGGGCATAATGTATTGTATGGAGTGGAGTGTTAGAGTGGAGTATTGGAGTGGAGTGTTGGAGTGGAGTATTGGAGTGGAGTGTTGGAGTGAACTTTTGGAGTGAGATTTTGGAGTGAAATTTTTGGAGTGAGATTTTGGAGTGAAATTTGATGAAAAATTTTGTAGTGAATAATTTAAAAACAAACTATACTGAAATAGAAATAAAAAAATGCATGCAGTGAAGTATTCGAATAATAATGTGAACGACCTCATATCAACAGTCCTTTATAAACAATTTCAAATTATCCTGATCTACTGATGCATAACTAAGAGTTATATAATTATTTAGTATTGTGATTTCCCAATCTCTTAAGAATCTTGCAGCATCCTCATTAGGAGAATTTTACATGCTCGTGTATTAGGTTTAGTCCCCATTTCCATTCTTTATCATATTATATTATTTTGTAAAATGAACAAAAAATCTTCACATTATCATGTTTAAAAGTATCATATTTATTGTTTTTGCACTGTTGTTTTTAGTTTTTTAAATGATTTACAAATTAATTGACTTGAGCTTCAATCTGTTTAAATAAAAAAGAATGTTTAAATGTTTTCAACAATGATGAAAGTATTTTCATTTTCTGAATTTAATTTAGATGAAATTTGGATTGATGAAAAAATAAGTTATTAATTGGTATTACCTAGCTATCATTTCGGTATCAATAGAACACAATAATAAAAGATGAACTGCAATTACAGTGTTATTTCCTGGATTTACATTGAGAAAATATTGTTACACCTGGGGTGTGTGGTTAAACCTTCATAGCAGGCTGAGCTATAAATATAAATATAAAACATAGGTAATATGGTAATTTTTAATACAGGCACTGGTATAGATACATCAATAGTAATATAATATCATATATATATATGATAAATCTCCAATATGTGGATACATATTAACAAGAGAGATTGGTCAAATTTCAACATTTACAAAACTATTTAGTTGTAGTTATAAGGCATATAATAATTATGGTCTCAATATAATATATAAGTCTTGAGATTCATTACGTATGTTAGTTGAAGGAACCGCATTTAATAAAAGTTGAAAATAAATGAACCTTGTTGTCAAATCTATAAAAGATATTGTTGAAAATCTATATAGGAAAAAAGAAATAGATTCACAAACTTATAATTTATTGAGGAATAATAATGAATCAAAACACGGACACATGTACCTTCTTCCAAAAGTTCATAAAATTAATCTAGAAATAATTAATGAGGCATTCCGAACTGGTCAAACAGTTAGAAACATAAACATTCCTTACCGAATTCAATATAATATAGTTTCAGCAGATTTTACTATAGTCTTGAACTGGGTTATCACAGGTTTCAGGTTATAATATATCATGCAAATCATTTGCGGGTTGTACCAATATAGAAAATAATTTAAAAATATGTGATATTGAAAATTTTTACTTTTTAAAAGAAAAAAAAAGAAATTGAATATACAGATAAAAGAAATTATGCAAGAAAATTATAAAAAACTGTTTTAAAAAAAATTGAATTCGTTAACAGAAAATAATAAATTATTTATTTATAGTAAAGTTAAAAAGAAATATGAAATTGAGCCTTATTTAATAAAAAATAACTCTGAAATCAGGAAATGTTTTACTAAATAAAGGGTAAGTGACCATATTTTGGAAATCGAAAGGGGCAGATACAGAAATATAAAAAAGAGGAACGTTTATGTCAACATTTTTTTTTTAAATAAAATAGACGATGAAGAACACTTTCTGTTTGTATGTAAAAAAAAATGAAAAATTGAGACTTGAATTTTTACAGAAAGTTAAAAATACTTATTCTTATATAGATAATATGGAGAATTTTGATAAATTGATTTTATGTCTTTCGTGTCCGTTAATTATGCAGTATGCTGCTCCATTTGTTAAAATGTCATGGTCACTGAGGAGGGTGGACTCGACAGCTGCATGATATGTACATATGTATATAATGTCTTATTAATTTGTTCTTCTTTGTTTTTTATGATGTACTGTTTTAGTAATTGTTAATTTGTATGTCATGCCTACAACCCCATTGGGGTATAACTGTGCATTTTTTGTTTAATAAAGTTAAATATATCTTTAGGTAAGGTGTTGAGTCAATGGGGGCTGGTTGCATTCAGTATCTGAAAATAGGGTTAGAAAGGTTCATATGCCCTTGTCTCGGGCCCACAATCTAACAGACACTTCGTGAAAAGCCCTTTATATACTAAAGGTCCCACCAAAATCGTTGAGATTCCAAGGGCAATGATTGGTCCCACCGTTACGAGTGGTCCGCTCCAGTTTCAGAAGGTCGTCTTTTATGCTTCTATACACAATTGGGTCAAAATTCATAATCGGGCCCACACCATAGCCCACTGGGCAGTTACAAAATATATCCCTTAGTTGAACGGCAAATTACAAAATATAAGAAGGGGTTTATGACAATGTTTTTTATCCAACTAAAGACTGGCACTCTTACATCTGGGGAAAAACAATGAGAACGAACTCTGTATTACCCTTAAAATCCCAAAATATGGCATAATAACAATTCAATGTGCACTTTGTCACCACAAGTCAAATGACACTCCCACAAGGTGAGTTAATGAGAGGAGCATATTTCATATTTTTAAATGAACATGACCAAATAATTATTCATGATTATCTGTGATCAAAATTTTAATCAATACATGTATTTAGTACTGTAATTTTATTTCTTTTTTTTTAATGAATACTTGTTCAAAATTAAACAAAACATTTAACCCCCTGACATTCTACTAATAATATACTATATATTCTAAAATTTCACCAAAAAAAAATCACTCCAAAATCTCACTCCAAAAATTTCACTCCAAAATCTCACTCCAAAATCTCACTCCAACACTCCACTCCAATACTCCACTCCAACACTCCACTCCATAAAATACATTATGCCAAAGTCGTGTCAGGTCTCCGGCTAATCTGGGGCCGTATGCATAAAACATCTTAACTTAAGCATTCCTAAAACTTAGATTTCACTAAGAATTTCCTTAGTTAAGTCAAATTCTTAAGCGGTATGCATAAACTTACTTAAGTCTTCACTTAACTAAGGAATACATAAATCGGAACCTTTCTCTAATTACCGTATGATACTAGCTCATCACATGTACTCATCCGCGTAAAAGTTTGTTATGATTATCTATTTATCAATGCATGCTTTTATTTTAAAGAGCTGGGGTTAAATTGATATTGGTATGTAAAACAATTCAAAAGAACGTATAAACATAGTATAAACGATGAACAACAGGCGCATATAAGACAACGCTTTTTAAGGTTGATGTTTTTACGGATGAGCAATGGAAGAAAAAATATTTCAGTAACCCAAATGAATAATCTTTTTAATCATCTTTTAATGGGTGTAATATTTTTTGGATACAACAATATGTTTTAAACTCTAACAAAACATGATCAAGGTTTTAGTGGCGTAGCACAAGACTAAGGGTAACATTGTAAGCAAATCATTTTACAAAACATTTTTTTTCAATAAAATGTTCACTAACTATAGTTCAGCTTATTATGCGCTGACATCTCCCTTTCCGGACTCCTTGTTTACATTTGCTTATGGTTTGAAAAAAATCTATTTTGATGTAAAATTCACATTTTTATCACTTCCCTTTTACAACAAAAAAAGGGGGAGGGTAGAAATTTTTTCCAGGAATCCATATACAAACAAGGACATTTTTCAAAAGTCCTACAATCTTTACTGACACAAATTATGACCGTAAGTATATTCTCGACATCTTTTAACGTACTTAGCAATATTTTCAAAACCGCAATATTATCTCATTGAATATATAATGAAATATAAAAAAAAAATTGATACGAGTAAGGTATCACAAATATCTTATATGATCTTATATAAACTTCGAATTCCATGAGGTGCAGCAGTGGGGACTTTTGACTTCTGTAACAGTGATTCCATAAACAATCAATTTATTGTTTCAACAAAATGGAGGTCCATGTCCACCTCTTGGAAGGCCTTAAAACTTTTCGATTTTGTCCCTGAAAGTGAAATTTTTTTAGGGTATGCCCTACATCTTTAAAATAAAACTAAATAGAAAATTCAAATGACCCCCCCCCCCCCAAAAAAAAAACCAAACAAAACAAACAAACAAAAAACAAAACAAAACAAACCTACACACACACACATGATATGAAAAATGTTTTTTGCGTGCACTCTCTTCATTCCTTAATTCTGTTTGAACTTACAGTTACAAATGATACACGCGCGGTGTATTTTTAAAATCTAAATAACGTGCACGTACAATGTACAGAGTAAACAAAAGAAAAATAGAACCATGAATAACATGAGTATAAAAACTGTGTACTTTTCGGTATACACACGAGATATGGGAAATTACCCACTGTTATCTCTTGATTTGTTGATTATACGTGAGTTGAAGAAAATTACGATAATCGTTAATATTTAGCAATAAATAAACGAATAATTAGTATTTTATTACTGATATAGTTATTAATCAATTTAATTGTAGGTAACCTAACAATGTTCTGCAAAAAACGCATACTTTCGATTGATTTTAAACTATGTTTGAAAACTTAAGGAAGCTCTATAGGTACCTTAGACTTAATTAAGTGTTATCTTAGGCGTTTTCTTAGTATAAGGAGTTTTATGCATACCACTTAAGTTTTGTGGGCGTGACTTAAAACAACTAAGATTTTACTTAGGAAATACTTAGTTTAATATTTTTTATGCATACCACTTAGATAAAAAGGGCGGAGTTTCCTTAACTTAAGTGTTTACTAAGGAAAATCTTAACTTAAGTAGCTTTATGCATACGGGCCCTGAATACTATTTAGAACTTCGGACGCATCACATGTGCAATTAATATATTATATGGCAATATTCAATATATTTTATTTGTATTGCTTCAAGGTTCATTGATTCTTTGATTATTTGTTTTTTGTTTGTTCTGTTTTGAGGTTGTGTTGAAAGGTTTTAATTAATTTAAGAGGAAAATAAATTTTTAGTTGGGAGTCATTTTTAGAAATTGAGATCTGTCCAAAATCCAAAAGATGGCACAACAGGGAAGTCTGTTAAAACTTGGTCCTAGTACTGCAAAGAGGCTAAAACCGAGTTTAACCTGAGGAAAATGTGTAATATGCCAGAAAATCAGCAGATCGCAGTTGTTCTTTTTGCATCAGTTGGTACATTGTACATGCGTTAAGATAATATTCAGTTGAAATTGATACGTGAATATGAATCATACAATGATATACCAAAGGAAAGTTCGGTATTATACAAATGAACATAATATTGCAGTTATTAACGAGAGACAAGATGTTGAACTAGCGGACTGTTCAATCTAGGACAGTCTAGTCACGAACATAAGAAGAAAGATAAGAAGTACGGTGACCTATAGTTGTTAATTTATGTATCATTTTGGTCTCTTGTGGGGAGTTGTCTCATTGGCAATCATACCACATCTTTTTTATATTAGCAATATCCTTTAACTTTACTTTCCGCTATATAGATTATGTTCTCTCACGTGATAATTCAAAATTTGGTGCCTATGTTGAACGCATCTATCCCAACGAACTAGAGATAAAGGATACAACAGATACAGTTAAGTCGACCTCATATCTTGACTTACATCTAGAAACTGACAATGAGGGTCGGTTGAAAACAAAACTTTACGACAAAAGAGATGATTTTAGCTTTCCACATTGAACATGATGACGAATAATCTGGAGCTGAAACGAATTATATTTCTATAGCATAGTAAGGTTACTTTGTTCTTGGTGTATTGTCTGTTAGTAACTCATTCTTGAGTTCTTTTATGATGATGTTGATAATTCTGATCGTTGAGTGTAATAACGACAAAGTTGTAGGAAAAGCAGAAGTGGACCAACTACAAATACTGTGATGATGAAACAGAGACCAAACAGTATATAACAGCAAACCATATAGTGATAAAACAACGTAAATCTTCAAAATCAAGACCTTACAGATGCAACTCAATATCATCATATTTGATATTGATACTATTAGCAAATACAAGTGATGTCAACACAAATCCAGGACCAACAACACAATAACGATACAATATACCCCTACTGGACATGAAATCAACCTGTCACATGGGACCACAGAGCCGTCAGATGTGACACATGCAACCAGTTGGTTCACATCAAATGCCAGGACATTCATAGTGGCACATGTACAGTGGAGATCACTTCTAACATCTCATTAGAACCTTCAGAATAATCTGACATAGAACTGTTCTAAACTGTCCAAGAGCAGTTCTACCTAGAACAGTTTTACCTAGAACTGTTTTAAGTACAACTGTATGCATCAAGTCTAGGTAGAACTGACCAAATCAGTTCTAGGTCTGGATCAGTTCTAGGGTGGAACTAACCAAATCAGTTCTAGGTCTGGAATAGTTCTAGGGTAGAACTGTCTTAAACTACTGTTCTAACCGTAGAACTGACCAAACATATCAGGATTGTAGAACAGTTCGAAATGATTTTTTTTTAATATATATTATATTCTTTTGACTTATTTATATTTAAGTCAGAGAGTTCTTAAAACTGTTTTATGGATAGAACTGACTAAATCAATTCTAGCCGTAGAACTGACCAAATCAGTTCTAATCGTAGAACTGATCAAAGATTTAGTCAGTTCTAGGTAGAACTGTCTAAAACTGTTTTAGGGTAGAATAGGTAGAACTGTCTAATTCAGTTCTAGGTAGATTTGGCCAATCAGTTCTAGATTAGAACAGAATTTGGGCACGGATACAGAAGGAGGGCACAAAAGATATATACATATGCGCCTTCTATAACCCAAAAGCATCAGATCTTGAAAGTCTTCGGGCATTTGAAACATCGGTAAAAGGAACTAACGCAATAAATGCATGCCGATTGATTGGAGGGGACTTCAACTTTCCAGGATGGAACTTGGCAAACACATGTCTATACCAGGGAACACAGCACACAGAACAACATTGCATTTAGCAGAAATCCTTGACAACTAACTAACACAGCTAGTACAAGAGCCTACAAGAAATAAGAACACTCTGGACCTCTTGATCACTAACCGTCCTAGCAAGATATTTATAATAGAAAGCATTACAGGAATATCAGACCATGACATTGTATATGCTGAGATGAACATTAACACAGTAACAAACAAACAGAAACAACGAAAAATATATCTCTAGAACAGAAATCGAACAGCATGAAGGAAGATATGAAACATCTACACAACACTATTCAACAAGAAAGCAATATTGATAGACCATATATTATTATGGAAAATGTTTAAAGACGGTCTTCAAGTAAAGTAAAAAAAACATATACCAGCAAAAACCCGTACGACTAAAGTTTAGAACTCATTAATTACACGAGAAAAAAATCACTCATAAGGCGAAACACTGAGCATATAAAAAGAAAAAAGAAATCAAACCATTCTGGCGATTGTGCAAGCTTTCAAGAACTTAAAAAGACAACACAAAAAAGCATAAGACAAAGTATATTGAAAATATCATCAACCAAGAGAATCCTGAAGAAAACCATGACCCATCGAAAAGATGTTGGACCCGTATACACCAAACACAAGAAAAGCGATAAAATTGGAGTGGTATCTCTAAAACAAGATGGTAGCTTAGAAACAGATCCCATTTAAAGCAAACATATTAAAGGGAAATCACACTATTCATACTACTACTAATAATTTATTGAAATTTTGCATGCAGACAGATCATACTTATTACAACATTTTAGGCGAAAAAAAAATTGGGGTCACCGATGTTGTTTCCGAGATATGACGTCATCAAAAAGTAAAGAATCGCGTTTTACCGAAATATAGAAATAGCGCTTTAAGTTGTTAATTGAAGGCGAAATTATTGAAAAACGATCTTTAACTGGTATAACTAAAACATTCAACTGTAACTTTTACCTTATGCACATTTATTTTTCTCAGTTTCCTTATTTTTCAAGGCCTTTGAACATTTCCCGCCATTTTTAATTTCTATTTATTATAGATTTTTCTTGAAATAAAAAAGATCTACTAATGTTTTTTCCTTCAAACTTCTGCATAAGTTGCAGGGGAGATTTTACAAACATAAATAAAAAAAGGGGGTCACCGATGTTTTAAATCCGCTAAAACGGAAATAATCTTATTATTGATTTTTGGCGGGAACTATATAACTAACGCTCTTGATGAAGTAAACGACGTTGCTAACATAGGAGCATTTCTTGCAATGCTTGGAACTATTGGGTTGACTTAAACCTTTTCACGTCAAAATTTAATAACATTTTTTCAAGGTTTTTCGATTATTAATTGATATTTTTATCAATCTATAGATATTTTTATCAATCTATAGATATTTTTATCAATCTATAGAAACGTTTTAACATTACATACAGTTTATTATAAAGTAATTGTCAAAGTTGAAGTCATCTGAATTTTTTAATTGCATTTGTTGTATAGGGGAAACGAATGTTTGCCTCATGCCGTATTAAAATAATTTACGTATCCGGATTTACAGATTTAGAATCTTCTACTTCGTAATACTGAGGGTATCTGGGCTGAAAGGTAACACGTTCCGTTTAGACTACAAACAGAATAAATTCACTAACTTTTCCATTCGCACCGGGAAGATAAAACCTGAAATGCCGTATAAAAAACCACAAACTCGGCACTTTTAAAAAAAGCCCTTAACGACACCATTTTCGGAAGAAATTTAAAATTGGTTAACATTTCCGTAATTACATAACGCTCCATAATCGCACCAACGTAAGTTCGACTTTCAGTGAAATTCTGAGTTAAAGTTCGAGTTTTATTTTGATTTCGAACATTTATTCCAGTACGAGTTCTAGTCAAAGCTCGAGTTACACTTAGAAACTTCCGAGTTATACTGTTAGATAAAGTAAAAATTCTCATAAGAATTAAAATTATGAGATCCGATGAAATTAAGAGTAAGATTGCAGTTTCTATTTTCTGTGGGTGCACCTCTTTTTCTTTAAATGTATATTCTTTTATTACATTTATCTTTTATTACGGTATGTGTATTTTTTTTTGCCAATACTGATTAATGATAGTTGATTTGAAAATAACTGATTGAATCGGTGTGCCAATTTAAGCACTCTCTGCTATATCATATTGGCCATTTTTTTCTCAAAAGAACCAAAGAATCTAGAGCTAATCAGCTACCTTTGTATTAAAAAAAACTGGTTGACCTTTTCAGTCATGGTCGGAATCCGACAATCTCACTGTATCACTGTCTACAGCCAAGTGATCACATTGAGTGATCTGAACCACAGGCATTTGTCTCAGAATTTTTTTCAATATATACCTTAATATAACATATATGCTAAATAAAGGTATATAGGGAAAACAAATTCTGAGACGAGTGCCTGTGATCTGAACACGAACCTACATCTGAACTATTATAATTACTTGTTTTTGGTTTTTTTTCCTCCATTGTTTTCTTGAATTTTGCAAAACTTTCAGTGGCAAATGTTACATAAACATCAGCACAAAACATTTGTCTATATGAGTGGAATATTCTTTCACCAGACGGACCATTGAAGTGTTGGTTACTATTTAGCAGTACTCTTGAACATGTTAAAGACAAATATGTAACTCTACATAAATACATGTGTGTGTGTGTGTGTGTGTGTTAAATATTTCTATTGATGTAGACTTTGAAAGCCAAATGTATAGTACGTGTTAAATTTATATACGCTCGTTTACGAGACGTATTATGGTATGTTGTTGTCCGTCTGTCCGTTCGTCGTCATCATGTCGGACGCTTTAACCAATTGACATAAAACTTTGATTTATATCTATTGACCATTCGTCTCAACTCGGCCGATTCCGTACCCTCATCTAAGAAGAAAGAAGGAGAGTAGCGGATTCTACCGCGGATTGCCGAATGATCTATTGACGTGAGTCCTTTCGTTTTTGATGAATTTTAGATTTTATGTTTCCGAGTTATAGGTTTTATTCATTATAAAAGGGGGATTTTTCCGTTTTCAGACAACAACTCAATATGCTTTCAGCAGTTCTCATGAAACTTGGTGGAATTGTTGATATCTATTGATGTATAAGCTCCCTTTATAATTTTATAGATTTTCGATTTTACGTTTCCGAGATATGGGATTTATTCATTAAAAAAGGGGATTTCCAGTTTTTGTACGTTAACACTAAAATGCGTTCACCAATTTTTGATGAATTATTATATCTGTTGATGTAAATTCCGTTTTGATTTTCATAAATTTCTAATATGACATTGAGAAGTAATGAATCTCTTGAAATTGTACCACAAGGTTTCATATCACAAATGTAGCTGAAATTGAGTTTGGGTACATGTAATTGCTCCAAACGTCAGGAATTAGGGGTCAAAAACAAGCATTTTACTAGTTTTACTATTTGACAATAACTTGTGTTTAAGTGCATGGATCTATCTAAAATGCACTACAAGGTTCGATACCACAAAGGGAAGACTGGGATTGAGTTTTGGGTAATTTACTCTAACAGAGGTGGAAGGGGAGGTGTCATATTTTGCACAATAGTTTTTGAGACCTTCGACCACATATATGGTGTTCAGAAACCTATATTATGTCAAAAATTTGATGATCACAATCCAAACTCAGACAGTATCACGCTTGAATATTGTGTCCATACGTGCCCAAACTGTTCATGGTTCAACATCTGCGGGCGTATCAGTCTGCTCTCAACGAAGCATTTATTGTTGTTGTAGTTAATCAATAGTACCAAAATATAAAACTAGGGAAAGTGTTTGATTTTCGTCTATAGCGGCCTTATTTTTAAATGCTGGTCCTACAGTGCGTTAAATGGCAGTTTGAAAAAATACAACACAATATGATTTATTTTTGTGCCAAAATTATGTTAGCCGTTAGCCTGAACAAACTTTAAGCATTAAAGAAAGATTGAGCAACATGTATGTAATATAATATACGGTGCTAAATTTTCTTTCAGTTCGACAGCCAGCAACCGATGTAAAGTTTTGGATGATTTTCAACTAGCATTATTTTATTACGTTTAATATTTCAATGGACATGATTACTAGATACGAATCACTCATTTCCATGCTCCATCTCCCCCCCCCCCCCCCCCGAAAAAAGAAGAAAAAAGTAGAGGCGTAAGATGTCAAAGGAACATTTGGGAAAGATGGACGACACTTTGATAATTTCTGTCGTCACATGTGAAATAAATAACGATTTCAAATAGAACTTCAAACATAATTTACGTCCAGTGGCAAGTTTAATGCATATTCAGAACTAGAACATATTAATTTGACCCTGCTTTGTATTAACCCGACAGGCTGAGCCATTTTTGATGAATTATTTATACATGTAGTATAAAAGACTATAGTTATGCCGTTTCCTGCATGTGATATGAAAAAAATGAAAGTCGAAACTCATTGTTCTATTTACGACACTCTGATGAACAGAAAACTACAGATTCAGAAGCTGTACGCTATCATGCTGTTCTCTTGATCTGTTAATATCCCCCTCCCCCTCCCCCACCGAAAGTAAACCCTGAACCCTACATACCGAATCGCGATGATACGCTGCCGAAAAAAAGTATATGTTACCGACTTTGTTTTCAGGAAATGGTTCGAGAAGGTTCTAAATTATATTGAATATGCATGAATTTCCAACGTTCTAGTGTTGATTATGCATGATGATTATGTGTTTTGTACTGATATGTTCATTTTATCATAAGGTCTGGATAGAGGGTCATTCATTTATTAATATTTAGTTTGTGTTACCAAATTTTTTATTCTTTATATTTTAGCACCTTATCATTCTCTAATATTTTCTTCTTTTTTTTTACCTTTTATTCTGCAGTATTTACCCGTTATTCTGTATTCCGTAAACCCCAATACAATCAGACCCTTCCTTATGGACACGTATTTTAATTTAATATAACAGTTGTAAAAAACATGATATGTTCATTATCATTTTCCTGCTTTAGTGGAACGTCCTTTGAGCGGCTCGCTATTTTATAAATTAGCAACCTTTGCGACGGACTCCAAAACGGCGACGTCATAATACAGTCACGACACTATAGCGGCGCCGAGAGCGATGCGTATAAACAATAGTGTGATAGTCATCGTTAGACAATCGCACGACAGTCGCACGATATTTTGAGCATCATGGCGCTGTCGTGTGTCGTGGACGAAAATTAGACATGCACCTTTTTTGCTCTAACGATTTTTTATCGTGTCACTGTCTTGTGGCTGTCGTGAAGGTGTCTTACACGCGTCGTCCGACTGTCTTGCGATAAACACATTGTCGTGGGTATCAATATAATTCATTTTAATCAAACAATTGTCGCACTGAATGACTTTAAAGTTAAAATTCTAGGTCAAGGTAGATTTTGATGAAGTTGAATCAACTTTAAACAGTTTGATCTTTCTGATTAAAATGCCAAATAAGATTTTAACCCCCATTTCAGGGTTACTGAACACAGAAAATGATAGTCCGAGTGGGGCATCACGACTAGTATATAAATTATAACATACTGATGGTGATATTGTCATTTTCTCACATAAAATAAAATTGATCGAATAATACAATAAGGTTCTTGTTTCTAAGAAGTCAGGTAGATATATCAAACATAAATTCATTTCTCGTATCAAGCATAAGATTAAAGAATTCGCTAAGAATTGTGTTTTTGTCCCTGCTAATAAGTCTACTAAATAAATAATATCATTATTGCTTGTCTTCAATTTTACATTAAGGTTCTTCAAAAGGAAATCACCAATTCACATTTTCAGAAAATCACATCTGTTACAAACATAAACGGTGACCTATAGCAGTTAATATCTCTATATCATTTGGTCTTTTGTGGAGAAATAGCTACTTTTTTCACAAACAGAACCAAATACAATGAAGGTTCAAACTATTTACTGGCTTCCGAAGCTTCACTACTAAGCTGTCTATTTTCTTTACTTATGTACTTGGTACAATCAACAATCTGGTAATAAATTGTTCAAAAAATTCCTTTAAAAATTAAAAACCAATTGTTCAGAGAACAATTGAAGGTCTTTCCATCAAAACAATGTATTTTGATATGAAAGTTGTGAAACTAAGTTTCAAATGTCATTTCAATCGTCAAATGATAGCTTCTAGTACGCTGATTCCAAAAATATTTGGTTTCCATACATTTTTTTTTAGATAAGGGAGATAATTTGTTACTTCCGGTTTGAAAAATGTTACTTACGATTATATTTGAATATTTACTTGACACTGATTCCAAAAATATCTGGTTCTATATACTTTTATATTAATAAAGTACAAAAAATAGCTACTTCCGGTTTACAAAAGGTCACTTCCGGTTGTTTCTTTCAAGGTTAAATGGTTTGATACCTTTTTCCAAAAGTTTCATAGCTTTATCATGTATACATATAAAATAAAAGCAAAGGTCAAAATCTAGAACGTCAAATTAAGCTATGACCTTGAGATCAATTTCAAGGTCATGAACTAAGGACCTCAAATCAAAAGACCATAGGTCTTAATTATATTTGGTTAATGACTTATATCACCAAAAACGTATTTTTAAATACAAGAGGGGAGAAAACTCCCTTTTACGTTCAACATGCCCTTGCAATAAAAATTTATGTGTTACAACATTGCGCAACTAACAATTTAGTAAAAATAATTTGTTGATATCTTATACGGTCTTTGGATATAAGTGAAAATAAGCCAAATTCAAATATTAGAATATGACCTTGACCTTTGACCTTGACCTAATTTTCATTTTTTTGGACCAAGGACATCAAATCAAAAGATCCTAGGTCTCTATCACTTATGGTTTATAAGATAGAAATGCATATCACTTATATCAGATGCATAAGGGGAAATAACTCTCATATGGAGCGGTCATATTGCTTCGGTCAAAATAGGACAAATCATGCAAAGGATATAACGAGCAATTTTGTAAAATAAATTTGTCTTTATCTTTTACGGTTGCGAAGGAGTTGTGAGCACAAGGAAAACAGTGTTTGGGGAGATTACTCCTACAAAGAAAAGTATTCGGTTACGCAGGGTAAATTTCAAAAGCGCATAAACTGTTCGATATCATATACCAAATATCAAAGCGACATATTGCGAAACAAATGTTTATCGCAAGAACAAAATTAGGCGGAAGAAAAAAAAAAAAAAAAATTATCAGAAGAAAAACAAAGCAATATGAACACTCCATATGAGAGTTATTTCCCTTTTTGTATTTGAAATTTTGAAATGTATTTTAAACTGGAACACCATAAGTGATAGAGACCTAGGATCTTTTGATTTGAGGTCCTTGGTCCAAAAAAATGAAAATTAGGTCAAGGTCAAAGGTCAAGGTCATATTCTAATTTTTGAATATGTCTTATTTTCACTCATTTTCATTAACCTTATAAGATATCGACAAATTATTTTGTATAAATTGTTAGTTGCGACATGTGATAACCAAATAATTTTAATTGAAAGGGTGCGTAAACAATGAATGGGAGTTTTAGCCCCTATCATATCTTAAATTCTGTTTAAAGTGATATCACTTATTAACCATACATATTAGAGACTAGGGTCTTTTGATTTGAAATCCTCAGTTTGTGACCTTGAAATTGAGGTCAAGGTCATAGGTTAATTTGACGTTCTAGATTTTGACCTTTGCTTTAAATTCATATCTATACATCATAAAGCCATATGAACTGACATTTTAGACTGATTTTTTATATTTTAATATCAAAATAGATATAAACTGGTGGGAAGGCCTTCAATTGTTCTCTGAACAATTGGTTTTTAATTTTACTACAATTTTCTGCACAGCGCACGTGGATACCGTGGTGGTATCTAAACTCTCCAATTATAATATGCTTTTTTTGTTTTTCAATTTTAGAAAAAAAGGATAAATCCCATATTTATGTATATTATGATTTTATATGTGGCACTATGTGCACTTTGGCATAGCATTTAGTGTAGTGCTTACACGGTGTGTATTGACAAATCTATATGAGACACGAGGATGACATACTAGTGTTGTGCATCTCATCGTTATATTTAACCAAAGTATTATTGTATACCCACAAACCTATAACATGAACGTCTATCACCTACCATGACATAATGCACCGTTTCTTGGTGCCGCTTTTCATATAGAAAATAGGCTAAAATGAGAATTTGTAACTTTAGATTGTAGAAATTCAACATCAGATCAAAGTTACGACGGAAAGATAAACATCACCAGGAATGGACATACTTGCATACATTGGAATAACGCTGTTAAATATAAGTCTCAACAAGAGAATTACTGCAGGACACCGGCAGGCGATCCTTATAATGTGAATGGACCTTGGTGTTATGTTGATACGAAAGGAGGACGGGATAGTTGTAATATACCTATATGTGAAGGTGAGATACTTTAAAAAAAAACTATACTATCATTTTTGAAGGAATGGCGGATATAAATGACTAAAAGTTAATTTACTATACTTTCTCTATTACCTTCTGATATTTCGAATATTCTACCAACGAATGTTAAATATGATGCCACAGGCGTCCTATGCAGAGCAAGTAATGGTTTAATTCATTTTTTATGGTTTAATGAGACAAAAATGTAACTACCTTCGTTCATAATGAGTTATCTCTCGATTTGTAATAGGTTTTGAATTTAGCTGTTTGTTTTGGTGTTTCTTACCTTCTATTCTATATTCATAATAAAGTAATAAAAACTATTTATATTTAAAGGTGCATCTTGTCCAGATCTGTCTTCTCGACCACATTTACGAACTCAGGACAATAAGGATTTATACAGATATGGGGAAACTGTAAACCTTTCATGTAAAACTGGATACCGATTAAATGGTTTGAGAGACCTAGCATGTCAAGAGTTTGGCAATTGGAATAACACAATACCAACATGTCAAGGTAGTAACAATTTGAAAACTACTGAGATTAAGTCTTGCATAATTATGTAACATCAAGTTTCATCTTTTGTTTTTTATTGTGCATGACAATGTTTATCCGAAAGATTGTTTGAAAAATAAGCTCATTTTAAGAGCATACAATACAACACCAGTCGTAGATTAGGTGAGATTATAGGGTTTTCTGCTCATTGACATTGTATCAGGCGAAAGCCTCAACATGCACCTTTTTAGCGAGTTAGCTCAACCAATGAACAAATAGATATCCTATTTTGCCAAGCGCAATTATATATATATACATGTTTGTACTGTTTGTTGAAATATTAATCCATCATTTTAAAATTGAAAATTAGTGGAAGATTAAAGGGTTTTTAAATTAGAGATCGGTCCTTTTTAATGGATTTGAATATCGGCTAACTACTGTTCTTTTCTTCTTTTGTTACAGAAAACCACCAACATACTGATCTTTACTTTCCGGCGCTTGCCTTGTTAATTTTTCCAAAACAAATATATGGAGAATCTTTAATCAAAATATAGATTATAACAAATATTTTATGTTTAATGTTGTTTTTGGTCATATATTTTCATATTTTCAAGTTCATACAATTTTTTATTTAGTTTTTAATATTACATTTTTTATTTCTATTTATTTTTTGTTTAAGATAAAAACAAGAGTATCTGTTCATTTCAGATGCGGGTAAGTATCAAGGAGCACATCGTGAATGAGTGCACCCTTGACGTTTTCTGTAGTACATGTAGTATTTTTAGTAATTTCAGAGGATAAATTGTTACAGTCTTTGATGGTATGACAGACAAATGAAGATTTATACCTGTCTTAATTGCATTGAATTTGTCTGTAAGATTCTTTAATAGTGGATATATTAGAAGACTGACTCTGTTGTAATGCACTATGGGATTGAATGGCTATATTTTCATTTACTATTTTATGGAACATTATAAGCCTTGTTCATAGTCGGTGTTCTTGTAAAGTTTGCCATTTCATGGTGTCTAGCATCTCAGACATGCTGGTGTTGTGATGTCTGTTGAACACATACCTTGCCGCCCGTCTCTGTACATTTTCTAGTGATTTTATATGTTCGTTTATAAATGAGTCACATACAGTACAACATTATTCCAACTTTGGTCTTATAAGTGTTTGGTACGCTCTTTCTTTGATTGATTGTGATTGCACTTTACGGTTCCTTCTGATGGAGCATAAACAAATATTAGCAGCTGTTTGTTGGTTGTGGGTGTTCCATTTTAGGTCTGTTGAGATGGTGATACCAAAGTTTTTAGCATGTTTTACCGATTCTAAAATGTGTTTATACATGATATAATAAAAGTGGATGGGATTTCTCTCTGTTGTTATGTTCATGATGTTGCGCTGGTCTTGACGGAAAGATATACGCCAATCTTGTTCCCATTTTTGTCAGCTTCGATGTCTTCTTGAAGCTCGAGGTAGTCGTTTAGAGATTTAATATGTCGATAGATTATACTGTCATCTGCGAAGAGTCTGATTTGTAATGTGATCTGGGAGGTCATTTATGTAGATTAAGAATAGTATCGGTCCTAGCACTGTTCCCTGTGTTACACCTGATGAGACTGTTTTTTTTAAGACATGCTTTCTAAAAGTACTGTTTGAGTTCTGTTTGAGAGAAAGGATTCAATCCAGTTAATGATTTGATCTGATATACCAAAGTATTTCATTTTGTATAGTAATCTTTTGTGTGGTGCCTTGCCAAAAGGTTTAGCAAAGTGCATGATTATAAGATCTGTTTGTATGTTCTTGTCATTGTTTTTTTAATAATACATGTATCAGTGAGATAACTTGGGACTCACATGATCGTTTTGCCCTAAATCCATGTTGTTATTCATATAGTGTTGTTTTTCTAAATGATTCATCATACTGCTTGCAAAGATATGTTCGAGTAGTTTGCAAGCTATGCATGTCAGGGATGTCCGTTTTTATTCTGTAGTTAGTCACCTCTTCGGTTTTATCATGTATATCTATCATACAGCCAATTTATAAAATTTATTCTAAAAAATAAAGATGTTCTTATCCCAGGCAGAAAACCCTAGCCGTATTTGGCACTACTTTTATGAACTTTTGGTCCTCGGTGCTCTTCAAATTTGTGCTTGTTTTGGCTTTCGATTTTTTTCATCTTGGCGTCACTGGTTCGTCTTGAGTGGACTAAACGCACGTCTGGCGTATTACATTCTAAACCTGGTACATTTTGTTAGCTATTATTCGTGTGTTTCTCTATATATATATTCTCCCATTTATTTGTATTGTAGTCCTGTCATGTAATATTGTCATTTTAATGTTATATTTAACATTGCCATAAAAGCGGGAGGTTTGGCATGCCACAAAACCAGGTTCAACCCACCATTTTTTTTTCATAAAATGTCCTGTACCAAGTCAGAAAAATGGTCATTGTTATATCATAGTTCGTTTCTGTGTGTGTTACATTTTTATGTTGTGCTTCTGTTGTGTCGTAGTCCTATTATATTTGATGCGTTTTCCCTCAGGTTGAGTAAGAAACCCGGATTTGTTTTTTTCTCTATCGATTTATGCATTTCGAACAGCGGTATCCTACTGTTGCCTTTATTTATATAGGCCTATAGTTGCATATGTTATGTTTATCCCCTTTTTCGAATGGCAGGTGTGACTTTGTTTTGGTGTGTTTTCAGTTTTTTTAGATGGTAAACGTACTTTTGCCTGTTTTGTAAGTGATCTTTGTAAATATTAAAGTAAGGAATATCTGTAGCATATTTCGATGTTTTGTTTTTAGTACTTTTGCCTGCGGTGGTGTCAGACACTAGTATCTTATTAGGTTATGTTTTTGTTATAGTAAACCATCCTAATATATATGGTTCCATTATGGTATTTACTGGACTTTGTCTGGAATTTAGTGTTTCTGAGGTTAAGCAGACTGAAATTGTTTGTTAGTATTGCTTTCTCAGATGGACTGAGTGCAGTGTATCTTCACTTTGCAGAGACTATGCCGTGGTTAAATCGTTTTTGTTTATGTGGAATGCAGGTGCATTTTTAAAGCATGGTGGATTCATCACTGTATTTTGATATCACAAATCAATTTTCTATGTATTGCAGTACAGTTTTTTTTGTCTTTCTGGAGCTAGTTTTTTTTTCTAGCTATTTTTTTTTACTATTTTTTTATTTAAAACAGTTTGTTTTTCTTGTTGGGGTTTACATTGGTTATTTCTCAGTATTTCGATTTGTTACAACGCTTTTTGTGAATATGCTGGTAATAGAATTTTTGGATTTGGTTTGAACGTGTTCAAAATGTCATCGAGATTAATTTCTCTTGATCTTGTTTTATTTGTTTTTTTTTCAGTGACATTTTTTCCATTGCTCCTAATTTGCCTTTGAGTTTGTACTTTATGATCCTGTTGTTTATTTTGTGGCAAGTTAATTATTTCACGTCAACAATGTCATAATCACTCGCTCCGATTGTGTAATGTTTCAAATCTACGACAAATGAGGATTGATCAAACACAGCAGGTCTACGGTTGTGTCGTTTCTGGTGTGTTCTTGATTATGGCCAGTGTTTAGATGTTGTCATTTGATATATCGAGGAGTTATTGGTTAAGTGATGCATCAGCTTACTAGGTATGACTGCTAGTGTGTTGCAGTCTATGTGGCCAAGGTTGAAGTTGCCAGTTACCCAAATGTTTGAGTTTTTTTTCTGTCGCATGGAACTCTGTTGAGTGAGATACCAAGTTGTTCTAGGGATTCTCCCTTATCTGATGGTGGTCGATAGTAAGTACATAGTTAAAGTGATTTGTTCCCTTCATTTGAAATTTTTGCCCCAACATTATCACAATTTGTATCGAGGTCTTGATCGAAACCTGTATTTGTGATTTGTGTTGATGTAATCTGGTTTGAGATAGGCAGTAATACTCCCGTAATCATCTTTCTTTTTTAGTATGGATGTTGTATTGTGAGGCTGGGATGTAATCGTATGATGAGATGAGCGTCTGGCGTACTAAATTATAATCCTGGTACCTTTGGTAACTATTTACACCACTGGGTCGATGCCACTGCTGGTGGACGTTTCGTCCCCGAGGGTATCACCAGCCTAGTAGTCAACACTTCGGTGTTGACATGAATATTAATAATGTGGTCATTTTTATAAATTTCCTGTTTACAAAACTTTTAATTTTTGGAAAAACTAAGTATTTTCTTAACCCAGGCATAGAATACCTTAGCCGTATTTGGCACAACTTTTTGGAATTTTGGATCCTCAATGCTCTTCAACTTTGTACTTGTTTGGCTTTATAAATATTTTGATATGAGCGTCACTGATGAGTCTTATGTAGACGAATAGCGCGTCTGGCGTACTAAATTATAATCCTGGTACCTTTGATAACTACTATCAGTACCAAATATTATGCTGTTGCCTAAATTATCTTGCACTGATAATACAAATGAGTTTGTTTTCTATGTCACTGTTTCAGTTGTTACATGCCATGGTTTCTCAATAAGACCCAATCAAAAGTGGTACCCAAGGAGTCCATCATATACATACAATGACAACGTCAAGTTCACATGTGATAAAGGATATGAAATGTCTTCATCTACAAATATTACATCAAATATTACATGTCAGTCTGATGGAACATGGAGTCACATTCAACCAAACTGCACAAGTAAATATTTATTTATTATTATGTATTATATTTTTTGCTCCTCACATTATTTAGATATTGTAAATACCGTCAATAGTTGTCCAAGTTGTTTGAACTTTTTCTCGGATGCGACCTATCCAAATATACTTATCATGAGTTTGTAATTACATAGGCAACATGACGGTGTCACATGTGGATCAGGCTTTGTTTAGCCTTACAGAGCACCCTAGATCACCCC
Source organism: Mytilus edulis (assembly GCA_019925275.1). Taxonomy (NCBI): domain Eukaryota; kingdom Metazoa; phylum Mollusca; class Bivalvia; order Mytilida; family Mytilidae; genus Mytilus; species Mytilus edulis. The sequence continues at coordinate 121,477,454 of CM034349.1, forward strand.
CGCTTGTTAGTGGGGTTCGAGTTGCTCAGTGTACTGCTTACTTTGTTGTGTTTTTGAACTGTTGTTTGTATTTTCGTTGTTTTCATTATTTTTGCCATGGATGGTAGTGTCAGTTTGTTTTCGACTTATGAGTTTTAATATTCCTTAAGTATTTGTCAACTCTCTTGAAGACTCCAATATTGACCCGCACATCTTTTAACAATAACCAAAGCAAACAAAACGTTACCTGAAGTGACGAATGTGGGTACCGTTGATTGAATCGTCGTTCTTGCCTTAACGTACAGTAGGAAATGCTAACGTGTATTTGAAAAAAAATTAATTTGCAAACTTATTGTCATGTTTCAAAAATGATGGCATCATAAGACTAAATGCGCATGACACATGGTGCGAATGCATGAGGATATTGTAGTACCAGTATCGCGCTTGACTAGATTTTAGTTTGTATAAACCGCAGTTAATCAGAGCTGCTTTGCAGCTAAGGTGAGAGCTATACCTCGTTAAAGTATTTCTCAGGAAATTTATGGAACGATAAAAAAATGGCTTACAAATATAAACATAGCCAAACAGAAATGGGTAATCTTATGTTGCTGGTCCTAGTTTTTTGTTTTTAAAAGTTTTATAATGGTAAAGGGATGCAAAAAAGATAATCAAACAGTGTAATTTAAAGATATTGAAACAATACAATTCGCTATTCAATCCACAGTAAATCATTTATTTTGATTTTGAGAAGGTGTTTTATGCTCTTCGTTACCTAAGATTGACAACGCCTTACTACCAAACCAGACAAAAGAATATCGATATCCTGACACGTTTAAAGTCACTTGCGAAACTGGTTATGAAGTTGAAGGTTCTGATCTACTCAGTGTAATTCAACTGGATCTTGGAGTTCTATACCACAATGTACAAGTATAGGTAACAGTGATAGCATATATGATGATAAATTTCATTTGCAATGTAAATGATTATGATTTGGTCATAAAATGAAACAATAATTTTCATTTATACTGCGTCTCTTTTCTATTTTTTTTTAATTCAGATTCTCAGAATGGTATTTAAACATACCTTTGTATTATTCTATTTTAATTTTATATGCGATGTTTTTTAATATAATAATCTGAATTGGCAAATTATTTCTTGAAACGAAAATTAGTGATTTTTGTTGTTGTTTTAATATCAATAGCAATTGTTCTAGATTAAGAGCTCCACTTTTTTCAAATTTATGATATATGTAGTTGTAATAGTTATATTGAACACCTTTTTCTCGAATGTTTTTGAATAACAATCAAAGAAAACTCAACGTAAAACAACTGCTTGTAAAGAAATCAGACAACAGTGAAAATATTACGAACATCCTATATACTACATTGGAGAAGAAACAGTAGAAGATTGATGACTGCATTACATTAAAAAAAAAAAAGAATAAATAACAATGAACAACAATTTTCTATGTTTTGATTATTTTGTAGATGTTTTTTTTTGTTCTATAATTTCACAATAGTCCATTGTAAATACGCATTTTGTAAAAGAGGGACGAAAGATACCAAAGGGACAGTCAAACTCATAAATCTAAAACAAACTGACAACGCCATGGCTAAAAATGAAAAAGACAAACAGAAAAACAATAGTACACATGACACAACATAGAAAACTAAAGAATAAACAACACGAACCCCATCAAAAACTAGGGGTGATCTCAGGTGCTCCGGAAGGGTAAGCAGATCCTGCTCCACATGTGGCACCCGTCGTGTTGCTTATGTGATTACAAAGTCGGTAAATAGTCTTAATTCGGTAGGTCACATTCATGAAAGGGAAGGGGATTGTAGTTACGACGTAAGGAACATATCCGATATCATTTGTGAAACGGTTATTCCATAACGGTCAACCAACTCGTGATGGCGTCCGTAAAATTTACGAAGGGATGATTTCAACTTCACCATTTGGAACTCTTGGTTTAATAGCTTCCTTGTGAGCAGTAACCCTCTATCAAGAAAATCATGATAGGAAACGCAAGCACGGGAATAGCGTATCAATTGGGAGATAAGAAACGGATGTCAGTGACATGTCTCAATTGCTCCATTCTAAAATTTGACTGTTTGTGGAAGTCGCATGCAACGTTTTTTGCGAATTTATTTTTTTTCGCTTAACTTTTCATCTGTTAATATACAATGTTACTGTTTTGTTTGTATTAAAGACACTTATTTAATTTAAAAAAGTTAGAAACATCGGATTTGATCTGGTCGAATTGAATCTGAAAAACTAAAGTCAATCTGTTTAACTTCTATAAGGACAACTTTCCTATTCCAGACACAAATAAAAACTAGAACATTGGGAGGTCACTCACATGTCTTGATTTCATTGGCTTATTTTTTTAATTCCAGCGACAAATATTAATCAATTAAAGACGAAACGAGCGTCTTGCGTAGACAATTTTAATCGTGGTATTTATGATGAGTTTATTTACAATCACTAGGTCGATGCCATTGCTGTTTGAAGTTTCCTCCCGGATAGTTTCGTTGACCAAACTAGCTAAGGACATTTTTACCACATGGTAGATTGTGTTTTGTCATAATGTCGTCTAATCTTTTAATTACCAAACGTGACTTATTCCCGATTGTGACTGTTTTGCCGAGTGTGAACTCGCATTACTATAAGACGGGGTACGGTACTTATCCATTCCAAATTCATGTATTTAGTTTAAATGTTTAATGTTATATTTGTAATTCTCATCGGATTTTGTCAAATGTGTTGACGTCTTTTCTATTATATTTATGTGTTATGGTAAAGAAAATTAATCACCGCCTTCATTTATCAGATTTGATTTCGTTCAAAGTAATCAGTACGATATTTTACGTTTGAAGTTAGATTTATAGCAAACCGGACATAGTTTTATAATATAGTTAATTGCTACCTCAGTTTTATATAAATAAGAATTAAAATGTGCTTTGTTATTAAATGCAATATCAGTATTTAGTTCAAATATATAATCTTAAATTAATCCTAATTCTATCTTATTCATTCTTATGTGACGTCATTTTTCATTTTTTGATGCTCTGTTTTACTAATTCAAATGACGTCATTTTTTCGTCATTTTTCAGTTTCAAATAGGACGTCACTTGGCGTAGAGGTTTAAACGTATTCGGATGTGTCTACTTTTGTGTTTCAAATGTCTGGTTATGTAAATGTATTTCAGTTGTTTCCTGTAATTAGTTAATACTTCAGCTTTATCATGTACATCTTTTGAATATTCATTTTATTAAATTTACTGTTTGCAAAAGTATAAATTACTCTAAATTATAGGGATTTTCTGGTAACTTAACAGAAAACCCTTGCCGTTTTTGGCACAACCTTTTTGATCTTTTGGTCCTCGATGCTGTTCAACTTTGTACTCGTTTCGGCTTTCAAACTTTTGTATCTGTGCGTCACACATAGGTCTTGTGTGGACAAAATACACTTCTGGCGTATTAAAATTTTGAACTTGTTGCCTTTTGTTGGCTGTTGTTCGTGTGATTCTTTGTCAATTGTGTTCTCCAATTTATTTATATTGTAGTCCTGTGTTGTTATTTTGATGTTATATTTCACATGGCCATAAAAGTGCGAGGTTTGGCATGCCACAAAACCAGGTTCAACCCACCATTTTTTCCTTTAAAAATGCCCTGTACCAAGTCAGGAATATGGTCATTGTTATATTATAGTTCGTTTCTGTGTGTATTATGGGGACGAAGTCCCCAATAACAGTAGAAAATTCAATAAAAAAAAAAATTTGGGAAAATTTCCCGAATTTTTCATTGTACTAATGAACTCAAAATCGTTCAATTTTTTTTATGTCATGTTTTGAAATCCCGGACATGCGCAGAAATGTACAATGTACTTTCTTTTTCCGGTCTCGTTTGTATGAAACTTTGAGTAAAATATATATTTATCAGTCTAGTATAAAACAGGAAGGAACGCGCAATACCAATTTCATTTTTAATAATTCCTTGATATGAAAAAACGTTACCTGATGATAGCGTTTCTTTGTTTACATTGCATATGACGTCATAATTTAAATAACGTCACAACTAAAATCCCTAACAACAGAACCAAAATCGGAAACGTTACGGTATTTCCGTTTCTTTTTTTTTAACAAATATTTAAGTTACAAAAAAATAATTCATACAGACTTCGTCCCCATTTACAGGTAATGCCTGCCTCATATTACATTATAACGTTGTGTCGTTTGTTTTCTCTTATTTTTGAGTGTAAATTCACATTGCGATAAGACGTGTCACGGTACTTGTCTATCCCAAATTCATGTATTTGGTTTTGATGTTATATATATTATTCTCGTGGGATTTTGTCTATGTGTGTTACATTTTAGTGTTATGTCGTCGTTCTCCTCTTATATTTAATGCGTTTCCCTCGGTTTTAGTTTGTTATCCCGATTTTGTTTTTTGTCCATGGATTTATGAGTTTTGAACAGCGGTATACTACTGTTGCCTTATAGTATCAGCAACACATGTACAGTAGTCATCAATTCTTTGTTGTCATGAATTATCTTTGATATGGTCATCATTATAATCTAACTGTTGACCAAGCTTGAAATTTTTCCAAAATAATTTGTTTTTTTACCCAATGATTAGATAACCTTAGTTTAAAAAAAAAAGTTCATTTATATGTATGCTGGCGTTTGTTTTTGTTGTAATTTAGTCTTCCTGTTGTTCCTTTGTTTTTCTCTTATAGTTGATGTGCCTCCCTCGGTTTCAGTTTGTAACCAGGATTTGTTTTTTCTCACCCGATTGATCACCTTTAAACACCCGGATACTACAGTTGCCTCCTCTTAAAATTATTTTGTCGAATTTAGGGTGCTCAAAACTCTTCAATTTTATATATACTTTATTTGAACTTTTAATCTTTTTATTTTTAATTTGAGAGCTACTGATGAATCTTTTGTAGAAGTTTTGTCTGGCATCCAAAATATTAATCCTGGTATCTATGATGAGTTTAATATCACATATAAAAGTTGCAAAACTGAAAACAAAAGCGTAAGCAAATCATTGGATCTATAATAATTTGTCATGGTGTCAGTGAAAACAGTTGAGGTACCATAATTCGATTTGCTTCAAATTAAAAGGATCTTCTGAAATATTGTGAATCATCTTGCCCCGAAAATGCACATGCAAAACAAACTCACATATATATATATATGTAGTGTACATTCTATTACATAGAAAAATCACAACCAAACAAAGACTCCATGGAAGATCGATGTACTTATATGTCCAATGGATTATTTGGAGGAATTTTAGCTGCAATAGTTATAATATCTGCAGGAATAAATATAGGAACGTGCTTTTATTACAGGTAGTATACATATGCTATAAATGCATAGACATGATTTATGCATTTTATAAAATAGTACAAGGAATCCTTGTTGCCTAAAAGACATTATTCACCGATATTTTATGACTCATTATTTCATTACTCAATATAATTAGTTTTTAACCTATTGGACATAGAAAAGGTTTAGTCTCACACTTAAAAGCCTTTAACGATATTTAAATATTTCGGGATAAAACCCAGTATATTACTATTGTCAATGTGTACTGACAAAGACGATCCAAACAAAGAAAAAAACATGGCTGCCTCATATGCCGAGGCAGCAAAAGGTGACAATACACAATCACAAGCATATGATGATAAAATGACCGGAGTTAAACCTATTTTTTTACTGGAAGAAGATGTATTCGGAAACAATCTTGTAAGTTCCAATGGTCAGCGTTACTTTTTAACTCACTGGGAAGTTTACCATGCAATAAATGAGCAAGTTCCAGTCAAATCACTGTCTGGTCTACAAAGAGTACGCGGTATATGGAGAATATACTTTGATAACGAAATGGACAAAAAAGACCTGTTGTCCAAAGGAGTTACAATCAGAAGGATTTCTGTTACCCTGTACACTCGAAATCCAAAAATTTTTTTTCGTGAACAGGAAGATACAATCAGAGTACGGGTAAAAAACATTCCCCTCTCAGCTGACGACAACCAAATAATAAGAACATTAGAAACTTCTGTCAGTAAATGTGAGGTTCTTAGCTGTTATAGGGAGAGGCTCCGAATAGACAACAAGATTACAAATTGTAAAAATGGTGACCGCATATTGATATGCAAAACTTTTGAACAACCCTTACCTAAAACTATGCAGGTTGGGAAATACTGGGCCAACATAAATCATTATGGTCAACCTCATACAACAAGGCCAAGTACAAAATGCAGCAAGTGCCTTGATGAAGGACATACAGCAAGAGAATGTCCAAATGGCTGGAAATGCAAAAAATGTGGGCAATTTGGGCATAAACAATTTGAATGTACAGAAAATATGAATTCTGATAGTGAGGTAAATGATGATGGTGATGAAATGAATAACACGTTCAACAAAGAAAATGATGATGATGATGATGACGATGATGACGAAAGCAATGATGATTGCACAGGTGAAAACAATCAGTCTCTTGAGGAAGGAAATTCCCAAAATATAACAAAGCCGTCAATGAGTATCGAGGAAAGTAAGAAGACGGATAACAATCCAGAACAGTCTCAGTCAATCCTTGAAACTCAAAGTGTGTTGTCCAAGAAACAACAAGGTCAAACACCAAAGAACAACAAAAACACAGGCCACAAAGAGAGCATAACAAGATATCTATCAACAAAAGGCTGAGACCAAGACAGCACTAACAATATTAATGATACGCCTAAACAGTTAAGAAATAAAAATCCAAACGTTGAAAAATCTCCTGTGACGCCAACTGAAAATCTTCATGACGCAACGAGAGATGCAAAGAAGCCAAAGAAGAGACGCTAGCTTGATGATGATGATATTAAAAATACAAACTTTAGATAGAAATACTTTTAATAAAAATATATATAAACATTAAAAAAAAAATGCATTGCCATGTTAAAATGTCTCACAAAATAGTTTGTACAGCACTGTTTTTATTTATATCATCCAGTATTTACTATCTAAAATGTTTGATCTGTAAATTTGATGTAAGCTGTATTCTATTGCAGCAAGTTGTGAAGAGAATTGAAGGTCTAGTTTCAACAGATTCTTTAACTCTACTGAAGTTAATCCTGTTTGAAATGTTTAACCTGAAAAAGAAAAAAGTAAAAATAAAATATGAAGATTCTGATATAGAACAAAGGTGTACTAAGATAGTGAATAAATTACATTTAATAAATTTGAGTAAAACAAATCTTTTCTATTCAAAGCGAATTATGACTTGTCAAATGATAATAATGTTAAATTTGTTTGTAAAATATATAAGAAGCACACATTCAATACTCAGATTAGCTTCAGAAAAGGTTTTTAATATTTTGCCTAATAGTAAAAGCTCTAAAAATGCTTTTTTTCAAACTGTGTACTTGAGAAAAACAGTATACTATATATCACATGTTTTTGTTATAAGAAATTTATATGTATATGTATGCTATTATGTATGGACATTTTTATATCTATTAATACTAATGATATACTTTCTAGAAATATGTATTGTGATAAAATTATCTTATCATACTTATGATGAAAAGAGTACTGATAACTGCATATGGTGCCAAAAAGCGCCTAAGTTTACATGCATTATTTTGTGGTTAAAAAAAGTGTGTCAACACGTGCTTGTGTTTACATACAGTGTCACGTGGGCAAGTAAATATAGGTCATTCGACCTTGAACGGACTTTTAAATCAATTTCAAAAGTTTTGTATCTTGCAACAAGATCTACTGACGAATGTCTTAAATGGTTGTCTATTAAATTTTATAACATAGTTTATAATGAGTGTAAATCATTAAAACAATGGAAACAATCATCAAAATTCGATTCAGCCTTAAACATTAGACTCAATAGAAGAGTTATTAATAACAGCAGGTTAAAATCTAGAACATACGTAAAGAGGCAAGCAAATTTAAATAAATGTAGGATAAACCGTAACAAAAAATCGCCGGTAGTAAAAGCTAGACAATTGTTTAAAGGTACATCGATAAAATTTAAATCCGTAAGAATCAGTGAAGCGTATTTTGTAAATACTCAGGAAATATACCTGTATATGAAAAGAAAAAGCCATTTAAAACCTTTCTGTAAACATACATTTAAAAGTTATAAAAATGCTACATATATGGTAAAAGGTTTTCTGCCAAAAAATGAATAAAAAGCCCTATGAAAAAGCAAAGTATAAAAATGATATACAAATGTACAGCAACAGCTGTATATTATATATGGAAAATATTTTGAAAACTATGATTAGAAAATGGTACTTACCAGATAAAACGCTCAATCAAATTTTTTTTAATCCAAAATGAAGAATAATCTACATATAAGCACGGTCAATGCCAATGGCCTGCAACAACCTGAAAAAATAAGTAAAATTGTAAGCTGGTCGAATCAACAAAAAAATGATATTCTATTCATACAGGAAACCCATTTTACAAATAAAATGAAGTTCACATTAGAAAAGGAATTTGGTGAAAATCTTTTTAGAAGCGATGGGACAAGCAATTCACGTGGGGTAGCGATATGGATAAAAGATAAAACCAAATTCAAATACATAGATGAACATAAAGACTTAGAAGGGAGAGTCATTATGATTAATATTGAAATTGATGAAAATATTTACACATTAGTTAATATCTATGCTCCGAACAGATTAAGAGAAAGAAATAGTTTCTTTAAAACAATAAAAGTGTTTATTAATAAATACGGACTCGGGCAAGTCATTCTAGGAGGTGATTTTAATGACATTTGGTCACTGCTAGATACAAAAAATAAAACTAAATCTTCCAAAAAATTTGATAAACCTGTAACAAGTTTAAAAGGGCTTATAAAATCATGTAAACTAATTGATATTTGGAGAAATAAAAATAAAAATACTAGACAATTTACTTGGTGTAGGAAAGATAGAACAGAAGCTACCAGAATTGATTATTTTTTTGTTTCTAAAGAAGTACAAAAAAACTGCAAAAATTGTGATATTAGACCTATTGTCCAAAAAATAACTGACCATAATGCAGTGTCACTCAAAATAAATACTGAAAGAGGAAATAAAGGAAGGGGGTATTGGAAGTTAAATGCTAGCATAATGAACAATGAAGAATATGTTTATGTTATTAAAAAGCTAATATCTAAATATGAAAAAGAATTAACCAACTGTGATGATTTGGGGATTCTTTGGGATAATTTGAAAATAGAAGTAAGGGATGCAAGTTTAGACTATTGTAAAAGAAAAGCTAAAGTAAGAAAAGATGAGATAAATGTTCTAGAAACAAAGTTGAATAACCTTAATAATAAAATAAATGATAGTACTGATATAAATAAAACATTACAAAAAGAAATACAGAATGTTGAAAATAAGTTAGACACTCTGTATAAAGATAAGATTAAAGGTCAAAAAATAAGGTCAAGGGTAAAATGGTTTGAAGAAGGTGAAAAAAATAGTGCATATTTCTTGGGGCTAGAAAAGAGTCGTCAAACAAAAAAAGTTGTTACTGAATTATATGATGAAAATGGTTTGGCTACTAAAAATCAAAATAAAATTTTAGAGTTAGAAGTAAAATACTATAAAAAACTTTATGAATCAACTAATCCCTGTGATAATGAGGTTAAGAAGTATATAACAGAAACAGAAATATCAAAACAGCTAGATGAATCAGAAAGCAATCAATGTGAAGGGGAAGTAACTGAGAAAGAATGTACAAAAGCAATCTTTAAAATGAAGTTAAATAAATCCCCTGGCCTGGATGGTCTGACGGTGGAATTTTATAGGCAATTTTGGAATAATTTAAAAAATATTATGGTTAAAGTATTCAATAATAATTATGAGAAAAAAGAACTTACCAATTCACAAAAAAAGGTGCGATTTCCTTAATATATAAAAAAGATGACCCGCTTTCATTAAATAATTACCGTCCAATTACATTACTTAACATAGATACAAAACTACTAGCTTATGTGTTAGCACAAAGACTAAAAAAAGTTTTACCATCTATTATAAGTCTAGACCAAACTGGATATGTAAAGAATAGATATATTGGTTTTAATATAAGGCAAATTCAAGACATAATTGATTATTCAGAGAAATTTAACATAGAAGGAGCAGTACTATTTCTAGATTTCAGTAAGGCTTTTGATTCCTTAGAATGGATCTTTATGACAGAAACTCTCAAAAAGTTTGGATTTAAAAGTGGATTTATCAGATGGGTTGAAACTATGTATAATGATATTAAAGGGTGTATTTTGAATAATGGGTGGGTCTCAGGTCCATTTAAAATATACCGCGGTATTCGACAAGGGTGTCCGATTTCTGCGTTACTGTTTGTTATAACTGTTGAATTAATGGCCATAAGATTAAGAAAAAATAAAGAACTTAAGGGAATAACAATAAAATTAGACGGACAATCTTGTAATTTAAAAATCTGTCAATTAGCAGACGACACAACACTATTTCTTAAGTCTCGTAAAGATATAAGTCTAGCTCTCAGTATAATAGAGACATTTGGAAGTCTATCAGGGCTGAAACTTAATAGGAATAAAACAGAAGGAATATGGTTAGGGAGATTAAAAAGCAGTAAAGATAAATATGAAAATATAAACTGGACAAATAAACCAGTCAAAAGTCTAGGTATTTATTTTGGATATGATAATAAGGAGTGTCAAACATTGAACATAGAAAAAATCTTGGATAAAATTACAAAACTTGTAGACAGATGGTCAAAAAGAAATTTAACATTGCTTGGAAAAATTTTAATTGTAAAAGCTCTTCTGCTACCAAATTTAACTTATTTTGCTACTAATGGTATTATTACTAAAGATAAGTTGCAAATCATCAACAATATAATTTATAGGTTTGTTTGGAATGGCAGAAAAGATAAAATAAAGAGGTCAATATTAACAAAAAATTATGCTGAAGGGGGCTTAAAAATGATTGATCTGGAGTCTTATATAATGTCAATACATATAAAATGGATTAAAAAAATAATACAATCAGAAAATGCTAACTGGTCAGTGTTGCCTAAACTATACCTGAATAAGTTTGGCAAAAATTTGCTAATTTTCAAGATAAATATAAGAAATATAAAATTAATTGACAAAAAAATATGGAACAATACACCGTTATTCTATCAAGAACTGATAAAATCATGGATTCAGGTAAATCTGAATGAAGCTAAAAATAATAAAACATGGAACTTTTTAGAGATCAGAAAGCAAATAATATGGGGCAATAACTTGATAAAATTTAAAGGACAATGTCTGTTTTTTGATAAATGGATTGAAAGTGATATTCTATTTATAAATGACATAATTGACAATAGAGGACAAATATCAGAAAAAGTAATCAATTTAAAACTAAAAAACAAAAGCCATTGGATTGCTGAATTTTCAAAACTTAAAAAAGCCATACCAAATAACTGGGAGGAGAAGCTTAAAACTGAGAGATCATTCAAAACTAAAGTAAATATTAACAGAGAAAAAATTAGATTAAGAGACCATGAGGATATACTCGGCATTAATAATAAAGATATTTATAAGATAGTGCAAAGTAGAATAAAAACAGAAACACCCATTGGTTTTTTGAAATGGGAAAAGATATTACATACAGGAAATATAAATAGTGAATTCAAAGACACGATAAAATTCACTTTTGAATACTTAAAAGATAATAAAATTAAGATGTTCAGGTGGAAATTAATGCATTTCATCTTAGCAAATAAAGAGCTATTATTTCAATGGAAAATTTCTGAAAACAGCCTTTGTTCATATTGTAATGAACAAGACAACTACAAACATTTTTTCATCACATGCGCATATAACACAAACTTCTGGAGATCAATGAGAGATATATTTAACAAAATAGGTATTGACAAACATGTTATAAGCCTACACTCTCTAGTAATAGGATACAAGATTCATGATGATGCTTATTTTGGACTCAATCACTTGCTGAGTTTAATGTTTTTTTCAGTCTATAAATCAAATTATAAATCCAATAATAAGGCAAAAAAAATAGATATAGTGAAAATTTTTAAATATGAAATCTCGAGTACAGTTGAATTATATTATACGGCCAATATGGAAATAAACAAAATGTTTAAAAAAGTGTTGCAGATCTTGAAATAAACAAAATTAACTCTTGGAAAAAAACAGAATGTATGTTCTAGAATGTTAATATTGTGTACTTGTTTTCAATATTTCACCAGTGGACTAGTAAAAAAATATGATACTATAATATAAGTATAGGTGTCTATGTACAAAAAATGTATGAAAACACATGTAGATACATGTACAATGTATGTGAATGCATCTTTTTGTAAAGGTCTTTATACATGTTATATGTGTGAACATGTATGTATGTAACTAGAGCATATGTGTGAATGAATATATATGTAAGTGTGAATGCATGTATGTAGGTATGTAAGTTATGTATGCATGAAAGTGAAGTATAAAAATAATTTGGAAACAAAAGGGGGGATAAAGGTAAAAAAAAAAAAAAAAAAAAAAGATATTTAAATAAGGTAGGCCTTCAAAAGTTTCGAACATGTGAAATGATAAAAGTACACAGTTTTTGGTTTAATTACTGTCAGAAAAACAAGTCAGACCAGTATGCGCAAAGAAGCAGGAAGATAAATTCCTTACGGGGCCGGTATATCAGAAAATGTATAACATTATATGTGACGATTAATCTAGATTACGTCAGGAGAAAGTACACTTTATTCGGAGATGTTGACAGCTATCACCAAAATATAATTTGAGTAACTTTAATAACCCTATTTTTTGCAAAGAAATTGAAACCGGGTTTATTCAAATCATTTCCATTATCTTCAATCTTGAGATGGCATCATGCTAGTAAAATTGTTTACGTAAACCATCTTGTTTTCACTGTATATGATTCTTAGTGCGGTAAATAATTATTTGATTATTTATTAGCGTTATACACCTATAGATATCATGACTGTTATTAATTGATAGAAAAAAGTAAGGGTATACATTAATAATATGACAAACAATATATACATGAACATATAGCAAAACTAATGAAAATAATGTTGTCATATATTTTTGTGTGAAGGTTGAAGGTTATCTAAAGGGAAAAGTCGCTTGATGTGTGATTTCACATTTACTATATCAACATTGTTGTAACCTTTAATGAAATTATGAACCACATCCAGTGACATAAAATTGAGAATGGAAATGGGGAATGTGTCAAAGAGACAACAACCCGACCATAGAACAGACAACAGCAGAATTTCACCAATAGGTCTTCAATGCAGCGAGAAATCCCCACACCCGGAGGCGTCCTTCAGCTGGCCACTAAACAAATATATATACTAGTTCAGTGATAAAGGACGTCATAATCAACTCATAATTATACACAAGAAACTAAAAGTAAAAACATAAAATGAATAATAGTTTGTTTTACTAACTTCAAAGAAAACGAGAGAGGAAACATTTAACAGTTTATGAAGATATGCAGTTCAATACTGGTACGTTTATATAATACATGTTTCTCTACTTCAGTTCTTGTATAAGTCTTTAACTTTTTCATTTGAATTGGTCATAAACAAGTTTATCTGCCCTTTTTCTTCTTTCATTCATAATTGTTCAGTTCTTCCAATACACAAAGTATCATGTTATGGAAAACGTCAATGCATGAAGGACTATTACAGCGAAAATATACACATTTCTTGTTAAGCATTTTTGTTGAGCCTGCTACGAACGACGTGGAAACAGGACAAATAATTTTAGCAATCATACATAATGTCGTATGATATCCTTTTTATGTTGAACGACCCACCGGCCACCCCTTTATGAATATGTCTTGGAAATCGGTATCTTGTTCACTTTGTCCGTTTAGGGCGTTGTATACCACACCCTGTGAAAAAATGAAAATTTATAATATTTGATTTTTTTACCATTCACTTGAAATTTGAGAACATTGAAGCTGTTAGAAAGTTTACCATTATAACTGTAGTACTTTTGAAAACACAGTAACCTTGAATATCTCAATAATTGTCAAAAAAGTAATTTTGCAGAATACAAGTACTGTGTAAAAAACGTATATGTCGTATGTAGAATATCGTCATCTGTTATTTAAGATAATCTCAACATCATAGTACGGTACACATAAATCAATTGAGTATCAGTTTTCATTGACAACACCATAACCTGGTCGAATGAAGAGAACATTGATAAAAATGTGCAAGGAAATAAAACTAGAGGCTCTAAAGAGCCTGTGTCGCTCACCTTGGTCTATGTGAATATTAAACAAAGGACACATGACAAAATTGTGTTTTGGTGATGGTGATGTGTTTGTAGATCTTACTTTACAAAACATTCTTGCTGCTTACAATAATCTCTATCTATAATAAACTTGGGCCAGTAGTTTCAGTGGAAAATGTTAGTGAAAATTTACATGTCAGATTTGCTCTAAATGCTTCGGTTTTTGAGTTATAAGCTAAAAACTGCATTTGCCCCCTATGTTCTAGTTTTAGCCATGGCGGCCATCTTGGTTGGTTGGCCGGGTCACCGGACACATTTTTAAAACTAGATACCCCAATGATGATTGTGGCTAAGTTTGGTTAAATTTGGCCCAGTAGTTTCAGAGGAGAAGATTTTTGTAAAAGTTAACGACGACGGACAACGGACGACAACGCAGGACGACGACACACGCCGGACGCCAGGTGATGAGAAAAGCTCACTTGGCCCTTCGGGCCAGGTGAGCTAAAAAGGAGTTGCCACTTCATCAAATACTTTAAACAGTTACAGAATTACGCATTATTAATGTGAATTGTCTGAATTTGTACACATGGGATTAGTGTCCATCTAATGGGCAGACAGAAAAAAGAGACAAAATATCAAAGGACACTCTAGAATTAATTTTCTATAATTAAAAACAAACAAAACTACGGTCAAAATGAGAAAAAAACATTAACAATATTACACAGAAAACTTAATATTGATAACCCGAACCCTAACAGAAATCTAAGTTGAACATATGTACTTCATAATTGCAAGTAGTTGTTAACTACCAATTAAAGCGATTGTAATTAAAAGATCAGTTAAAAAATTGAAAAAGTCGACAATATACATTTAAAGACAACACTTGTATATTTTGGGGTAAAGCAGATGTAGAATATTTGATATTTACCGAAAAGCTGTTAACCCTTTCGTGAAGATAGTTAAAGCTTAGACTGTTTCTGATAACAAAAGTTCACTCAATAAAAAAGACAACAACCGAGGTTAAAACATCACAGTTATATAATTCCTAACATGTCTCACTTCATTTTCAAATCAGCTCTGTCTTCGGTCAAAAAAGTTTGAGAATCTCTGGAATTATTTTATTTTGTAACAAATTCAGTCAATGTTTTACATTAGGCTATTTATATAAAAACCTTAAATTTGTTTTCCAAAATATGTATTGTTTAAATATATTCTTTTATAGCTTTATAATCATTTGTTGTTTCTGAATCTAGTATTTGTATGTATACTTCTTCTTTTAGGCCTATACATAGTTGTAATATTGAAATTATCATTTTTTTTTATAGCTGAAAGACAGAATTCAAGGATCGAGGAAACGTACACTGAATTGACATGACGATTGTATCAGAAATGTTCTACAAAAAACGTTTTATTTATAAAAAATATCGAAAAGAGTAAAACCGTGTAATTAATGAAATTGTATATAGAAAGTTTGTTTTGAAATTTATATTAAAATTATATCTAATTTGACTGTCATTTTTCATATACCTGGAGTAGTCTAACGAGATTGATAGAATTATTAAATGGTTTATTTCTGGTAAAATTGTTCCCAATAAGGTTTATAAGAAACATTGTTAGATCGGATTAATAGTAAAATATACTATTATTTATGAGATAATTTTCTAACCTTGTACGCAGATGTATGCATCCTGGATGTTGAAGAATGTTGTAAGCAGACTGATTCTAAAGTTTCTCTTAATAATTGATGGTGCTAGCTAGGACCAATTGATATGTAAATGTATAAGTCCCAACTAAGAGTAAAGTGTTTTACAAACTGTCTTAGGGTTTTATTAGTGAACCCTACATATCATTACACAGGAACTTTGAAAGTTTCAGTATATCTGAAAACTTGTCGAAAAAGATTATTAAAACAGAAAAAAAACTGGGTGATGTTTTATCATGCAAATTATTCTTCTTTTTTTTCAGTTGAAATAATAGTATGGGTGCAACGATGTTTTTCCTCAACATGTCAAATAAATATAATATAACAGTCACTTGTAGTTGTTTTACATTTGACACAAAAAAAATCAGTGGACTAGAAGAGCAATGATGTCTAAATAAATTTATCATTTTTTCATAAGTAATCTGACATAATTCAATGTAACCACCTCTCCCTAAGTCGAAGACAAAAAACATTGAGGAATCATGATTTTTCCCATTATCAGCTTAAAAGAGTATTTGTCAACTGGTATCTGGTTGGTTCGGTTTATTCTCTGTACTTTCTAATTCAAAGGATGACTGGAGAATAGAAATATGGGCTCTTATGTCGTTATCCGACCGACTGTAATACTATTGTCAAATAAGACTGTGCGGATGTTTACAGCTACCTTCGGTCAGAATGGGGACATTAAATCCAATGCCTCGTATAGATAGTGCTTTTTCAACACCAGTTTACCATAGCTGTATTTGGCAAAACTTAAAGGAATTTTTAGTCCTCAATGCTCTTCAACTTCGTACTTTATTTAGCCTTTTATAACATTTTTGATTCGAGCGTCACTGATGAGTCTTTTGTAGAGGAAACGCACGTTTGGCGTAAATATTACATTGTATCCCTGGGGCCGGTTTCACGAAGCTATCCTAAGACCTGTCGTAAGACATATCTTAGGACATGTCTTATGATCCTCTGATGACTATCCTAGGTCATATCTCAGACCTCGTCTCGAAGCTGTCTTAGGATGATCTTAGCAAAGATATCCTAAACCTGTCGCAAGTTCTTTAAATTTTTAAATGTTAATATAGAATTATGGAAAAAATCACTTGACTGTAGTATTTCTTTCCCATAAATTACTAAACGTATTGATTAATATAATTAGCTAATTTGCAAAATTAACCAAAAAATAGGTTTAATTTGTATAAATTATCTATAAATAATACATAAATATACATATGAAACTTTAAACACAAAATTGAGAAAAAAGCATAAAATGATGATTTTTTTCCTGCCTGTACAATATGTTGAAATCAAATTGTCACTGACTCGGTTTAATAGGGGTTAAAGGATAAAATTGTGCATTCTTATCAATAAATCGAGTTTCATTGTTAATAAATAATAACTATCCGTCAACCTATACTTATTAAGGTATAAGCAAGAAAATGTGGGGAGTTGTCTCATTGGCAATCATACCACATCTTTTTTATATTAGCAATATCCTTTAACTTTACTTTCCGCTATAAAGATGATGTTCTCTCACGTGATAATTCAAAATTTGGTGCCTATGTTGAACGCATCTATCCCAACGAACTAGAGATAAAGGATACAACAGATACAGTTAAGTCGACCTCATATCTTGACTTACATCTAGAAACTGACAATGAGGGTCGGTTGAAAACAAAACTTTACGACAAAAGAGATGATTTTAGCTTTTCAATTGTGAACTTTCCATTTCTAAGAAGCAACATTCCAGCAGCATCTGCATACGGGGTATACATCTCCCAATGGATACGATATTACCGTGCTTGTATTTCCTCTCATGATGTTCTTGATAGAGGGTTGCGGCTTACTTTTCAGTACAATTCAGTTCTGTAAATTGAAACCCTTAAACAAAAAAGATTCAATCAATGTATTACAAAATCAACTTATACAACTAAACAATGAAATTCATAAAAATGACATTAGAGTTAATGAAACAAATACCTACTTGATTGAAAAAATAGAGAAAGTAGAACAAGAGTTAGGAAATTTATACAATGCAAAAATAAAAGGCAATCAAATAAATGTAAGATCAAGGGTAAAATGGATTGAAGAGGGAGAAAAAAATACTTCTTACTTCTTAGGTCTTGAAAAAGCCAGACAGTGCAAAAAAACCATTACTAGATTATATGATGTAAACAATAATATAATTACTGATCAAGAAAAAACACTTAACCTTGAAGTTAACTATTATAAAAATTTATATTCCTCTACTAAACCAGATAGAGAAGATACCATAAAGTACTTTAACGATATTAAAAAATGTCCAAAATTAAGTGATAGTGAAAGTGATATATGTGAAGGAAAAATCACAGTGCAGGAATGCACAGATGCAATATTCAAAATGAAACTAAATAAAGCTCCTGGTCTAGATGGACTTAATGTTGAATTATACAGAAAATTTTGGGAAAAAATAAAAGATTTAATTGTATCAGTATTCAATTTTTGCCATAAAAAAGGAGAATTGTCAACTTCACAAAAAATCGGAGCAATATCATTAATATATAAAAAAGAAGATCCGCTTTCTTTAAATAATTATCGTCCAATAACTCTGTTAAATTATGATGTAAAATTGTTAGCTTATGCACTTGCTCAAAGATTAAAACAAGTTTTACCAAAAATAATTCATACTGACCAAAAAGGTAATATAAAAAATAGATACATAGGCTTCAATATTAGACAAATACAGGATATAATTGATTACTCAGAGAAA
This sequence comes from Mytilus edulis, assembly GCA_019925275.1. NCBI lineage: Eukaryota > Metazoa > Mollusca > Bivalvia > Mytilida > Mytilidae > Mytilus > Mytilus edulis. The sequence goes on from CM034349.1 coordinate 121,496,136, forward strand.
TTTAAAGTAGATGGAGCCATACTTTTTGTTGATTTTTCCAAGGCATTTGACTTCCTTGAATGGAACTTTATGTCAGAAACCTTAGTAAAATTTGGCTTTGAAAGTAGTTTTATAAGATGGATTTAAACAATGTACACAGACATAAAATTACATAACATGAAGTTACTGAGCTAGAGATAAAATTCAATCGTAGCAATATACCTTTAATCGAATAAATAAAACATAAAAACTTAGATAGTGATAAGTTGTATACACTTATACAAATATTTATTCTCGATAACCACTTTACATTATTGGAATTTTTGTTGTTTACTGTTCATTGTGTATCTGTTTTATCTTTTTATTGCCGTCTTTAGACTTGTGTGGTAAGAGTTTTGATTGATTATCGTTTTATAACAGTTGCACAAATGTAGCTTATATGTTTTGGAATGTTTATTTAAAGTTTTTTGATATCACGTACTACAATGTTCTATATATATATATACCACCTTTTTTTTAAATAGTCCAGTTTTGTTCTTTGTTAAATATGCTAGTGTGTGTCTCTTTGGTATCCGCTTATTTAAGATAAACAAAAATAACCAGGTAATTTACGACACGTTGATTGTCTCTTTGGTATCTTCTTATTTAAAATAAACAAAAATAAAACAGGTATTTTGTCAAAATAATGCGCAGAAAACTAATTAGGGGACGACCACTTGATATTCTGGGGGGCCAGGAGGATTTGTTTTTGATCGGTTATTTATTTTTGTAAACTAAGAGGACACATTATTCATTTTCTGCACTATTGAAGCTTTTTCATTTTCATTAAAGCAAGGGACTGATTATTCATTTTCACAACTATATTTTTGATATCCGAAAACATACAATTTTGATTTGTTCATTATAAATAATACATATATTATATTCAAGTCAGTATGTACCATTTAATTAGATTAACCATCCCCCTCTGCAGAAATGAATCTTTTAAATTCCCAACTGCATATACATGTATTGCATACATACATACATAGTATTAAAGTTTAGTTATAACTAGGCACTTTTAAATCTATTGGCAAACATACTAAGCCGATCGGAGCGCGGCAAAATTGCTTTTGAAGGGTTTTGGAGCCAATGAAGGCCCAAGAAGCTATAGAACAAATGGTGCAAAATCATGCTTTCTGGGTGTTCCGAAGACCCTTTCATAATCTGAAAATGAAGTTTTGTTTTAATAATTTTTTGACAATATTTTGGTCTCAGCAAAATGTAAAAATTCAGTGTAAGACTGAAGTTTCTAGGGACAACATCAAAAGACCAATGTGCATGATAAAGCAAAAAATGGAATTCACATAGTTAAGCCTGTGGCTGCTGTTTTTTTTTTAAACTCATGATCAAGTTCATAACAAAATTACTAGATTATAAAAGGAATGCAACACTAACAGAATACAGAATGGCTTTCAATGAACACAAGACAAATAAATGAGAAACATTGATCCAGAAAAATCAGGTATATAAGTCTGAGGGAAAACAGAACTTTCTTCTTGCAAGGCCGTGAACACAATTTGATATGGGGACAAGCGTTTGGTTTTGAAATTTCCTACATGTAGTTACGTCCCTGTTAAAATAAAAGTGAGGTAAGGTTTCCTGGGACAATATACCTCAAGTTAAGTCGGCTTCATATCTTGACTTACATCTAGAAATTGACAATGAGGGTCGGTTGAAAACAAAACTTTACGACAAAAGAGATGATTTCAGCTTTCCAATTGTGAACTTTCCATTTCTAAGTAGCAACATTCCAGCAGCACCTGCATACGGGGTATATATCTCCCAATTGATACGATATTCCCGTGCTTGCATTTCCTATCATGATTTTCTTGATAGAGGGTTACTGCTCACAAGGAAGCTATTAAACCAAGAGATCCAAATGGTGAAGTTGAAATCATCCCTTCGTAAATTTTACGGACGCCATCACGAGTTGGTTGACCGTTATGTAATAACCGTTTCACAAATGATATCTGATATGTTCCTTACGTCGTAACTACAATCCCCTTCCCTTTCATGAATGTGACCTACCGAATTAGACTATTTACCGGATTTGTAATCACATAAGCAACACGACGGGTGCCACATGTGCAGCAGGATCTGCTTACCCTTCCGTAGCACCTGAGATCACCCCTAGTTTTTGCTGGGGTTCGTGTTGTTTATTCTTTAGTTTTCTATGTTGTGTCATGTGTACTATTGTTTTTCTGTTTTTCTTTTTCATTTTTAGCCATGGCGTTGTCAGTTTGTTTTAGATTTATGAGTTTGACTGTCCCTTTGGTATCTTTCGTCCCTCTTTTAAATGAAACCAATTTTCAGACATTTCAGGTATATTCAAATAATACTTTTGTTATTAAAACATTTGGGAAATGTTTCCCGATTTTTTTGGGGAAAAAAGATGAATTTATGAAGAATCTGGTGTCATCTCATACTTTCGATTAGACCTGCTGAGTTATTTATTTTCTATACATTGCAAGTCAGGTAATTTATTTTCAAAATACCACAGAACGAACCATTTATTTTTGTGATTATCAAGGCTGAGTTATTTATTTTCAAAATCCTCCTGCCCCGCCCCCCCCCCCCCCCAGGAATATCAAATGGTCGTCCCCTTAAAGCTGAAATCCTCTTTCGTAAAGAATGCTCACTATTGGTAACTGTTGAATTTCTCATCAAGTCAAATGAAAATCTAAAGAATGTCGTATTCATGAATTGATCTTGAATGAACGAAAGAATTTAACTGAAAATTGTGTAAATTTCTGAATGCCGCATAAGGAATTATAAGATTAGAAATCAATATCACATAACAGTTGTAGTTCTCTGCTTTTTATGACCTTATTGTGTTGTTCTCTGCATGTTTACTTTCATTACTGTATATTATGCTACTTATAACTAAAAATAAATATAGTTCATAATTTTAGTGATTTCTTTAAGCCACTGGATAGGATGAAAAATTAATCTGGTACTTGACGATTTCATTCTAGTAAACATTCATTGTAGCTATTTTCTTCAATTTATTTCTTCGAGGTTTCATTGTTAAACGATAACAATATTTCAAATTGTTATCGGGGGGGTGTGGGTGCTTTATCATTTAAGTTTTCGAAATCTATATCAAACTGTCCAAACAAAGATAAAAATCCACACTACAAATAAACACAAAGTAAAACTTCCTGGTCGATGAAAAAATGTTGGCTTGAATATGATGCTTTTGAGATTGTTCTTTGTTTGTATTTTGCAGTTCGTATTGATGAAAGAAGTTATTACAGCTAGTAAGTTATTTTTCAATTAGGTCTTTCTACCTTTCCGTGGAAAGACCTATAGGTTTTGTTCTGATTATTATTTTTTTTTTCTTCGCCTAAATTTTTTTCTTTCGTAGTATTGATGTTTCAAAAGATATCGCTTAGATATTTGGAATATGATATCGTATAGTTTATACGCTTTAAAAATTTACAACCACGTAACAAAATACTTTACGTTGTAAGAGTTATCTCCCCAAACACTGTTTTTCTTGTGGCCACTACTCCTTCGCAACCGTTAAAGATTGCGACAAATTTATTTTACCAAATTGCTCGTTACATATTCAGGATCAGTGTATTCATTTGGACTGAAGCTTTACGGAGACTCCATATGAGAGTTATTCTCCCTTTTCCATTTAATTAAGTGATATCCATTTCCAACTGGTAAACCATAAGTGATAGAGACCTAGGGTCTTCAGATTTGAGGTCCTTGGTCCCAGAAAATGAAAATGAGGTCAAGGTCAAAGGTCAAAGGTCATATTCTAAATTTTGATTTTGGCTTATTTTCACTTCTTTTCAAATACCGTATGACATATTGACAAATAATTTTTCATAAATTGTTAGTTGCGACATGTCCTTACTTGTAGATTTTGGTTGAAAGGGTGCGCATACGAGAAATGGGAGTTTTTGTCCATCTTACATTTAGAATTATGCTTTAAGTGGTATTACTTATTAACCAAACATATTAAAGACCTAGGGTCTTTTGATTTAAGGTCCTTGGTTTGTGACCTTGAAATTGAGGTCAAGGTCATAGGTTAATACAACGTTCTAGATTTTGACCTTTGCTTTAAATTCATATAAATACATCATAAAGCCATAGGAACTAATATTTTAAATTGATTTTTCATATTCCAATATCAAAATAGATCTTTACTAGTTCAGAGAACAATTGGTTTTTAATTATTATTATTAAGTCTTTCCATTTTTCTGTGGAAAGACTTATTGTTTTTGTTCTGATTATTATTAAGTCTTTCCACTTTTCTGTGGAAAGACTTATTGTTTTTGTTCTGATTATTAGGTCTTTCCACCTTTCCGTGGAAAGACCTATTGAATTTGTTCTGATTATTATTATTTTTTTTTTTTTTTTTTCTTCCGCCTAATTTTTTTCTTGCGTAGTATTGATGTTTCAAAAGATGTCGCTTAGATATTTGGAATATGATATCGTAAAGTGTATGCGCTTTTAAAACTGACAACTGCGTAACCAAATACTTTGCGTTGTAAGAGTTATCTCCCCAAACACTGTTTTTCTTGTGGCCACTACTCCTTCGCAACTGTAAAAGATTACGACAAATTTATTTTACCAAATTGCTCGTTACATCTTCAGGATTAGGCAATTTATTTGGACCGAAGCTTTCCAGAGACTCCATATGAGAGTTATTTCCCCTTATGTAAATGATATAAGTAATATGCATTTCTAACTGGTAAACCATAAGTGATAGAGACCTAGGGTCTTCAGATTTGAGGTCCTTGGTCCAAAAAAATGAAAATGAGGTCAAGGTCAAAGGTCAAGGTCATGTTCTAAATTTTGATTTTTGCTTATTTTCACTGATTTTCAAATACTGTATGACATATCGACAAATAATTTTTCATAAATTGTTAGTTGCGACATGTCCTTACTTGTATATTTTGGTTGAAAGGGTGCGCAGATAATAAATAGGAGTTTTTTGCCCATCTTATATTTAGGTTTACCCGTAAAGTGATATTACTCTTTAACTAAACATATTAAAGACCTAGGGTCTTTTGATTTAAGATCCTTGGTTTGTGACCTTGAAATTGAGGTCAAGGTCATAGGTTTATAGGACGTTCTAGATTTTGACCTTTGCTTTAAATTGATATTAATACATCATAAAGCCATAGGAACTAACATTTTAAACTGATTTTTCATATTTCCATATCAAAATAGATCTTTACTAGTGGAAAGACCTTCAATTGTTCTCTGAACAATTGGTTTTTAATTAGGTCTTTCCACCTTTCCGTGGAAAGACCTATTGAATTTGTTCTGATTATTAGGTCTTTCCACCTTTCCGTGGAAAGACCTATAGGTTTTGTTCTGATTATTATTTTTTTTTTTCTTCCGCCAAATTTTTTTCTTGCGTAGTATGGTTGTTTCATAAGTTGTCGCTTAGATTTTTGGAAGATGATATCGCATAGTTTATACGCTTCAAAAACTGACAACCGCGTAACCAAATACTTTACGTTGTAAGAGTTGTCTCCCCAAACACTGTTTTTCTTGTGGCCACTACTCCTTCGCAACCATAAAACATTATGACAAATTTATTTTACCAAATTGCTCGTTACATCTTCAGGATTAGGTTGGCTGTTTATACCGAAGCTATATGGAGACTCCATATGAGAGTTATTCCCCCTTATGTATTTGGTATAAGTGATTTGCATTTCTAACTGGTAAACCATAAGTGATAGAGGCCTAGGGTTTTCGGATTTGAGGTCCTTGGTCCAAAAAAATGAAAATAAGGTCAAGGTCAAAGGTCAAGGTCATATTTTAAATTTTGATTTTGGCTTATTTTCACTTATTTTCAATTACCGTATGACATATCGACAAATAATTTTTCATAAATTGTTAGTTGCGACATGTCCTTACTTGTATATTTTGGTTGAAAGGGTGCGCATACAATAAATGGGAGTTTTTGTCCATCTTACATTTACAATTACGCGTAAAGTGGTATTACTCATTAACCAAACATATTAAAGGCCTAGGGTCTTTTGATTTAAGGTCTTTGGTTTGTGACCTTGAAATTGAGGTCAAGGTCATAGGTTAATAGGACGTTCTATATTTTGACCTTTGCTTTAAATTCATATTAATACATCACAAAGCCATAGGAACTAACATTTTAAACTGATTTTTCATATTTCAATATCAAAATAGATCTTTACTAGTGGAAAGACCTTCAATTGTTCTCTGAACAATTGGTTTTTAATTATTATTATTTTTTTTTTTTTTTTTCTTCCGCCTAATTTTTTTCTTGCGTAGTATTGATGTTTCAAAAGATGTCGCTTAGATATTTGGAATATGATATTGTAAAGTGTATGCGCTTTTAAAACTGACAACTGCGTTACCAAATACTTTGCGTTGTAAGAGTTATCTCCCCAAACACTGTTTTTCTTGTGGCCACTACTCCTTCGCAACCGTAAAAGATTACGACAAATTTATTTTACCAAATTGCTCGTTACATCTTCAGGATTAGGCAATTCATTTGGACCGAAGCTTTCCAGAGACTCCATATGAGAGTTATTTCCCCTTATGTAAATGATATAAGTAATATGCATTTCTAACTGGTAAACCATAAGTGATAGAGACCTAGGGTCTTCAGATTTGAGGTCCTTGGTCCTAAAAAATGAAAATGAGGTCAAGGTCAAAGGTCAAGGTCATGTTCTAAATTTTGATTTTTGCTTATTTTCACTGATTTTCAAATACCGTATGACATATCGACAAATAAATTTTCATAAATTGTTAGTTGAGACATGTCCTTACTTGTATATTTTGGTTGAAAGGGTGCGCAGATAATAAATGGGAGTTTTTTGCCCATCTTATATTTAGGGTTACCCGTAAAGTGATATTACTCTTTAACTAAACATATTAAAGACCTAGGGTCTTTTGATTTAAGATCCTTGGTTTGTGACCTTGAAATTGAGGTCAAGGTCATAGGTTAATAGGACGTTCTAGATTTTGACCTTTGCTTTAAATTGATATTAATACATCATAAAGCCATAGGAACTAACATTTTAAACTGATTTTTCATATTTCCATATCAAAATAGATTTTTACTAGTGGAAAGACCTTCAATTGTTCTCTGAACAATTGGTTTTTAATTATTAGGTCTTTCCACCTTTCCGTGGAAAGACCTATTGTATTTGTTCTGATATTATTATTATTATTTTTTTTTTTTTCTTCCGCCTAAATTTTTTCTTGCGTAGTATTGATGTTTCAAAAGATGTCGCTTAGATATTTGGAATATGATGTCATATAGTTTATACGCTTTAAAAATTTACAACCGCGTAACAAAATACTTTACGTTGTAAGAGTTATCTCCCCAAACACTGTTTTTCTTGTGGCCACTACTCCCTCGCAACCGTTAAAGATTACGACAAATTTATTTTATCAAATTGCTTGTTACTTCTTCAGGATTAGGATATTCATTTGGACCGAAGCTTTACGGAGACTTCATATGAGAGTTATTCCCCCTTTTCCATTTAATTAAGTGATATCCATTTCCAACTGGTAAACCATAAGTGATAGAGATCTAGGGTCTTCAGATTTGAGGTCCTTGGTCCCAAAAAATGAAAATGAGGTCAAGGTCAAAGGTCAAGGTCATATTCTAAATTTTGATTTTGGCTTACTTTCACTTCTTTTCAAATACCGTATGACATATTGACAAATAATTTTTCATAAATTGTTAGTTGCGACATGTCCTTACTTGTATATTTTGGTTGAAAGGGTGCGCATACAAGAAATGGGAGTTTTCGTCCATCTTACATTTAGAATTATGCGTAAAGTGGTATTACTCATTAACCAAACATATTAAAGACCTAGGGTCTTTTGATTTAAGGTCCTTGGTTTGTGACCTTGAAATTGAGGTCAAGGTCATAGGTTAATACGACGTTCTAGATTTTGACCTTTGCTTTAAATTCATATAAATACATCGTAAAGCCATAGGAACTAATATTTTAAACTGATTTTTCATATTTCAATATCAAAATAGATCTTTACTAGTGGAAAGACCTACAATTGTTCTCTGAACAATTGGTTTTTAATTATTTTTTTTTTTCTTCCGCCTAATTTTTTTCTTGCGTAGTATTGATGTTTCAAAAGATGTCGCTTAGATATTCTGAATGTGATGTCGTATAGTTTATACGCTTTAAAAATTTACAACTGTGGAACAAAATACTTTACGTTGTAAGAGTTATCTCCCCAAACACTGTTTTTCTTGTGGCCACTACTTCTTCGCAACCGTTAAAGATTGCGACCAATTTATTTTACCAAATTGCTCGTTACATCTTCAGGACTAGGATATCCATTTGGACCGAAGCTTTACGAAGACTCCATATGAGAGTTATTCCCCCTTTTCCCTTTAATCAAGTGATATGCATTTCCAACTGGTAAACCATAAGTGATAGAGACCTAGGGTCTTCAGATTTGAGGTCCTTGGTCCCAAAAAATGAAAATGAGGTCAAGGTCAAAGGTCAAGGTCATATTCTAAATTTTGATTTTGGCTTATTTTCACTTCTTTTCAAATACTGTATGACATATTGACAAATAATTGTTCATAAATTGTTAGTTGCGACATGTCCTTACTTGTATATTTTGGTTGAAAGGGTGTGCATACAATAAATGGGAGTTTTTGTCCATGTTACATTTAGAATTACGCGTAAAGTGGTATTACTCATTAACCAAACATATTAAAGACCTAGGGTCTTTTGATTTAAGGTCCTTGGTTTGTGACCTTGAAATTGAGGTCAAGTTCATAGGTTAATAAGACGTTCTAGATTTTGACCTTTGCTTTAAATTCGTATAAATACATCATAAAGCCATAGGAACTAACATTTTAAACTGATTTTTCATATTTCAATATCAAAATAGATCTTTACTAGTGGAAAGACCTTCAATTGTTCTCTGAACAATTGGTTTTTAATTATTATTATTATTATTATTTTTTTTTTCTTCCGCCTAATTTTTTTCTTGCGTAGTATTGTTGTTTAATAAGTTGTCGCTTAAATATTTGGAATATGATATCGTATAGTTTATACGCTTTAAAAATTTACAACTGCGTAACAAAATACTTTACATTGTAAGAGTTATCTCCCCAATCACTGTTTTTCTTGTGGCCACTACTCCTTCGCAACCGTAAAAGATAACGACAAAATTATTTTACCAAATTGCTCGTTACATCTTCAGGATTAGGATATTTATTTGAACTGAAGTTATACGGGGACTCCATATGAGAGTTATTTCCCCTTATGCATTTGATATAAGTGATATGCGTTTCTAACTGGTAAACCATCAGTGATAGAGACCTACGGTCTCTTGATTTGAGATCCTTGGTCCAAAAAAATGAAAATAAGGTCAAGGTCAAAGGTCAAGGTCATATTCTAAAATTTGATTTTGGCTTATTTTCACTTATTTTCAACAACCGTGAAAGATATTGACAAATTATTTTTACTAAATTGTGAGTTGCGACATGTTGTTACTTATAAATTTTGGTTGGAAGGGTGCGTAAACAATAAATGAGAGTTTTCGCCCATCTTATATTTAAAATCATGCCTAAAATGATATAACTCATTTACCATACATATTACAAACCTAGGGTCTTTTTATTTGAGGTTCTTGGATGGTGACCTTGAAATTGAGGTCAAGGTCAAAGGTTAATAGGACGTTCTAGATTTTGACCTTTGCTTTAAATTCATATTTATACATTATAAAGTCATAGGAACTGACATTTTAGATTGATTTTTAATATTTTGATAATAAAATAGATCTTTATTTGTGGAAAGACCTTCAATTGTTCTTTGAACAATTGGTTTTTAATTATTAGGTCTTTCCACCTTTCCGTGGAAAGACCTATTGAATTTGTTCTGATTATTATTATTATTATTATTTTTTTTTTTTTTTTCTTCCGCCTAATTTTTTTTCTTGCGTATTATTGATGTTTCAAAAGATGTCGCTTAGATATTTGGAATATGGTATCGTATAGTTTATACGCTTTAAAAATTTACAACTGTGTAACAAAATACTTTACGTTGTAAGAGTTATCTCCCCAAACACTGTTTTTCTTGTGGCCACTACTCCTTCGCAACCGTTAAAGATAACGACAAATTTATTTTACCAAATTGCTCGTTACATCTTCAGGATTAGGATATTCATTTAGACCGAAGCTTTACGGAGACTCCATATGAGAGTTATTCCCCCTTTTCCCTTAAATTAAGTGATATGCATTTCTAAATGGTAAACCATAAGTGATAAAGACATAGGGTCTTTAGATTTGGGGTCCTTGGTCGAAAATAATAAAAATGAGGTCAAGGTCAAAGGTCAAGGTCATATTCTAAATTTTGATTTTGGCTTATTTTCATTTATTTTCAAATACCTTATGACATATCGACAAATAATTTTTCATAAATTGTTAGTTGCGACATGTCCTTACTTGTATATTTTGATTGAAAGGGTGCGCAGACAATAAATAGGAGTTTTTGCCCATCTTACATTTAGAATTACGCGTAAAGTGATATTACTAATAAACCAAACATATTAAAGACCTTGGGTCTTTTGATTTAAGGTCCTTGGTTTGTGAACTTGAAATTGAGGTCAAGGTCATAGGTTAATATGACGTTCTAGATTTTGACCTTTGCTTTCAATTCATATAAATACATCATACAGCCATAGGAACTAACATTTTAAACTGATTTTTAAATTTCAATATCAAAAAAGATCTTTTCTAGTGGAAAGACCTACAATTGTTCTCTGAACAATTGGTTTTTAATTATTAGGTCTTTCCACCTTTCCGTGGAAAGACCTATTGAATTTGTTCTGATTATTATTTTTTTTTTTTTTTTTTTTCTTCCGCCTAATTTTTTTTCTTGCGTAGTATTGATGTTTAAAAAGATGTCGCTTTGATATTTGGAATATGATGTCATATAGTTTATACGCTTTAAAAATTTACAACTGCGTAACAAAATACTTTACGTTGTAAGAGTTATCTCCCCAAACACTGTTTTTCTTGTGGCCACTACCCTTCGCAACCGTAAAAGATTACTACAAATTTATTTTACCAAATTGCTCGTTACATCTTCAGGATTAGGATATTCATTTGGACTGAAGTTATCTGGAGACTCCATATGAGAGTTATTTCCCCTTATTTATTTGATATAAGTGATATGCGTTTCTAACTGGTAAACCATCAGTGATATAGGCCTAGGGTCTTTGGATTTAAGTTCCTCGGTCCAAAAAAATGAAAATAAGGTCAAGGTCAAAGGTCAAGGTCATATTCTAAATTTTGATTTTGGCTTATTTTCTCTTATTTTCAACAACCGTGAAAGATATTGACAAATTATTTTTACTAAATTGTGAGTTGCGAGATGTTGTATCTTATAAATTTTGGTTGGAAGGTTGCGTAAACAATAAATGAGAGTTTTCGCCCATCTTATATTTAAAATCATGCCTAAAGTGATATAACTCATTAACCATACATATTACAGACCTACGGTCTTTTTATTTTAGGTCCTTTGTTGGTGACCTTGAAATTGAGGTCAAGGTCAAAGGTTAATAGGACGTTCTAGATTTTGACCTTTGCTTTAAATTCATATTTATACATTATAAAGTCATAGGAACTGACATTTTAGATTGATTTTTAATATTTTGATAATAAAAAAGATCTTTACTTGTGGAAAGACCTTCAATTGTTCTTTGAACAATTGGTTTTTAATTATTAGGTCTTTCCACTTTTCTGTGGAAAGACCTATTGATTTTGTTCTGATTATTATTATTTTTCTTCTTCCGCCTAAATTTTTTTCTTGCGTAGTTTTGTTGTTTCATAAGATGTCGCTTAGATATTTGCAATATGATATTGTATAGTTTATACGCTTCAAAAATTTACAACCGCGTAACAAAATACTTTACGTTGTAAGAGTTATCTCCCCAAACACTGTTTTTCTTGTGGCCACTACTCCTTCGCAACCGTAAAAGATTACGACAAAATTATTTTACCAAATTGCTTGTTACATCATCAGGATTAGGATATTCATTTGGACCGAAGCTTTACAGAGACTCCATATGAGAGTTATTCCCCCTTTTCCATTTGAGTTAAGTGATATGCATTTTTAAATGGTAAACCATAATTGATAGAGACCTAGGGTATTTTGCTTTGAGATCCTTGGTCCAAAAAAATGAAAATGAGGTCAAGGTCAAAGGTCAAGGTCATATTCTAAATTTTGATTTTGGCTTGTTTTCACTTATTTTTAAAACCTTATAAGATTACGACAAATTATTTTTACTAAATTGTTAGTTGCGACATGTCCTAACACTTGAATTTTGATTGTGAGGGTACGTTGACCATAAATTGGAGTTTTTTCCCCTTTTATATTTAGAATAATGTGTAAAGTGATATAACTCATTAACTATACATATTACAGACCTAGGGTCTTTTGATTTGAGGTCCTTGGTTTATGACCTTGAAATTGAGGTCAAGGTCATAGTCAAATTGGACAGTGTAGATTATGACCTTTGCTTTAAATTCATATTTAAAAATTATAAAGCCATCGGAACTGAAATTTAAACTGAATTTCAATGTTTTCATATCGAAATATATTGTAAGTGGTGGAAAGACCTTCAATTGTTCTCTGAACAATTGGTTTTTAATTATTATTATTATTATTTTTTTTTTTCTTCCGCCTAATTTTTTTCTTGCGTAGTATTGTTGTTTAATAAGTTGTCGCTTAGATATTTGGAATATGAAATCGTATAGTTTATACGCTTTAAAAATTTACAACTGCGTAACAAAATACTTTACGTTGTAAGAGTTATCTCCCCAATCACTGTTTTTCTTGTGGCCACTACTCCTTCGCAACCGTAAAAGATTACGACAAAATTATTTTACCAAATTGCTCGTTACATCTTCAGGATTAGGATTTTAATTTTGACCGAAGCTATCCAGAGACTCCATATGAGAGTTATTCCCCCTTATGTATTTGATATAGGTGATATGCGTTTCTAACTGGTAAACCATTAGTGATAGAGACCTAGGGTCTCTTGATTTGAGATCCTTGGTCCAAAAAAATGAAAATAAGGTCAAGGTCAAAGGTCAAGGTCATATTCTAAAATTTGATTTTGGCTTATTTTCACTTATTTTCAAATACCGTATGACATATCGACAAATATTTTTTCCTCAATTGTTAGTTGCGACATGTCCTTACTTGTATATTTTGGTTGAAAGGGTGCGCATACAATAAATGGGAGTTTTTGTCCATCTTACATTTAGAATTACGCGTAAAGTGGTATTACTCATTAACCAAACATATTAAAGACCTTGGGTCTTATGATTTAAGGTCCTTGGTTTGTGACCTTGAAATTGAGGTGAAGGTCATAGGTTAAAAGGACGTTCTAGATTTTGACCTTTGCTTTAAATTCATATAAATACATCATAAAACCATAGGAACTAACATTTTAAACTGATTTTTCATATTTCAATATCAAAATAGCTCTTTACTAGTGGAAAGACCTTCAATTGTTCTCTGAACAATTGGTTTTTAATTATAATTTTTTTTTCTTCCGCCTAATTTTTTTTCTTGCGTAGTATTGTTGTTTAATAAGTTGTCGCTTAGATATTTGGAATATGATATTGTATAGTTTATACGCTTTAAAAATTTACAACCGCCTAACAAAATACTTTTCGTTGTATGAGTTATCTCCCCGAACACTGTTTTTCTTGTGGCCACTATTCCTTCGCAACTGTAAAAGATTACGACAAATTTATTTTACCAAATTGCTCGTTACATCTTAAGGATAAGAATATTTATTTGGACTGAAGCTATATGGCGACTCCATATGAGAGTTTTCCCCCTTTTTCATTTGATTCAAGTTATATGCATTTCTAACTAGTAAACCATAAGTGATAGAGACCTAGGGTCTTCAGATTTGAGGTCCTTGGTTAAAAAACCCGAAAATGAGGTCAAGGTCAAAGGTCAAGGTCATATTCTAAATTTTGATTTTGGCTTATTTTCACTTCTTTTCAAATACCGTATGACATATTGACAAATAATTTTTCATAAATTGTTAGTTGCGACATGTCCTTACTTGTAGATTTTGGTTGAAAGGGTGCGCATACGAGAAATGGGAGTTTTTGTCCATCTTACATTTAGAATTATGCTTTAAGTGGTATTACTTATTAACCAAACATATTAAAGACCTAGGGTCTTTTGATTTAAGGTCCTTGGTTTGTGACCTTGAAATTGAGGTCAAGGTCATAGGTTAATACAACGTTCTAGATTTTGACCTTTGCTTTAAATTCATATAAATACATCATAAAGCCATAGGAACTAATATTTTAAATTGATTTTTCATATTCCAATATCAAAATAGATCTTTACTAGTGGAAAGACCTACAATTGTTCTCTGAACAATTGGTTTTTAATTATTATTATTATAATTTTTTTTTTCTTCCGCCTAATTTTTTTTCTTGCGTAGTATTGTTGTTTAATAAGTTGTCGCTTAGATATTTGGAATATGATATTGTATAGTTTATACGCTTTAACAATTCACAACCACGTAACAAAATACTTTTCGTTGTATGAGTTATCTCCCCGAACACTGTTTTTCTTGTGGCCACTATTCCTTCGCAACCGTAAAAGATTACGACAAATTTATTTTACCAAATTGCTCGTTACATCTTAAGGATAAGAATATTTATTTGGACTGAAGCTATATGGCGACTCCATATGAGAGTTTCCCCCCTTTTCATTTGATTCAAGTTATATGCATTTCTAACTAGTAAACCATAAGTGATAGAGACCTAGGGTCTTCAGATTTGAGGTCCTTGGTTAAAAAACCCGAAAATGAGGTCAAGGTCAAAGGTCAAGGTCATATTCTAAATTTTGATTTTGGCTTATTTTCACTAATTTTCAAATACCGTATGACATATCGACAAATAGTTTTTCATAAATTGTTAGTTGCGACATATCCTTACTTGTATATTTTGGTTGAAAGGGTGCGCAGACAATAAATAAGAGTTTTTGCCCATCTTACATTTAGAATTACGCGTAAAGTGATATTACTCATTAACCAAATATATTAAAGACCTAGGGTCTTTTTATTTAAGGTCCTTGGTTTGTGACCTTGAAATTGAGATCAAGGTCATAGGTTAATAGGACGTTCTAGATTTTGACCTTTGCTTTAAATTCGTATTAATATATCATAAAGCCATATGAACTAACATTTTAAACTGATTTTTTATATTTCAATATCAAAATAGATCTTTACTAGTGGAAAGACCTTCAATTGTTCTCTGATAAATTGGTTTTTAATTATTTTTGTTTTCTTAGTTTCGTTCGACAATATGAAATCCACACTGCTATTTATCTGGTTAATCCTTGTATGTATTTATATTTTATTCTGTGTCTACTCTCCGAAACCTATTTTTTAAGTTTCTTAGTGTCACGATACAAGCCATCAATTCCCAAAAGGAACACTTTTTTTAAATTCAATTAAACATGTTCATTCTACACGTTAACAAATGTTGATAATTAGGGTTGAATCAGAAAAGGAGCGAGTTTTAAAGTGACTACTTATTATATAAGTAATTTGAAAGAAGTCGTTTTCCATGTTAAAAAACAAATATAGTGCTTTTAAAAATATTCATTTCAACTCCAGCGTCACAAGATACTTTAAACCAACAGAATGTAAAAATATATGACTTATGGAAATGTTTCTATAGTATATTGATAATAATTGGGTATTTCGAAATTCAAGTGTCTGAATGATAACCTCACAATGATCTCACAAACATAGTTTGTATATAATCAGGGAAATAATTTTCTTCTTTATGTTTAAACAAAGTGTCTTCAAATACATATGATAGTTTATCCAACTAAAACAAAATCATGTTTGCTGGAAAATATTCGTACAGCTGATTCTGAACAGAAATCGTTGTTCAGCACTTTCACGGTAAAAAAGTTATATATTGACCATTAAAATGCCGGTATGATAAATATGTGTACAGGTCAATCAGCGAAATTGAGGTCGTTCCGAATATTGGTGCAATTTATGCATTTGAACAAAAAAATGGTGCCAAATGATACCCTTGCATTTGTTTCTTCTTAATATACCTCGGGATTTCTTTACAATACAGCTTATTATTCATAACTTTCTAGAGGACGAAACTCCTGTAATATGACAAAACATAAAATGGTGCAACTAAGTAATAATAATTTTTTCAACGACTTTTGCAGTTTTTGAGGAGTGGCGTTGATAAGTTAATAAAATTGAGATTGAAATGAACAATGTGTTAAAGAGACAAAAACCCTACCAAAGACCAAAAGATAGTAACAAGGCCACTATGTGTCTTCAACGCAGCGAGAAAATTGCGCTACCGGTGGCCCATAAACAAATCAGTGAAAAATTACGCCGCACTTGAACTTCGAAACATGTAAATGAACTAAAATTAGACTAACAAAGGCCAGACTTGGGACAAGCGCAAAGATGCAGTGAGGTTAAACATGATTTTTAGTTTAAACAGTATTTATTGATGAAAAATTACAAGATATATATAACAATGTTACATAGCGTTCAAATATGGGATTCGGAAACAAGTTTGGAAAAACTTTTATAAATCCGTCTCCCTTAACATGATTTTTGAGATCTCAACCCTTGCCCTATAACTCTCGCTAATGTAGAAAAAAAAACCAAATGCACTTCAATATTCACATTATAACTTTGTTCAAAAGAAGTTTGAGTCAGATGTTAGAATCGGTAACAGAAGAAAGTAAACAAAATGACAATGGTTCATAAATTAATAGAAGCAGTTACTTATAATTATATGCATGCTTCAGACCTCAATAAAACATATTGAAACAATGTCTTCATCATATGAAAATCAAGCACAATCCGCTTTCGTTAGGAGCTTATAATCATACCATCACAAAATATTTTTAAAGACCTTCTTGCGTATCATGCCAACAACTGGTTTAAGAAAAATGTGTTTATTTTCGATACAAATATCCAGTGAGTGAATCAATATAAATAACAAAGAGCCATCTTTAATTACTCGACAATAAAAAACCATTCTAAATAAGTCTGTTTAAAATCAAATACGTTGTTACATACACGATCAAATCGAACATATTGAGATACTGGTATATGCGCACCATTTAACGAAGGTAACACATTTAACAATTACATGCTGATCTTCCATGAGGCCTTCAACAACTATAAATACAAATTGAGAAGGAATAAAAAAAAAAGACATACAAAATAAAATACATAATACAGTTAAATATATCAGCTTAAATATTGAATACGTACTTATGCATTCAATAGAAGAAGAAAAATACATTCGTTGCATGCATCTTTATTCTGTTCAGTTAGAAAATAGTTTGAACAGTTGGTCTTAAATGTATCTAAATTATCTTTTTTTTTAAATTTTACTTGGTAAATTATTCCAGGTAATAAGACCAGAATATATAAATGTTCTTTTTAAAAAATGTGAATTAGGTTTGAGTACAAGCAGTAAATTTAATAGATGGATAAGCAGGTGCTAGATCATTCATATATTTAAACATTAACACAGCTTGAAAATAGTGTATCCTCTTAAATATAGTACTCATTCATGCAAGTTTTTTAAACATTACTGTTGATGGAAAATCAAAAGTAACAGATACAACTAATCTTGCAGCACGTTTTTGGAGGTTATGTATCCTCTCCAGATTATTGTGTGCGGTAAGACCACATACTGTACAACAGTAATCAATATTTTAAGATCCGAACAGTTCAGCAGGACAAATCTGTTTTCTTGAAAAATGTTAAACAATTTAGTGTGTATTTAAACTTTGAGAAGTTCCGGGCATATAAACGTTGGAAATATGCCGCACAGGCCTATATTTTGACCTTTGAAAAAATAGTAGTGCATATGAACTTTCCATTCTCGGATATGTTTTTTTCAAAACTTCATAATAAAAGTGGTACAGTTTTAGCCGTAAAGGGAGTTCATATAGGAAAGTGCATTCTCAATATTTAACCTTTAAGAAGCAATTAAACCCATTGAAAATGAATCAATGTTCTCCATTCAGTCAATATGTGAAGTTTTTACTGTTTTTTGTCATTTAAAGGGGCACTAGCTACGAGATATATAAAAAAATAAATATAGTATTTGTTTTGCTCAATCATTAATGAAATGCAATTAGCTTTTAGCCAGTATGGTTCAATTTTTGTTAAAATATGCTAATAAACATTGATTAAAAATTATTCACTTGCAAGTTATTAATTCGACCTCATTGAATCCGTATTCATGTGAACTTCAATTTAACCCCTTAGCTTGAGATGAACAACACGTGAATTGTATGTGTAAAGTTATTTAAAGGAAAGAATGTCAACATTTTTAAAAAGTGAAACAAAGGTAAATCATTTGATTGACTGATTTGATCCACAAAATATCATTTTTATACAGGTAAAAACGATGATAAACATTTATGTTTTATCTGTTATATGAAAATAAATAGGCCTAGAATAATCCAACAGCATGAGTTTGTTTAATCTATTCATATCTTTATTTATGTTTACATCGCTTATATGATCATCGGATGTCTTTAGATGGCGTCTTAACTAAATTACACAGGTAACGAAGCTACATTTTTCATGCTCGTGCCCTGTTGATTGGTTATTTTAGACTTTAAAAGTTTGGATAAATGTTTTACATTGCTATAAATCAAATATGAGGATTTCATTAAAAACGGTGAACATGAAATTGACAGCTAGTTCCCCTTTACAAAAATGATCACCATCTACCTTTAGGCAGCAACCATTTGAAATTCGGGGTTGAAAGATGTTAAAATCTAAAATTTTAAGCAATAGAAAAAAATAGTAAAATCACAAATATACTGAACTCCAAATGAATATCAAAACGGATAAATAAATGGCAAAATCATAAGCTCAAACACATCAAACAAATAGATAACAACTATCATATTCTTGACCTGGTACAGGCAATTTCTACCTAGCTAAATCTTTCACTTGTATAGGAAATTTGTATAAAACACGGACGCATTAATATATAAAAAAAGACTGCTTCCAAAATAACACGGACATATATAAAAAAAAAATTAATCTCAAAATGTCGTTTTAAATGCAATTACGAGATTTCTTATTAAAGTAATTTGGCTTTAGTTTGTTACCAGTTTTGTTTTGTCTCAATCGATTGATGACTTTCCAACAACGGTATACTACTGATGTCTTTACTTCTGTATATCAAAGGATATATAGATTCCGGTTATACATTTTTGTTCGACATTGCATTGATATTTTTATGCAAATGGTTTTATTCCGTATTTTGGAATAAAAACGTTGAAAGGCTTAATTCAAATTTTTAAACGAACAATAGTGTCGGATTGATAATATTTTTTAATCTCAACTGCTAACATACTATGTATATTAAACTCAAGCTTCAATATCACGTTTTGTCTAAAATAAAGTTTGTTTTGTTTACATTTTGTTCATTTTCACTCGAAACAAGTTATGTAAAAAGGCTATTATAAGTACAAATTAGCAGAAGTTGACAATATTTCATATCTTTTTTACTCGAAAAAAAACCCCTGATGAAATCACTCGAAAACCCTTATCATAGCCGGACATTATAACTACTGTGCAATTGTGATAGTTGAAACAAACTTCTATCTTTATTTGATTGTAATGTCGCAGACATAAATACGATAATTTCAATATATTTACCGACTAAAATTACCTGTGTACTATTAAAAGATACACACAACTAAATCGAATGTTTTTTCATCATTTTGCATCAATAACACAGAAAACAAAACAATCAATTATTTTTATTTTCAGACCTGGAATGTTATTCTACATATGATAAAGGAGCCAGTTACAACGGAACTGTGGCCCGCACGCAAACTGGAAAACAATGTTTAACCTGGGGAACAGTTACTAATAACTCACCACACTACTTTGAAAACCACAATTACTGTAGAAATCCATTCAACCTCTCCAAACCATGGTGTTATACTGAAAAGACGAATTTGGCTTACGAATACTGTAACATTTCTATGTGCGGTAATATGTATTTATAACTTCTTTTATTTATTTATTTTTTATTTTCCTCCAAATGATTTATTATTTATTCATGCTCAACGTGTTGTTTTTGCATGCTTATTCAGGACGATTCCACAATAGACAACAAACAATGCTTCTTTTTTTTTTTTTTTTATGCTCAAAGAGAAAAAGGATAATCATAGGTTTCTTTCAGTCGTTCGAGGGAAATTAAGCACGAATTTTAAATTAAATTCGCAAGTGAAATTTGAGCGTCGACTGTATAGGACATGTTCCACCAGAATAATCGTTCATCTGTATTTCCTATAGGCATTTTTAGCGATAAACGTATCTCACCATACTAGTGTTTCGACGCGATAAGTAAGGAATTATGCCTAATTAGTTATAAAGTTGTTAGCATTTACAATATACAAAACCTCAACATAGATTGATTTTTTTCATTGATCAAACAAATGTTATGAAAGTGTAATATGTGATGGATAATGTAATGAGATTGGTATTGAGTATTTTATTCAGTATCTCATCTCATTGCAAACTATTCCTCCGACGTATACAGTGCGTTCAGTGTAACCGATTGCAACTACATAATAAGCGATTGTGATCTGCCTCTGCACTACTGAAAGCTGATTAATATGTGGCAGCATGTAGAGTTTTTGGGTCTAACTTCACCTAAATCTGAAAAAGAAAATATAATAATCTTTCAATATAATTTACGTCCAATTTTTAAGTACGAAATGGGTTTTACCGTATAGCTAGTTATTTTCGTGGGGTTTACATTTTCGTTTATTTTCGCGGGTAGAACAATATCGTCAAAATGAATTCCGGCAAATTAAAAGTGTACATGCAAAGGTATTGATAATAGTTTTCAGTTCGCCAAAATTCAATGAAAATCCCCAGATTTTAAACCCTCGAATATAACCCGCTATATGGTAATTTGACCCTCAAATGTCACAGCATTTCCCTTAAATAGTGGATGTCAATACCTGAACGTATAAGATTTCTTAACATTGATGTATGTGACCACTGATAATATTTAGTAAATAATTTGACAAGTTTGTGATATCGAAAACCTTAGTGCAAATATTTTTCAGTAATACGAAGATTTGTTTCGTTTAAATCAAAGATGTATTTACTTACACCACAAAATGGCGACAAGCAAACGTCACCATTTAAAAATGATGAGTTATCAATGGGAAATGAAATATTAACTCTTTAATCGTAATTTTTGGAACTAAGCTTCCCAATAAAGATATAGATATCAAAATCCAGAAAAGGACACAAAAGAACCTAAAATTCTTATTTTTAACAGACACCGACAAAATGGATTCATTTTTCGTTGATTAATAAAATTGGGAATAAATAAAGGAATAAATAAATAACTAAAACAGGAAATACATTAAATAGATACAACCCACATACTAAGAAGAAAACAGCACATAGGCCTGCAATGGATCATTATAGTAGCAAAGAAAAAACATACACGCAGATACAGGCTTCGGCTGGCCCTTAAACAGCAATGTGTACTAGTTCAGCGGAAACGTCACACTAAACTCTGAAACTCATTTCAAAAAATATTTACGACTGACAAATGTTAGATTATACCTATACCTCTAGCCAATACGGAATAAACAGGCACACACCAATACCATTGTGTTGAATGCCATATGCAGCGTGTCGGTAATATTTGATACGGAAGGGGGTGGGTGAGGAGATTTAGCGAGAAAAAACCGATAAAAGTAAGTTCAAGTACGTTCATTTATCACATTTTTGTTATTGAGAATTGTTAGTACCCTATAGTGTATTGCACAAAATGGACCGAATTATAAATCATACTTGTCAACAAAACAAATGATACTACACTTTCAATCACATATTTTATCGTTTAGTTGGAAACAATAACAAAAAAATTCAAATAGTCATTTTGTAACGTTCTGCGTGAAACAGAAGAAAAAAAACCAAACGTCCCAGACAGCACCTGGCACGAATACAAGCGGTTCAAAGTAATTATCAGGAATTTCAGTTTGACTAAATTAACTGCTACTATGACCGCCTGTTGCAGCTATCACACCTAAACGTCTACGCATAGAGATCCAATCATTGGGGGATACTGTTTCACACCTTATAAGCATTCTGACTTTCTCGAACACGTTATGCTAGATTCAAGATAAGCTACTTTGATGATTTTTACTGTATCAAATTTATGAGGAGAACAACGACAGGACAGAAACACAACATTAAAATGTAACACACAAAGAAACGAACAATAATATAACAATGGCCATTTTCCTGACTTTGTACAGGACATTTGAGAACAAAATGGTGGATTGAACCTGGTTTTGTGGCATGCCGAACCTCCTGCTTTTATGGCAATGTTAAATATAACATTAAAATAACAACATTACATGACAAGACTACAATAAAAATAAATGGGAGTACATATAGGACAGAGAAACACACGAATAATAGGTTCAAGGTTTAAAGTTTAAAACGCCAGACTTGCTTTTCGTCCAAACAAAACCAACCAGTGACGCTCGGATGAAAAAAGTTCGAAAGCCATAAACAAGTACAAATTTGAAGAGCACTGAGGACAAAAGTTCCGAAAAGCTGTGCCGAAACGGCTTGGGTTTCTGCCTGGAATAAGAACATCATTATTATTAAGAATAATTCATACTTTTGCAAACAGTTACTTTTATAAAATAATGACTATATAATAGATATACATGATAAAACTGAAGTGGTGACTAACTACAGAATAAAAACAGATACATTATATTAAACAACTTAATCCAGCATATGAAAATGCATGCATAGTTAGCCAAAGCCTCAACGCGCAAAGTGACGTCACATTTGAAATTTAAAAAAAACCACAAAGTGACGTCACATTTGAATTTGTAAAAATATTTTCCGAAATTAAGATACAATTCCCAGCAAACACTCAACGTGGATTCAACGTTGAAACAATGTCAAATTTATGTTTGATTTTGAAAATTCACATTTCAACGTTGAAGTTTCAACATCCATTCAACGTTGATTCGAGGTTGAATAGTAGTTGAAAATATATTAATGAAATTTATTATTATGCTACATACACATTTTTACCTGCTCATCAAATTTTTGCTGTTGTTAGATAGTAGGTAACCTGAGTTTACACTTTTTTAAATGTGTTTTTCTCTCACCAAGACACATATAAACCAAATAGATAAGCTAAAAGGCAAACATCTAAATGAATACATCAACTGTTACTGAAACAACATCCCCGACACCACAGAAAGGATCTTCAAACAGAAAGGAAAGAAGATGTTGAATATATGTAATTCTAAACAATTCTCACCAGTTGAAAGTAGTTTTTATTTAACGACCAACAAATGTTAAGCCCTTCTTAAAAGAAGTATATCCCAAGAAGCATGAAGACATAATAAGATTCAACTTGTGTTCAGGATGATCGCAATACTTATTACAATAAGAAGCTGCTGCATGACTGCTAACCACTCACGGGCAGACAAATCTACACAAAAACCAAAGGTCCTTGATTACATATACAAATATGTCATTTATATATAAATATAAATATTACCCTCACACCAATAATTGGTATAAACCATTAAATGAATACATACTCAGGAACAAAATCAAATTATGTAATACAATCCAATTATTTTTTATACAATATTTATTTTATAAATTCATTTGTTATCTTTGTCTCTGTTTGTCCTTATTGCATGTCATCATTCTTCCACCACTTGGAGATCTTTTTGCTGTAGACTTTAAGCAGGAGGGGTCTTTATCAGATGAGTATTTCCCAATGACATCTTTATACTTTTTCAGTATATTTAACCTCTGGAAAAAATCAGATTATAATAAATATACATTGTATGTCATGAAAAGATATCTTAAATTTGAGCCTCTTTCAATTTTTCCCTAGAAGCATTGAGTAAGGGATATAAGCCGATAACAGTCCATTCTGTAAAATATTGGACAGGTCTGAGGCCGCAGGCCGAAGACCTGTTCAATATTTTACAGAATGGACTGTTAGAGGCTTATATCTTACTTAAAACATTGTTTAACACGTCGATAAAAGTTAAAATAAAAGAAAAGCCAGCAAAGATTTATTTTCATCAAGTATGAAAATTGTTTTGTGAATAAACTTTCTTTACATTAAAATATATCCTACATGTTGGCCCCTTTAAACAATAACTAAACTTAATACAAATAGACAAAAAGAAAGTACAGCTGAAGGTAAACAACATGTATTGCTACATGAAGAATAACAGTAAGACACAGGGTATGTGTATCGTGATTTTTACGTGCGCAAGGACTACTCACATTTTCTGCTCATAGTGTCCGTGGATACCATTACATACGGTTTGTGTTTCAAAATGGATAAAGTGATGAAAGTATATTTTAAATGCAAAAACGAAGAAAAAGATGTCGTTGCATGAATTAGTGATTGTGTTGTTTCAAACTTTGGATTAAAATCAAATGTGTAATTGGAATCTATTCAGATACAGTATTCAGTGTGGATTACAAAGAGGATATAGACAAAGCAGCTAACAATGGTTAGTTTTATATATATTATATTTCAAAATGTAGTCCTCCTCTTTTAGTTTCTTGTTTCTTCTTGGGTTTTATTTTTACCAAGTGAATGAAAAAAGAAAAAGAATAGGATATGAAAACAGGTTCTTGTTGAACCATATCGAGTGTACCGCAGTCGATTTTATTACAAATACATATTAATTAATCTGAACAAATGAAGAAATAGCAACATGCAATCAGTTATATTCTTTTATTGGATTTTTCAAGAGACTGTACCCAAACGGTACCACCTGAATACACCCCCCCTTTTCTGTTTTTTTTTTTCTTTCTGCAAGGTCGTGTCGCTCTTTTTTTTTCGCTTATTTGTTTATTGAGTCCTTTGTGTTTTATAAATGTTACCGAAATATATTCTTGTCTCGATCTTCTTTTGAAAAAAAAATCTCTCATAAAACGATCACTGCAAAAAAGTGCGAATCGGAAACACGATTGGTTTGTTTGACAGATAAAATGCGGTAATGTGTTCCTTTATTCTACTTTCCATATTCATCGTGGTTCATGAGCGAAGTGTAGCATTATATTTACATATAAGCAATAATATCAGACTTAAAAAAACAATATTTCTTAATCAAATTAGAAACTTGAATATTATTAAAACTATTATAGTCCCCTAGTTCATGAAGGAAGTTCAAAATTCGCACTTTCTACACAGGATAAGGTTTAGTTTGTTCATGGCCCTTGTATTGTAGCATGATCTATCAAATTAAAAAATAATTACTTCATTGCTTTATTCATTTTTAATTGTAGTTGAAACTGATGTTAGGAAGAATAAGAGCAACACCAGAGGTCAATTTTGATAGTCTAAAGACGGATGAGGATAACTCTTTTGAAAAAAGAAATAAATTCATAAAATCCAAAGAACAAGACTTTCAACGAGCATAATCAACTTATTGAATTAGTCTTAAAAGAGACAACCCCAAAACACGAGAAAATGGCTGTGATATTAGTATTGGATGTGTTAAAAATCAATTTGAAAGTGATTTCTTTTCTTCAAGAAACCGTTTTGATGAGTGACAAAGTTATTGTATTGGAAAGTGACTTTAATAAAATGTTTTTATTTAACTGTCATTTGTTCTTTGGTTGTATTTAATGTTTACAAGATGAAAACAATTGGGGTATTAATAGGTTTTTTATTTGAGTGATTTAACTATCATTTACCTGTAAGAATCAGTTATGCTACCTTTAGCTGTCCAATATTTTTAAGAAAGAGGAGGGCTATTCTTAAAAATATTGGACAGCTAAAGGTGACATAATGGTTTCTTACAGGTAAATGATAGTCCAATCACTGAAATAAAGAACAGGTAAAACAATAGAATGACGTCACAACAATGTTTTAAAAATAAATAAAACCACAACGACAAAGCACATATTGTAATAAGGTTTCATTAATAAAAAAATATATACATTAATGTTAAAGTTTTCTATTGTTAATTTTGTTAATGAAGAAGCTCCAACCTGAGTTTTGTAAGACTTCGGTTTAAATATAAAAATGAAAACACTTTACCTATGATGTTTTTTTTTTATTGATGACTGCCCAAGTCCACTAACATGAAAAAAATAGCTTTACTAGAATAGTTCAGATATAAAGACAAACATACATGTAATATAATATATGGTACATGTTTTGTATGTAAGGTTAACAAAATTAGAATAAACAACAGATTAATCTTTGAACACAAATGGTATAAAGTTATACAGACAAAAAAACCTACCTTTGATGATTTTAAAGACTGGCATTCCCAAAAATGATTTTTGATTTTGCTCCACATGATGCATTTCAGCCATGGATTTGTTTGACAAGAAACTGTTAAATACAAAAATGTATGTTCATGATAATGTACTGCTAACATTCAGCGCCAGGTTACATACACATTAATGTAAACAGGCGTCAGAGATCACCTGAAGATCATATATCATAAGTGTCAGACTGACTCGTTTTAAAAAATAATTAAAATAAAATTACTTTTGTAGAAAGATTAATTAGGTGAAAAGTTATCAATGAACATGTTCTATAGTTGTCCTCTCATAGACATAGCGTGAAATAATACTATTTTTTTGAATTATTTAATGTTTTTGTAAAAATAAGTATCAATTTACATCACATGATCGTTCAAATTCTATACTGTGTTGTTCAGTTGAAATTTATAATCTCAAAAAGTATGTGGTTTATCAAGCCTAAATGTTAAACTAAACGAATCGCATATATATAGTAAATAATATACATGTTGGGAAATTTACCTGAGCACAATAATGTAAACACTTGCTTATCCCCCTTGTTTTTCTTTTTTGAATCTTTAAGCATAATAAATGTATCAATTTTAACCTTAACTTTAATATGAAACTAAATATGCTTTTCACATTAAATGCTCTTAAAAATAGTATAACTGGAGCAATTATATATATATGATGGCTCTTCCATGTGTTCTGATCTGTTTTCAATGAAATTTTTGTTGACGTTATATTTTTCTCTGATTGTGCAATATGGATACTAATTCAGAGTTTCTAAACACAATTCATAAATATGAAAAACCATGGTAGCCACATACAAACATCTACATACCATAAATATACGTGAAAATAGAGTTTCACTGCAACCTCGTCCTTTGTTATGCTTTTTGAAATACAGGAAAGGTGCTGGTTTAAATAATGTGCATGGGCAATCCAACTTCCTGTTCAAATCCCGCGAAAATATGAATGAAAGAAATCGCGATCATTGTTGATTATACTTGCTATTTCAAATTTCTTTACATATTATGTTTATGTTCCAATTAACATTATGTGAAATAAATAAATAACTGACATTTCTTATTCCCTACAAATTCAGTATCAAACGACTAACCCCCCTTTTTTTCTCATAACGTGACACAACTCAAGTTGAAATAGTGATCAATAGTTTGTACTATAACTGTTTTATCAATGTGAAAACGAACATTCTATTTCATTATTTTCCTTATAAGTGTATACTACTACAGTTATGCATGTATTACCATTTGATAATGCTTTTTTTATAGGCCTACCCAATGAGTAAATAAGTTAACGTTGATTCAATGTTGAATCAACGTTCGAATTTCAACGTTGAATATTTGTTTTTTTCTCAACGTTGAAAATGTTACGTTGTTTCAACGTTGAATATACATTGATCACATTTCAACCTGATTTCAACGTTTATTTAACGTTGATTGCCTTTTGGGTTAGGATTGATTTAAGATTAGATTTGTAATACTGATATTACATTTATTATTAACATAACATGAAAGTAACAATGATTAATATTAAATAATTAATTGTGTTATCTAGCTATGTCGGTGTTTCTTCTGAATCAAACTGTAAACCAAATACATCGTATAAATTTCGTTGAACCAAACTAAAATCTAATAAATGAAGGGGGTGATTCTTTATCTTTACCATAACACACGAATATAACGGAAAAGACATTTGACAAAATCCGATGATAATAACAAATATAACATCAAAACTAAATACATGAATTTGGGATAAAATGTGTTTTCAGCCGAGTATTTACTGTTTTTATTAAAATTAATTTTAGGCTGTAGACATTCGATATACGATCGAAATTACCGTGGACACATAGGTATCACAAGAAACGGAATTGCCTGCAGCATCTGGAACAGATATAAAAGTCTCTCAACATCAAATGACGGATTTTGTAGAACACCAGAAGGTGATAGTGAACCAACTCCTTGGTGCTACACTAAAGATCCAGCATTTCGATGGGACAGATGTAATGTTCCAGTATGCAATGGTAAGATACACCATATCAATATGGTTACGCATTTCCTTAACATATACTAGTAAAACAGCGCATTAAAATAACTTAAACTTCTCTAGTCCTGGTTGTGGAAATTAGTATTTATGTTTGTTAACTTCATGTAATTGTCATCACATATGTTACAATAGTTCACTCGTTTTCAACCTGTGTTTAAAGTAATAAGGTCCTACACCACCATTATTTTGTAGTGCATTTCTTTTAAAACATAAATGAATATTAAAAAAATCCCACCTGCGCTTTCTCAATGAAATACTACTTTTAAGACAAAGTATATAAAAATTATAGAAAACTTCATCGGCTCTAACTCAAAATATGGACAATTTTATGTTTAGGGCGTCTTGGAATCTTTTGACAGCTTCCGAAGTGCTAGTTTTTAACCTGTTTCAACTGGACCAAATCACTACTTTCCTTTAAAATTCTGGACCCAAATTGTTTAATTTCACCTTCTCCCCCTCCACCCCCTCCCCCTACTTGTCATTTGAGGCATAAAACATGGAGACATAAATTTGGAAGGGGTATAAAAAATATTGGCAAGTAACCCACTGTCAACACTAGAGACTATATTTGTGGACAACGAAAGTGGTATCGGACCAAAATATGAATAATGCAAAACGGTAAAAATGCTCTCAACACTCTTAACATATTGTTAAATGTATTGATTCAAGGTGAAAACATTAATACAGTAATGTAACTTATGTTGTCACTGCGCTGTCATTTACTTGGAAAAACATATATATTTTGCAGAAGATAATCATTCTATACATTAGGGTTGGGATCAAAAAAAGGATATGGAATCAGGCCATACCGAAAAGATATTTTTTAACAAGTTAACATCCTTGTAAAGTTGTAGCAAAACATATTTTTGAGATAGTCTTCTATTTAAGCAGATGGTATTTGCAGTTTTGCAGTCCTAATGCAAATATGTTATACACAATTCTAAGTTATATATATGCTATCGAGGAACCTGGATCATGTTCTCATTTAAAGACCACATTAAAAAACCTGCACTCATAAAGATGGTATTCTGTAATCTAAATAAGAATGAAAGTTAAATTATTGTTCTTTTTTTGGTCATCAATTAATTGATTTTTGTTTTTTTAAGTTTTGATAAATGATGGAAACAAAAGTTGTAACATGTACATGATCAAAACGGTTCATTGAAAATCAATACAAATAATGAGCTTTACATTTTTCTGAGTACGGTCAACAATTCGTATAAACCATGTATCTTTTTAGTTTTATCTGTTAAAACAATAAATTGAAAAGGATTGATCATTTGCTCTCCAATTTTATGAAATTTTCGTATTTATCGTTCGCAGATCGTACGTATATTGATTAAAAAAAAAGATGAAAATTGAAATAAATTTCCCAGCGTAGTAGCTTCCAAACTTGTGGGAAAGATTCAAAAATCTGTATTATGCAAATTTTTGTCAATTGTTAAATGGATATGTCCGTTTCAAATATGTGTATCAATTTTTAGATCAAGGGCCCAATGTGCCAAGTGAGCTCTTCTAATCACTTCGCGTCCGTCGTCCTTGAATTTTTACAAATGTTTTCTCCTTTGAAACAAACTGAGCCAAATCAAACCAGACTCGGCCACAATCGTCATTAGGGTATTTATGAAAAAAAGAAGATGTGGTATGATTGCCAATGAGACCACTGTCCACATGAGACCAAAATGACACACACATTAACATCTATATGCCATAAAACCAGGTTCAACCCACCATTTTTTCCTTTAAAAATGTCCTGTACCAAGTCAGGAATATGGCCAATGTTATATTATAGTTAGTTTCTGTGTGTTACATTTTAACGTTGTGTTTCTGTTGTATCGTTTGTTTTCTCTTATTTTTGAGTGTGAATACACATTACTATAAGACATGTCATAGTACTTATCTATCCCAAATTCATGTATTTGGTTTTGATGTTATATTTGTTATTCGCATAGAATTTTGTCTAGTGCTTAGTTCGTTTCTGTGTGTGTTACATTTTAAGTTGTGTCGTTGTTCTCCTCTTATATTTAGTGCATTTCCCTCAGTTTTAGTTTTTTACCCAGATTTTGTTTATGTCCATGGATTTATGACTTTTGAACAGCGGTATACTACTGTTGCCTTTTACGAAAGCCCATACCATATAGTCAGCTATAAAAGGCCCCGAGATTTCAAACGAGAAAACTAACGGCCTTTAATTGTATCAAAAAAATGAACGAAAAACAAATATGTAAGACATAAACAAATGCCAACCACTGAATTACAGGCTCCTGACCTTAGACATGCACATACATACATTATTTGGCGGGGTTAAACATGGTGGCGGAATACCAACCCTCCCCCTCACCGGGGACAGTTGTATAACAGTACAACATAAGATCGAACTATAAAAATCAGTTGAAAAAGGCTAAACTCATCAGACGGACAAAAATACAAGTGACCGTGGCCGGTGCTTGTACATCCTAACAACAAAAAGACACTATGAACAGATCTGAGAGTACTTGCAGTTAACTGACAACTAGTTCAAAACCACTAACAAGTAATAAAAAATTTACACATGTAAGACTAATTTATCAATACGTACACATCCAACATACAAGGATTTAGTGAAAGGACGTCATCAACAGTCAAAGAAAAACATGACCTTGTGCTAAAATATCTATCTAGTTGCCAAAAATATATCTCATGACCCTGCTTGCCAACCAACATGGATGACATGGCCAAAAATAGACATATGGGATAAACATAAGTTTTTGACTTATATCTCAGACATTTAGAGCAAATCTGCATAGGGGTAAATATGTTTATCTTTTGGGATAAATTCACGCTGAAATTTTCAGACGAATCAGACAATTCGTTGTTGAGTAAGCGTTGCTGTCCCTGAATTGGATTACTAATTTACATCCTAAGTACTCTAGTTAAAAACACCACGCAATTATTATAATATACTTTAAATATCACTATATTGTATATACCTTTATGAGCCCCGGACAAAATGTTTAAATATGTTAAATTAACGTTTGTCTTCAGTCGTCGTGGTGCAGGATTTGAATCGTTGAACTACATGCTAAATGTCTTGAGTTTGAATCTCATCAGAATCAGTGGATGTTTTCTTCTTAAATTTGGATAGTTAGTTTTTTTTTATATATTCTTAATAAATAATAAAAGTTTAATTGAGGATTTGATGATACGCCAAAAAGTTTTGAACTAGTATCTTTCTTAAAACAACTTATCGTCCATCTGAAACTCTCACCCGGCAACCTGTGAATGAACAAGTATTTTTTTTACCTATTTCTTTAACGAGATATGAAATAATATCTCTATGACCAGATTGAAGGATTTGTTGCATCCGTTTTACGAAACTCTTTGACCAAAAACTCTAGTATCTGAGGATCACATCTAATAAAGTCCGTTTCTTCCGGAATTAGCTTCAATCAATTGTGATAATCTCCAACTACATCGAACAATATTAGCGTATTTCAATACTGCGATATCTAAAATTGATACTGTTGTTGATTTTAAAATGCTGTTGAGCATCCATGTAGGAAATTTCCTTTAAATTCTACAGTTATTGTTTTCAGTACAAGTTTCATTTCGATCTCGAGTGCTTATTATTCCTTTTATCAATCGACTTTAATCAATTAAGATATTGCTGTGGAAATTCTAAGCAAAACAGTTTTTAATGAACTTCAACATAGTAAATAACATGCAACACACATTTGTAAGCAATGCAACACACATACAATGCTAAAATGTCTCCCATTGAGTCGATATAGAGTATGTAATAATTGTGTTGACAAAGTTTAAAATTTAAATTGTCCGGGGTAAAATCGAGACAGGATGTTTAACAACTGTATTATTTAATCCTATGTTTTAGTTTATAAGTACATTTTAGAGCTTTATTACATCAACTTCAATAGACTGCAACTAAAAAGGATGTTGCTTAGTTTATATATTCGTGTCAAGTTTTACAAATAATATGGCAGTTTGTAAATGTAAATTATTGGAATGGAACTTATATAAAACATTGTTCATGGATCACCATTGAAATTATTTTATATTATTGTTAATGTTAATTTAAGGTAACACAATACAAAGATTTTTTCACTTCCAATCAGACAACTTTAATTTGATATAATTAATTTCATCCTTCTATGAATCGTATAAATGAGGTACCAACAGAAAGAGGAAAGATTAATCTTTCAAATTGTGATAATTTCATTATGACATAATTACTACATAATTAATTGTTACGTAATTAGTTGATATATTGTGATGTCCACACTTGAATGAATTTAGCTTCGTTGTTATTCATAGCATCTCAAAATATTTTATAAATTCTTGTACAACACAGTTTGACCCCCAAAACCGTGTCTGAATTGACCGCAGATGAAAAGCCTGTAAAATAACTAAAAGACTAAATATGACATAATAAGATTCTTGTTCAGACTTTTCAGATGATGTTTAGATCAAAATGATTATTTTATACTAAATTTTATTTACTTAGAATGAAATTCATAATAGCCTGAACATGGATATATTTTATTTAAATGTTATCTTTTGTGTCGCAAACGAATATATCAAACAATTGCAATATAGCAAGGGCATCTAAATTGATATGAACTTAATTACTATCTTAAAACATGACCATTTTCAATTAAGTTTGTATATAAAAATAAAGGAATTGTTCTAATTATATTTTGCATATCCACACAAAACCTTTTATTTTGAAAGATTATATTCAGAGGTTATATCATTAGTTATCAAAGGTACCAGGATTATAACTTGATACGCCAGCCGCGCGTTTGATCTACATAAAACAGATCAAAAATGTTATAAAATATTATAAAGCCAAACAAGTACAAAGTTGAAGAGTATTGATGATCCAAAATTCCTAAAAGTGTTGCCAAATACAGCTAAAATTACGTCAAATATATGTGCATAGGATTTTAAAAAACAAAATGTAATGTAAATATGTCAATATGATGAAATAGTGCCTAAGGAAGTTTGCTGCTCAGTTTCAAAATAAATAACTGTTCATAAAACTAGTATATGTTGATAGGGTACTAAATAAGAATAACACAAACAGAACAAAAATAAAGGGGTCAATGTGCTTGTTTTCGAGATATTAGCCATTGGAATTCCAATTTTTCATAGCTTTATCAGTGTCAAGTTAAAGTTCTCAATAGCTATAAATAATAAATAAGATTTTATAAGGCTTTAACAAATGGCTTATAACTATACATGTAAAAGATTTATTAAAAGAAAAATGGAGGTCCATGGGAATAATTGTTTTGAGGCATTCAAATAGATAAAACGAGAGGATTTCGAAAATCTGACAAAAAATCCAAAACATGACAAGCAAATTTCCTTAACAAGATTTTGTGAGGTTGATGAAATTGACCTTAAAACGATCGTATTGACTTGGATGTCCAAACATAGGCAGATCGGACATATTTTGACTTTATTTACAGACTATATATTCTTCAGTTTGGGATTAATTGATATTGATATATTTAAGATACATGTAAACAATAATTTGCCGTGTGTGAAATGTATTTCGGCATTCATCTTCTAAAAATGACTTGTTAATTGGAATAAAACGACGTTTTAAGCTTTCTCTCTTTTTCTCCGCAATAGGCTATTAAAGATAATTTATCTACTATGTTTTCGGAAAATGTTGTGAAAATATAAGAAGTGGAAATGATTACCTTTTATACATTTAGTTTCATTGATAAAAAATAAAATAGACGCGTCCAGTGGCCAGATTGGTGACTATTAAAATTACTGTACACATTCATCCACGTTCTGATTTAATCAATATGCATGTATGAAAAGCATGAACAGTTTAAAGGTTAACTTACATCCAGCTCCTTTGTTCTAACAGGGGTGATCTGAGCCGGATCACCCCTACCAGATCACCCCAGTTTGAGTTTCTTTGTAATGCATGCTTTCTTTTGTTCTGTAACATTTTTGCGGGAATGCCAAATCCACTATAAAACTTATAATTAAATACTAGTATACAATTATACGGAAAAGACTATCTATCAAAATTCACGTAGAAAAAATCCCGTGTATATGCTGGGATTCGAACGCAAGACCTTTAGCATATCAAGCCACGACACAACCACTACACCAGGACGACTGGATACGAACTATCAGTAATTTAACATACTTAAAGGAAGCAAGATATTTTTATAAGTGGGGCGAGTTGGCAGACCTTTATTCAGTGGGTTTAAATCCTTTTCGTTAATATGTGAGTTGTTCATGATTGTTTAGTTTGATTTTACACTTTTTAAAAAGTGGGGCGAGTCGGTAAACAAGAGTGGGCGATTTTTTTCATAAAGTGCGATATAGGTTGGGCCGATTGGCCAGTGGGGCGAGTTGGCATTGTTTGATATCTACTCATCGTGTTCGGTGGTCAAAAAGGGTATAAATAATAAAGTAATGTATAAAGTATATTATAATGGTTGTGTGGCGTTCTAAATAGATTTTATGAATTGTAAATGTTTTTTCGTCTAATCTAAAACCGCTGGGATGTAAAACAGTTATCCCACTCGGACTTGGTGTGTCAGTGTTAGACCACCCTCTGGCTCCGGCCATCGGGGTGATCTTACATTTGACACACCGCGTCATCGTCGGATAAACTATTAATTATACATACTTTATCCAAGAAAACCGTGTAAGATTCAAACACAATGACCTTTCCATATCATAAAAAGTAATAGGAGTAAACTGGATAGGAGAAATATAATTAATTTTCCAATAAGCATAATAATTTGTCACCAAACGTGTTGCTATAATTTCATAAACATGTCGTTCTGTATTGGTACATTTTTGCTCTTTAATTTGCATATTTGAGTTTATAAAAAGTTTGGGCTTCAAAGTCTACCCAGTAATTGACTTTATACAAAAAATCGCCTTTTAAACACTAAAATTAAAAAAAAAATAAAAAAAAAAACGTGAATACAAAGTAAAATTCATTTCTTAAAACACTGCCCAAATTTTCTTTCTGACTAGAAGAGTGGTATTGTCTTAAAGTGTGTTAAATGAACAGTGGTATTGCACCGACGAATTCCCTCACAAAATGTTATCACACATTATAAAAATGACCTACCACACGTGTTGAACAGTGTCGGTTTATATTTCAAATGGAAATCTCTGTTTACTGTTTTTTGTTAATTTTGTGAAATAATCTTCAAATCAGTCTATTTTGTGCCAAAACAACATTGCTGATTTCTTTTTAGTTTATTTTGGTACGGTGTAAAAGGTTTCTTGAAATGTTGACGTATAATCTGTACACAACAGCCTTATCTCAGCTGATCAGTTAAGTCTTGAGCGGACTGGATTTATTTTCTAAGTCAAAACTATTGTGAACAAAATTTGAAGTTCATTTATAGACATTGAATCACAGATACCGAAACAGAAGTAATTACATGTTCTGAATTTAAAAAGGGGAAACCCTTTTTTTAAACGAACAGCAAAATGTATTCACCAATAATAAAAATATCGCACAGATTCCACTGGAATTCTGTTCTTCTGGAATTAATAATATTTTAACAAGTTATTTTTGATTTGCATGGTATTCAAATGATTATCAATTATTTTCATCGACTTTTATAACATTCATTAGTTTGTCTGACAAGACTGTTTGGATCAATCGTTGTGTATATCTTGTGCTTAACTACTGTTGCTTCTCCGTTGCATTTTGTATGAGCAGACATAAACTTATAATCATATATCTAAAACAGGAATGGTTTGTCCGGATCTTTCTGATCACCATTTTGGAAGCATTGGACGGAAAGGCACGATACCAGTTTGGCGAATCAGTAATAGTTCATTGTAAAGATGGGTACACAATGACAAGTGGACGGATATATCTTAATGTTTAAATTCTGGAAACTTTGGAACGATACACTGCCTAGATGTGAAGGTTTGTAAAAGTCTGTTTGTATACCGACAGTAATTAGTTTCTCTGTGGATTATATTCGATGCCCAGATAATGTCTGAATTTATCTAACAAATAAATGACAACATATTCTATTGTTTTTGTATATTCATTTTTATGCCCCACCTACGATAGAAGAGGGGCATTATTTTTCTGGTCTGTGCGTCCGTCTGTTCGTTCGTCTGTCCGTTCGTCCCGCTTCAGTTTAAAGTTTTTGGTCAAGACAGTTTTTATGAAGCTGAAGTACCCAATCAACTTGAAACTTAGTACACATATTCCTTATGATATAATCTTTCTAATTTAAAAGCCAAATTAGACTTTTGACCCCAATTTCACGGTCCACTGAACATAGCGTATGACCAAGAAAGACAAACTATGTTTAACATTGCCAATCAGAAACTTACCATTGACTTACAAGAACTAAGTGACGAAGAACAATTTAAAACCCTCTTGACATCGCAGAATCAATATGTGCAGTTGCAAACTACCTAACAGTTTCCTTGGATGTTAGATCAGCAAAATATTAACAATATTAACTTACCTACTGCTACAGTTATTTTTTTACTATCAATAGACTGTTGGTATGAACCTTTATTTCAATTATAAATATATGTACTTCACACATTATATCTCTATTTTTATAAAATATTCTTTATCACTATACTATATTTTCTATATTTATTTTATTTTTTGAAGAATAAAACCCTTTACAACTTTACATGATCATGATGATATATATTTATTCGAAAAGAAACAATAATTTTTTAACAGACATAAATTCATATTACATTAATAAGATAAAAATTATTTTCCAAGTTGAAATGTTTACTAGATGAGATAATACTTGAAAACCATCATTTTGCTTTTTTAAAATATACATGTTTTGAGCTTGTAACTAAATAGAAAACTCAACTAGCATAGTTAGAAGGATAGCTTCAGAAACATATGTATGTGTGTGCTCAGATAGAATGTAATACTACTATCCGTAAAATAATTCATTATTTTATCACTTGTATGATTTTTTTAGATAATATTAGAATTTACTGTTTTGCTTTTTGTCTAAACAATAGTACTTGGGACAGGGGAGATAATTAGTGTTGATTGTCTCCCCTACACATGGACAAAAACTCACTTAAGTAAATTTCATTATTATATTTAGAACAGGAAAGGTATATCTTGAAGAATAATAACTTGCTCATGCACCTAAAAGAGAAGCATATAAGGACTCGAGTATATAAATAGTGTGGTGCACAGTGTATAGAACCAAAAGAAATTTTGAAAAACATAGCAAATAATATTTATTTTTACAATATACAATGTGTTTGTTGTGCAAACATTAAAGGTAGTGAAATAGGCATAATGATGACATCTATTAATTTATAATATACGAGCTCAGTAGAAATGCCCTCTATATTTATATCTTTTCTATATTAAGTATCATATTACTTGGAAATATTGTAAACACCATTTATAAGAAAAGTATTACTGTATTTATATAATATAATTTGATTGGCACATGATATCTATACCTTCTGTATTTCGATATTTCCTGGGCTATTTTCTATATCACTAATTTGATTTTAAACATTATACACAGATGATGACAGAAAAATGCAACATAACAATAAAAAAAAGACAATATACATGTATCAAAATAACATTTCTCCGTGGCTAAGGGACGCAACTCATATTGATATGTTACATACACTTTCATATGAAAAACATCCACTTTTTATCCTTTCATTTATGATATATTCGGAAATTGATTTGATATTGATATTCGAAACAATTTGTGCAAACAGCAGCTAGTACTGAACACATACAGAAAATTGTTATGCATACTTTAATTGAATTCATCATCTAAATGATTTTTGCTCTTGATTTTAATGGAACAATTCCAGCTTAAAATGTTTTCAAATACATATTTATATTACAGATCTATTTTAAATGAGAATTTCACAATTAACATATTAAAACCACCACTTATGCAATGATGTAAAAGAACAAACACTAAAAAAGAGAGAAATATTTTTATAAAAACTTAAAACAACCTCAGATCTCAGAATGAATAATCGAGGTAATATATATTCTTTGTATGTTTATAATCTTGTATGAATATTGTTAGTGCTTCATAAGCCTCTAAAGGCTGGCTGATATGGTATACTATTGCTAATGTATTGAAATGTAAATTGTAATTTCATGTATATTGTATCAGGTTGCACTTTAAATAAAATAAAATCTAATCTAATCATAGAAAATGATAGTGCAAGTTTCAGGTTAAAGTTTTTGGTCAAAGTAGTTTTTAATGAAACTGAAGTCCAATCAACTTTAAACTTAGTACACATGTTCCTAATGATACTATCTTTCTAATTTTACAGCCAGATAAGATTTTTACTCAATTTCACGGTCCATTGAATATGGAAAATGATTATGCGAGTTGGGCATCTGTGTACTTTGGACACATTCTTGTTGTATATAATTTAACTCTTTTTTAACACATTTCATTTTTCTTAGAAGCCAATAACCGGTCGGGAACACTTTGTCTATCTTAAATGGATATGCATGAATCCACTTATTATGTTCTCGTACATGCAATTGTTTATTTACGTATGACGCAATTTTCGTGTATTATTTGTGAAGTTGATACGTAATTTTTAAGCTATTCTTATATCAAGATCCAGGAATGGACAGAGTTCATTGTTAGTATTAATTTTATTTAAAGTAAGTTCAGAATGAGAAATATATCTAGCGTAAATACTGGTGTCGGGATATATCTCTTTAGTGTTTATACTAAAGTTGTCATTATTCAGAGCCAATTTGTCATCCAAATCTGAAAGTGTTTTAAAGGTTTGTATAAGATATTGTTTCGAAGAGTTTCTGCTGAATTTCAAATTGTACAATTACAATACATAAACAGGTCCGTAATAAGTGGTGCACAGTAAGCCCCCCCCCCCCCCCCCCCCCAATAAAACACCAGTACACAACTGAGCGTAGATTTATCATTTAAAAAATGGCTAACGATTTAAAACCCTAGAAAATGCATCTTTTCCCGAAAAGTCCAGTTTGATGTTGCAATTAGTAACACATTACAAAAGCAACGTCATTAATATTAACTCGTAGTTGTATCGTATGACCCTAATAACGTTTTCATTCGACCTTCTGCTTGATTCATTTTTTAGTTTTTATGAGAAAATTAAAAAAAAAAAACTTATTCTTAGCCTTGAAGAGGATAGAGAAATGAGTATAATACTTTTTTTACTGATATATAACGACATTTATTTGTTTCAATAATATTAATGTGCAACACCATTATATATTTGTTTTAATCTGTGTTTTGTGTGTTTTCCAATCATAAATGTTATATATTTATCATTAGCATATACAACAAAACCAGCAGAAACACTAAATTAATGTAGGTTTGATGTACAGCAATTGTAAGTCTAGTTAAACTAGCATCATGTGATCAATAACTTGTAATATAATTACTATAAAATACTAATAGTAAACATACGAGTCTTCCGAATACGATTTTTTGCTATCGGAATTCGGATTAATGTTAGAACGCGTTGATGTTCGGAGTCACCTTTTTTACAAAGTTAGGATTGATGTAAAGTATTTGCAAGTCTCGTAATACAAGCATCATGTGATCAACATTTTTTAATATAATTTCAATAAAATACTAATAGTATGAATACGGAGTCTTCCGAATAATGTTTTTTTTTTCGCTTTTGGAATTCGGATTTATTTTGTAATGCGTGGATGTTAGATATCATTTTTATACAAAATACGATTATAAAATTATCCACGTAATAATTATACGGCCACTGTGGAATCATTAAAAAAATTAACAAAGACCCATCGAAACAACATTTGATACAAAAATTTAACAATACTTTAAGATATTTGGATGATATATTGGCTCTCAATAATGACGACTTCAGTATGTATACTAAAGAAATTTATCCTGTTGGACTTACTTTAAATAAAACTAATAATAACAATGACCACTGCCCTTTCCTCGATCTTGATATCTATATCATTAACGGGAAACTTAATACAAAAATTTATGATTAAGGAGATGATTTTTCATTTCCTATCGTTAATTATCCATTTTTAGATGGTGACGTTCCCTTGTCACCATCTTATGGTGTTTACATATCTCAACTTGTACGATTCGCTCGTGTATGTAACAACGTATTAGATTTTAGCGAGAGAAATTTATGTATTACTGAAAAATTATTACACCAGGGTTTTCGATATAACAAACTGGTCAAAACATTTACTAAATTTTATCATCGGTATAAGGAAATAATTCGTAAATATAACTCAACATGCAGACATCTTATACGTTTAGATATTTCACTTCCAATCTTTTATGGTAATATTCTTTACAAAGCACAACAATGTCAGTATTCACCTCAAAAGCTTACAAAACCTTTAAACAGACTTATGAAGAAGGGATAAAGTTACGATACTGTTGTCAGGTCATTAAAAATTGCATATTTTAGCTTTAATATTGATTCACTTATAGGGTCCTGCATCGGAACTAAACACATTTATTTAAAAAAAAAACAGTTATTGGCATGACACGGGTAATGTTCTTCTCATATATTTTATGATAGTATGATACTAAACCCCTAAAGGGAGGAATTGTGCCTGATATTTATATGCTGGAGACATAATCTTTCAATCAGTTTAATTGAGGTCTGGAGCTGGCATGTCAGTTAACTGCTAGTAGTCTGTTGTTATTTATTTATTATTGTCATTTTATTTATTTTCTTTTGTTACATATTTTAACATCGGACTTCTTTGAACTGAATTTTAATGTGCGTATTGATATGCGTTTACTTTTATACATTGGCTAGAGGTAAAGGGGAAGGGTTGAGATCTCATCAACATGTTTAACCCCGCCGCAATTTTGCGCCTGTCCCAAGTCAGGAGCCTCTGCCCTTTGTTAGTCTTGATTGATTTTTAATTTTAGTTTCTTGTGTATAATTCGGAGTTTAGTATGACGTCCATTATCACTGTACTAGTATACATATTTTTAGGAGCCAGCTGAAAGACACCTACGGGTGCGGGAATTCTCGCTACATTGAAGACCCATTGGTGGCCTTCGACTGTTGTCTGCTCAATGGTCGAGTTGTTGTCGCTTTGACACATTCCCCATTTCTTTTCTCAATTTTATTACAAAATTAAAATATGTATACAGAACTCTAAAGTGTGATGGGGACGCTAAATTGCGATGGTCACGATAAAGTGCCATGGTCTGCGCTAAAGTACAATGGTTCGATACGCTAAAGTACGATAGTTTGATACGCTAAAGTGCGATGGTCTGTGCTATCAAATAAACAACGCTAAAGTCCGATGCCGCAGCATGCTATAGTGCGTTTTTCCCCAAATGCAAGTTTGTTCGCGGAAGTGTGAATGTTTGTATTATGGCGGTACAAGCCGTTTGAACATACAAAACGGGACATGCCGGTAAACGAGACTTTGTGGAGATTACGTTTGTTTACAAGACAAGAAAAGAGATACAAATGATCCAAAACATTTTTAGTCGGTGCTATAGAAGAGTTTAATGCGGAACAGATTTTTCTAACAAAATTCACATTAACAAAAATGAAAACTTTTGAGCTTGCTGTGTCGGCGGGGAAAACATGTTTCTGTCAAGATACTGGATAAAAGGACTTATAAACAAAGAAATATAACGATAGTAAGGGGGACATGTATATCGTAAAAAAGAGAGAAAACGTAAAAATACACCAAGTGTCAAAGTATTTTTATTCTTCCAAATTTAATTTAGAACCTCCATATATGTTTTTAATCCAAAGTCATTTACTTGCGTGAAATAAAAGCTACGTTTCAACTTTTTAATTGAATTATTCTTTAAAATATCTAAACAAAAAGTTATAAAACAAACAAAAAACAAATAAGAAGATGTGGTATAATTGTCAATGAAACAACCATTCACCAAACATAAGATGTTGTTGTTGTGGATGTGTGCACCTAAACACTTTATGACCTAAAGCGTGCAGCCTCGGCTCTAGTTAAATAGCAAGTTATATAAAGTACGCAATAAATCGTGTACAACAATTCAAAAGAGAAAGACAACGGCATGATTAATAAACAATAGACGAAAAATTAATTTGGACACAGCAAAGCACAAAAAGCATTGCCTGCACCAAATTCCCGTTACACCATTGCACTTTAGCGTGTGAAACCAACGCAGTTTAGCGTGTCATATGCCATCGCACTTTAGCTGTCATACCATCGCACTTTAGCGTGTCATACAATCGCATTTAAGCGTCTGACACCAGCGCACTTTAGCGTAAATCATCGCACTTTAGCGTAAACCATCGCACTTTAGCGTGTTCATCACACTTTAGAGTACCACCGCACTTTAGAGTTCTACATGTATATCAGAACACTTTAACTTATTTTATAGCAGAAGATTGTAGAAAGTCAGAAATGGATCTGACATATACAGGATACAAAAACATCACAATACATGGATATAACTGCGTAAAATGGAATAATCGTAAGAACATTAGAGACGGTAATTACTGCAGGACACCGCAAGTAGATTCGTTGACCACGCCGTGGTGCTATACTGGTCGAAAAGACAAATTTTATTTTGATTTATGTAGCATACCTATATGTAATGGTAAGTGTTGATGGTAAAAGGGATATATTGAAACTTTTTATTTTTATATATTACTAAAAAAAGTTAATGTTGAGCATTTAGATCCAGGTTGAAGAACAAATTGACAAAGTGGAATGGAAGCGATAACCTTTATCGCCAATCGTCGAACACATTCTTTTGCGAGTTATAAAAACATTAGCTAGGCCTTCAATAATCGTATTTACAGTTGTCAGATCGCATTTTAACCCTTACCATGCTGTGACTGTCATATGACGTTATTTGACTCCAATGGTTTTCTTTACTTTTAGAAGTCAACTGCATAATACTTATTTCAAAATGTATGCATGTTCCCTCAACCTGGGTCTATCTTGTGTCATGTTTCTCATGTATAAATTGTATTTTGAGCTGTAATACGAATGTGGAAAATTGAAATTGGATAGAACTTGGTTTTCTGAAGGGTTGGCTTCCCTTCGGTTCCCTAAACAGGAAGTTCAGAGGCCTGATACTTGCAAAATTAGTGAAATCCGCAGGTATATAACTATTATCGTAATTTTTATTGAAATACGCATAGAAACTGACTACTTCCGGTTTCAGGGTCAGCTGAAGTTAAAAATCGGAAAAAATCATGAAATTCTGTATTTTGGTCCAAATGACCTTCTTTAGACTGCTGATCAAATTCACTTCCACCTCACAATTGTTGGGGTCAATTTGTTAACTTGGGTGAACTTTACATGCAGACTAGAACTGAATACCTATACTTGTATCCCTAGACTATTGAGTTCAAGAAAAAAGACGAATGATAGTCAAAATGGACGCTTTTTGAACCTGTTGACCAATTTTGGGGTTAAGTCCCGCCAATCCTTCCCCCGCCCCGTGATGCCCTATCTAAGATTTATAGGAATCAGTATGCTTCATACGACCCGAAGAGAAGAATCAGAAAAATGCCATTTAATAAAAAAAAATGTACCAAAAGAAGTCTGCCCCCTAGCTCCATAAAAAGAATTCATAAATAACCAAAATAAAACAACATAAATACACTTAATCCGGCCAGTTTTACAATAAAATTTGAATTATTCTGTATTTTATATAGCGACTAATAGTTAACATTGAAATAAAATGAAATGCTTGAAAGCTTAAACCACTTTATGGACGTACGTTTCATTC
Source organism: Mytilus edulis (assembly GCA_019925275.1). NCBI lineage: Eukaryota > Metazoa > Mollusca > Bivalvia > Mytilida > Mytilidae > Mytilus > Mytilus edulis. The sequence goes on from CM034349.1 coordinate 121,540,340, forward strand.
CAAATTGTGTATGCTTACTTCACGACTGTTGACATCATGAATATATTACTGTACATGCAATTTATAGGATGTCACAAACAGCAATGAATACAAATGAACGTTACTTGTTTAAAAAGTGTAAGTGCTAATACACCATTATCAAACTGATAAACTCATTGGTTTGAAGCCTTTAAAGGACATAATTTGAACCTTTTTTATAAAAAAAAAAGTAAATCCATTGACAAATAACATTTTAAGCTATAGAAAATTTGTATTATCACTCGATAAAACATGGACGCACTCGGAAATACCCAGACTGCTCTCGAAAAAAACCCAAACAAATAGAAGTCTCAAAATTTCGTTTTCAATGCAATAACTAGAATTTTTGTAAAATGTCTGTATATCTAAGGATATATGGACTCTATATTGTCCTTTTCTAGATTTAGACATTTCAATTTCAAACGGGAAACTTCACACTAAAATTTACGACAAAAGAGACGATTTTTCATTTCCTATTGTTAATTTTCCTTTTTTAGACGGCGATGTGCCTTTGGCTCTATCATACGGTGTTTATATATCGCAACTCGTTCGGTTTGCCCGTGTGTGTTCCGATGTCATAGATTTTAACGAACGTAATCAATGCATCACTGGTAAATTGTTGTGTCAGGGATTTCGATACCATAAATTACTTAAAACTTTTACTAAATTCTTTCATAGATACAAAGATTTGATTAGTAAATTTGGCTATACCTGTAGAAAGCTTATTAAAAATGGTATTTCACATCCTAAATTTTATGGTAATATTGTACTTAAAGCGAGTAAATCACTATGTGATCCTTGTAAACTCATCGAACCTTTAAACAAACTTATAAGTAAGGGTTATCGTACCAATATTGTAATAAGATCTCTGAATATAGTTCACATTGGCACTAATATTGATATTGTCATTAGCAAATTTAAAACATAACTAAATTGCATTATCTTTTGAGGCGAGATGTATAGAGACACAGACACGTTAACTTTTATTTCTATAGAAGTCGCTCTTCACTATACTACTACCTGTCGATACATTTATTTTTGGCATTGCACAAGTCATGTCTTCTTTGACTATTAATGACGTTAAAATACTAAATCCCTGTGATGTGTTTTAGTCGATTTTAGTCAGTAACTGCGAGTATTCTCAAATCGTATTTTCTTGTTAATTCGACCTGTTGATACTATTTATAATGCTTTTTTTGTTATTTTTTATTTATATGGATCTTGTCTGTACACCAGCTTTCATTATTTGTAATATCTTCAATTTTTCACTTATTCTTACAACATTTGTATAAACTTCAAGATTATAAAAAAAACGGTTTTTTTCTAAAGTGAACATTGATTGGTTAAATATGTCTCAGTCATGTCCTGTGTTTGAATTTGTTTGTTAGCTTTTTGGTCATGAATGTTTGTCTCTAATATTTAATTAACTGTGCATTTGTATTCAGATATCGCAGATCAAATTTATTCGTTCATTGTTTAATCATACGTTTTTTGATTGAGTTAAGTCTGCCAATTGATATTTTATCGTATGTTTTTCTTTGTTGTGATGTTATGCTATTGTTTCAGAAAAAGGGAGAAGGTTTGGATCCATTAAAACGTTAAATCCCGCTGCAAATGTTTGCACCTGTCCTAAGTCAGGAATCTGATGTACAGTAGTTGTCATTTGTTTATGTAATATATTACGTGTTTCTCGTTTCTCGTTTTGTTTAAATAGATTAGACCGTTGGTTTTTCCCGTTTGAATGGTTTTACACTAGTAATTTTGGGGCCCTTTATAGCTTGTTGTTCGGTGTGAGCCAAGGCTCCGTGTTGAAGGCCGTACTTTAACCTATAATGGTTTACTTTTTAAATTGTTATTTGTATGGAGAGTTGTCTCATTGGCACTCACACCACATCTTCCTATATCTATCTATGTATGCATTTCTATCGACATGTGAATTGGTGTGTGTATGAAAATAGCTTTAATGTTGTTGTTTTTTAGATAAAAGCACTGTAAGGCTACATTCAATTATTATCACACAAAATAATGGCGAATTGATAACATCTGTTTATATCAAATACTAAAACACTTTGTATATCCTTGTATATTAAACTCAAGCGTCTATATCTTGCTTGTCAGAAAGACACGATCCTTGCTAGACACTTTACCTACTGTGGTTTTGGTCAACAGCTAGCTAAAATCTTCATAAAATGGGGCTCAAAATTAGTCAAAGATCCACCTTGTTACTTTAAATAAATTAAAAAGAAGCAATGCATAAATTAATTGTTGTTGTTTATTTTTTAGTTCAATGTTAAATGATAATTTCCCCCTTAATCTGTGCACATATCATTTTAACGACCATCTTTATTTTTTAAATCAGCAGAATATTCAAAAGATAAAGTATTTATTGTGAACAATAATTAAGATGTATCATATTTGCCAACTATTGTAAAAAGTTGGTTGCCTTTTTTGGCAAATATATATGACACAACGTTATTAAGCAGTTCAAATTAAAACAAAATCGGATGGCCATCGGCCTCTTTTGATATAAATAGGGGATAGTCCCTCTTTATGGTTCAACGAGTAAGTGTTTTGTCCTTTACATTTATACTTTTACACTAAGAAAACAAAATCGAAGTATGCAATTGCTCTAAATGTAAATTGTGTTCTGAAAATATTATTCTGTACTAGTATTTTATAGATATCTCCAGATTTTAAAGAAATATAAAAAAAACACAAAAGGCATTTATTCTTGGTTAACTGAGGCATAAAATATCTCTGAAGATATGAATAAGCTTTGATTTTAAAGATAGAAGATCCTCAGATAAGCTCCATTGTTGACACTTCTATCTAAACACAACTTTACTAGATAAATTAACATGACAATCTATCATAAAAATTGAACAAAGTTTAAAAAGTATATATTAGTATTAATAAATAGCTTAATTAAACAAATAATCAAATTTCCAAGGTCCAAATATTATGGCACAACAATTACATTTATTTTTATCATTTCGAAGGTTCCTAGGGCTTAATATATAAAATAGGCAGGCATATGTTCAAATACCTAACATTTGCCCATTGATGCTTCTACGTTTTTGTTTCTATAAAATGCAGCTTTTTATAACATAAAGAAAAAAATATTTCGGGAAAATAATAAAATTAATTTAAACATAGCAACAAATGAGTTTCAAATTGAACATATCTTAAGCTAGGTTATCCCTACCGATCAGATCAATTTGATGAAGCCCGATCAAGACAGTTTAATTGATCGGTAGTCTGGTCTGACTCAATAGACAAGAATTTTCGGGTTTGTCTACCTAGCTCGTCATCGATCTGACTTTCTAGCCGATAATGTTTGACATGGCAAAAACTTCGAGTGAAGATCCAGAAGAGATCGGGAACTCTTTGAGAAGCGGTCGAATTTGTCGGGAAAGAATCGTGTAGACAGTCATACATCTTAGCCCAAGAATTTGCATCAAAATGATGTTGAATAAAAAGTGAACTTATCTCCTGCGCCACATAGAAAACACAATATTTTCAAATTAAACTGTCACGTCAATTATATTACGTTGGTTCACAGATACCACATGGTTTCTTTCTCAATCTAAAGGTGACAATTGTTGAATGGATAAATATAAATTCATACACTGCAATAAGTGTATTACGATATTTCTCCACTCGAAACCGTTAAATTTTAATATTTAAAGCGCGAGGCTGGCCGAGCTTTTTGAATAATTTAAGTTTAACTGTCGAGAGTGGAGAAATATCGTAATTCACGAGTTTTAGGGTCGGAATCTGTTTCTCTGATGATTTTTATCCGTCGTTTTCAAAGATTTTCAGAAACTCGTGTGTTCTTTAAATGCGACGTCATCAGGCATTGCCGCCTTTTTTCATGACGTCACAATAGGAAAAATCAGAAGTAAACAAAACATTTTGACGTCACAATTAAATTACAACCAACCATTTGCCGAGAACAGATTTTTCACTAGTGAGGAGAAATATTTTTCTCACACCGGTCAGGAAATGTGAAAATAGCACAAAAAATAGAGAAAAACGAAATGCACAATACCAATCAAGAAATATATCTTTTTTTTCATTATCATGATTATATGTGATTTTTATTTTTTTACAAATTTTTTTTCTTCAGTGCATTGCAAGATAAGAATATCTTAGAAAAACATATTTAAGAAAGACTTGATTTTCAAATAATCTTGAAAGTCAAGATAAAACAACATTAACAAATATACCCCCCCCCCCCCACCCCAAAAAAAATTATCACAAAAAAGGGGGTCAAAACCACAGTGCCTGTGCATTTTCCTAAAAACTTTTTAAGTTGAACAATTTTGTGTTTTAAACATCTGTTTGATAAGTTATATTATCAGTCGCCTGATCAGTATAAAATGACAGATTTATAGCCCTTCTCAACCATTTTATAATTGAGAGAAGATATGAAATTTTCACTTTCTTGTGCATGGATTTAGGACTGTAAGAAATGAGTTTGTCTTTTTTCTTTTTCTTATGAAAGTTCCTAAGCCAATGGCACAACTTAAAGTTCAACCACATAAAACGAATGGACAACAACTGTCATATTCCAGACTTTGAACAGACATTTTTTCCCATGTAGAATATGGTGGTTGAAGCCTGGTTTTATAGCCGTATTTGGTATAACTTTTTGTAATTTTTGGTCATCAACGCTCTTCAATTCAATTTTGTACTTGTTTTTGCTTTATAACTGTTTTGTTCTGAGCGTCACTGAAGAGTCTTATGTATTAAATCATAATCCTGGTACCTTTGATAACTATTTAAACCACTAGATCGATGCCACTGCTGGTGGACATTTCGTCCCCAAAGGTATCACTAACCCAGTAGTCAGTACTTCCGTTTTGACATGAATATCGATTATATGGTCATTTTCATAAATTTCCTGTAACAAAACTTTGAATTATTCGAAAAAATAAGGATTTGCTAATCCCAGAAATAGATCTAGATTAAATTAGCCGTATTTGGTAGAACTTTTTGGAATGTTTGGTCCTCTATGCTCTTCAACTTTGTACTTGTTTTGCTTTATAACTGTTTTGATCTGAGCGTCACTGATGACTCTTAGGGAAACGAATGGCTCCTCTGGTGTATTGAATTATAATCCTGGTACCTTTGATAACTACCTATAGCTAGTTAAACCTTTCACTTGTATGACAGTAGCCTTAAATTTTCAATCGATTGTTTACTGCTCAATAAATGTCATACTAGAACATACTGTATCAGCGGATTTTATTTCTGTAAGCATATGCAGTGACAACACAAACTGTTGACTTCCTTTGACCAATATTTTTTTTATTTTTTCACAATAATTCTTTTCTATTCATTTAATTGGAAGTTCTGTTTTTTCTCCGGAAAATCATTGAAGTGTTAGGGAAATATACCAAAATCCAAACTATAATACTCAATATATACACTCCTTGTAAAACATTAAATCTAAACCAAATATAAAATCGGAAAAAAATAATTTACTGGCACTTCCTGTTGAGTTTTTCTGGTATGCAATACCAAAAAGATTTATAGGGTATGTCGACTTTTGCCAATTAATGGTTTATCTGTAAATATTTTGTTGAATAGGAGAATGACATAACTTAGGAATGTTACCGGAAATATACATATTTGAGGTACATTTTATATTGAGGTTCTGCAAAGGGAAATCACGAATTCACCAACATTCCAACTGACTTCATTTTCAGAAAACGACATCTGTAACAAACACAAACTTTTAGCTACTTCTTTACAAGCAGAACCAAATACAATGAAAGTCCAAACTATGTACTGGATTCCGAAGCTAATCATTTCTTATCGTTAATTATCCATTTTTAGATGGTGACGTTCCCTTGTCACCATCTTATGGTGTTTTTTTTTTTTATCTCAACGTGTACGATTTGCTCGTGTATGTAACAACGTATTAGATTTTTGCGAGAGAAACTTATGTATTACTGAAAAATTATTACACCATTGTTTTCGATATCACAAACTAGTCAAAACATTTACTAAATTTTATCAACGGTATAAGGAAATAATTCGTAAATTGCCTGTACTAAGTCTGGAATAAAATAGTAGTTATCTAATTGTTTGATTTGTTTGACCTTTAGATTTTACCATTTGATTAGGGATTTTCTGCAGAATTCGGTAATTTTGTTATTTTACTTCTCTATCACGAAGCCTTGGCTGACACGTTACAGCAAGCATTAAAGGACCCCAAATTGACTTGTGCAAATCAATTCAAACAAAATGAGTCTTGTACATATTTAAAAAACGAGGAGTTGGAAAAGTTATGAACCACACCAACAAACGATCAGCCTATTTTCTTTTCCAAAATGAGAAAAAAAACTTTTTAAAAAAAGAATTGTATCGACTTTTCCACCATATTCTGACTATTTATCCAATATTTTTTTTTGCAGTTTGAGTGTTGTGTTATTTTCTTAACTTTATTCTCTATATGTATTTTAAAATTTTATCATATATTGTATTAGATCCATTGGATCTATTTGTTTGATCTCCATATGAAAAAAATCACATTTCTTTAAACAGACTTTGAATGAATTCCTTTGAACCTGTATCATTATATTACTATGAAGAAACCCTTTTTAGTTTTCTGTCTAACAGACACAGTGGAGTTCATATAAGAATATATTACAAAGATCTGGATTATCATCTGTATATAGTTCATTAAAGTTTTAAAAATTGCATTAGAGAACTACTTGTCGAAACTAATGTACAGCAGCTTCAAATACATACTACTTGAAACATTGAAATGAAAATTGTTAAAACCAAATGGAGATGACCTCTATAGGTTGCACTCTATAATTAATTTTGTTTACATACTGGTTCCCAGTTCTGATCTGTAGCTTGCATTTTATAGAGACATAACTTAGGAATGTTACCAGTAAATATACATGTTTGAGGTAAGTTTTATATTGAGGTTCTGCAAAAGGAAATCACGAAATCACCAACATTCCAACTGACTTCATTTTCAGAAAACGACATCTGTAACTAACACAAAATTTTAGCTACTTCTTTACAAGCAGAACCAAATACAATGAAAGTCCAATTTATGTACTGGCTTCCGCAGCTACATCATTTTCTATCGTTAATTATCCATTTTTTGAAGGTGACGTTCCCTTGTCACCATCTTATGGTGTTTTTTTTTTTTATCTCAACGTGTTTGATTTGCTCGTGTATGTAACAACGTATTAGATTTTTGCGAGAGAAATTTATGTATTACTGAAAAATTATTACACCAATGTTTTCGATATCACAAACTAGTCAAAACATTTACTAAATTTTATCAACGGTATAAGGAAATAAATCGTAAATATAACTCAACATGCAGACATCTTATACGTTCTTGTATTTCACATCCGATCTTTTATGGTAATATTCTTTACAAAGCACAAAATATCAGTATTCACCTAAAAAGCTGACAAAGCCTTTAAACAGACTTTTTAAGAAGGGATATAGTTACGATACTGTTGTCATGTCATTAAAGATTGCATATTTTGGCTTTAATATTGATTCACTTATAGGGTCTTTGCATCGGAACTAAACACATTTATTTAAAATAAAAAGTTGTTGGCATGACACAGGTTATGTTATTCTCATATATTTTATGATAGTATGATACTAGAGCCCTAACGGGAGGGATTGTGTCTGATATGCACATGATGAAGACATAATTTTTAAATCAGTTTAATTTAGGTCTGGAGCTGGCATGTTCTGTTGTTATTTATGTATTTTTATCATTAGGTCTTTCCACTTTTCTGTGGAAAGACCTACATGTATTGTTTTTCTTCTGATTATTTTTTTTTTTTTTTTTTTCTTCCGCCAAATTTTGTTCTTGCGATAAACATTTGTTTCGCAATATGGCGCTTAGATATTTGGTATATGATATCGAACAGTTTATGCGCCTTTTAAATTTACCCTGCGTAACCGAATATTTTTCTTTGTAGGAGTTATCTCCCCAAACACTGTTTTCCTTGTGCTCATAACTCCTTCGCAACCGTAAAAGATAACGACAAATTTATTTTACAAAATTGCTCGTTATATCCTTTGCATGATTTGTCCTATTTTGACCGAAACAATATGACCGCTCCATATGAGAGTTATTTCCCCTTATGCATCTGATATAAGTGATATGCATTTCTATCTTATAAACCATAAGTGATAGAGACCTAGGATCTTTTGATTTGAGGTCCTTGGTCCAAAAAAATGAAAATTAGGTCAAGGTCAAAGGTCAAGGTCATATTCTAATATTTAAATTTGGCTTATTTTCACTTATATCCAAAGACCGTATAAGATATCAACAAATTGTTTTTACTAAAATATTAGTTGCGACATGTCGTAACACATAAATTTTTATTGCAAGGGCACGTTGAACGTAAAAGGGAGTTTTCTCCCCTCTTGTATTTAAAAATACGTGTTTGGTGATATAAGTCATTAACTAAATATAATTAAGACCTATGGTCTTTTGATTTGAGGTCCTTAGTTCATGACCTTGAAATTGATCTCAAGGTCTTAGCTTAATTTGACGTTCTAGATTTTGACCTTTGCTTTTATTTTATATGTATACATGATAAAGCTTTGAAACTTTTGGAAAAAGATATCAAACCATTTAACCTTGAAAGAAACAACCGGAAGTGACCCTTTGTAAACCGGAAGGAGCTATTTTTTGTACTTTATTAATATAAAAGTATATAGAACCAGATATTTTTGGAATCAGTGTCAAGTAAATATTCAAATATAATCGTAAGTAACATTTTTCAAACCGGAAGTAACAAATTATCTCCCTTATTTAAAAAAAATGTATGGAAACCAAATATTTTTGGAATCAGCGTACTAGAAGCTATCATTTGACGATTGAAATGACATTTTAAACTTAGTTTCACAACTTTCATATCAAAATACATTGTTTTGATGGAAAGACCTTCAATTGTTCTCTGAACAATTGGTTTTTAATTTTATTTATTTCCTTTTGTTACATCTTCTGACATCGGACTCGGACTTCTGTTGAACTGAATTTTGCGCTGCCCCAAGTCAGGAGCCTCTGGCCTTTGTTAGTCTTGTATGATTTTTTATTTAGTTTCTTGTGAATTATTCGGAGTTTACTATGACGTCCATTATCACTGTACTAGTATACATATTTTTTAATGGGCCAGCTGAAGGACGCCTACGGGTGCGGGAGTTTCTCGGTATATTGAAGACCCATTGGTGACCTTCGGTTGTTGTCTGCTCTATGGTCGTGTTGTTGTTGCTTTGACACATTCCCCATTTCCTTTCTCAATTTTATGTGAATATTGTTTATATTGAAATCTGTGGTAACCCTACAGTAGAGACAGGGGTAGTTATGAAATTTAGTGTTAGTTTAAACTCTTAGAAGTTCGGGGCATATAAACGTTGAAAACATGTCGCACAGCCCTATATTTACCTATGACAAAATGGTAATGCATAATTATTAACTTTTCATTCTAGGATAGAATTTTTTTTCAAAACTTCATAGTAAAGGTGGAACAGTTTTAGCCGTAAAGGGAGTTCCTATGCGAAAATGCATTGTCAATAATTACAGATATGCAACCTATATTGGGTAAAATAAGAGAACATGCAGAATTTAACCAAATATGGTTTATCTCACAGATTTTAATAAAGCTAATTCAAATAAGAAGTTTGATAAATATTTCATGGAAATTGATAAAATCCTGGGCCTTAAATATGATGACTCAGCATAAATTCACAGTTTACAATATGCATAGTTTACTTAAAGGCCTGAAAGCAAAATAAATTCATAATATATGCATATTTGTAAGTTACATGTAGATTGTTTAGAAGTGCTTATATTTACTCTTCACAGTAATTGAAACTCTTAGATACTTCCTGAATATTATAAGTGGGGTGTTTTTGTGCTGCCGATAACCCAATGGTAAGCTGTAACACCTAAGTTTGCTTTTTTGTCACCCCGTCATGAAAAATACAAGCTAGAAATATAAAAATATCTCAACAAAATTACAATTGTGTGTTCTCTACTGAATATGTACTAAATATTCCATATTGCTAGAAACAGCAGATCATTTATGGCAGAAAATGTGAACTTTTATTGACAAATAGGCATACAGTAAGATGTGGACTGGAGACAGGGGCAGAAGAGAATAATTTATATAATTTTGAATGTTGGAATGATTGACTGCTAAACATTACATTTACAGTATTCTAAAATACTTTCAATATGCTACAGTGTATCAGAACAGTTTAAACCAGTTTTAGACTTTTTTTTATGTCAGAAAACATGCAAGTAGGGAAAGCTGGCAATAACTAAAGTCTTGATTTCAAAATCTCTATCAATTGAAACAGTGGAGGGGGTATTAAAATGTGCAGTAAAAGTAAACTAAGAGTATATGCATTGATGTCCTTAAGGCTATAATTCTGATAAGTGAGTATTTATGTGAGAACAAGTGTTTTTAGAGAGTTTCCTATTTAAATTAATGTTTGTATAAGGAACATTATCTATAATTCACAGTGGCAGATCTAAAAAAAATTCAGAAGAGGGGGTCCCACTGACTGCCTAATAGGAGACCCGCTCCATTCATGCTTTACATATTCCATTAATGAGCAACCAAATGTTTCCCACATAATGGGACCCTCCCCCCCCCCCCCCCAGAAAACATTAAATCCGCCTCTGCTTTACCTAACGATGAGTTGTAACAGACATATATTTATTATATTTATTAGAGACATATGCGAATTTATATATTTTACAGATATTTTATTTGGGGAAGGGGATACTTTAAATGTGAAGCATTTTCTTTTCGCGTATGGCAACATTGTTAAGGTTGCCTAACAAGACTGTTTGGTTCTTTTGTTAATTATAACTTGTGGTTAACTTATGATGCTAATCCAAATATATATTTTATATGCACCAACCATAACTGATAATCATATATCTAAAACAGGAAGGGTTTGCCCTGATCTTTCTAATCATCATTTGGAAGCATTGGACAGAAAAGCACGATACCAGTATGGCGAATCAGTTATAGTTCATTGTAAAGATGGGTACACAATGACAAGTGGACGGATATATCTTACATGTTTAAATTCTGGATACTGGAATGATACACTGCCTAGATGTGAAGGTTTGTAAAAGTATAGTAATTCGTTTCTTCATGGTTTATTCATTCAACGGAAAGGTCTGGATCTAGGTTCAGATAAAATGACTACAAAGTGAATGGATTCCTGTGTGTTCGTTTTAAATATTATACAACAGGTTTTATATTGTTTATATAGGGGAAACTTAATTTCTCCTTATTGAGAAAACATTCAACGATATAATTGGCTAAAATAAGATATCAGCGAATTGCTTTTCAATAATACTTCTGAAATATCAAATAAAAAAAAAAAAGTCACGGGTCTTATTTTCCTGATAAAGTATCATTTTTTTTAAACATACTTTTAGACACTATATTGATTGCTAGTTAAATCATTAAATTTTAAGTTTAAGGTATTTGGTATTTTGTTGTTTTACTTAGTGAAATATTTTAAAGTCATATGAATCCTCAAATTAAAGAAAAGTATGCATATATGTTGTTTTATGACTAAATTGATACTTTTCATTATACAACTTATGTACATAAACTTTTTTCTGAGAAAACATCTTTAATTTGTCAACATTTAGAAGAAGTTTACTTATTTTTAATTGCTTACTTCCAGGACGCAATTCGCCGACATATTTTCCGTATGCATAATGACCTCAGCGTGACCCTCCTCGTAAATATCCGGTGATCACAATACGCATGGATCTGTCATTAAAATGAACAGTTATCTGATTGTACATGTTAAACACGTGCTCAATACCCATGCTTTTTTATGATTGTTTATTTATAAATCGGTAAACTTCGGCTTCAAAACACGGCATTCAATGAACAGCCATATTTGTTAAATCATAACAGATAGAGAGAGAAACAAATAATGATGATACAATATATATTTCCGTAAGAAATGATAAAATCGTGCACAGAGGACTGAGTTTATGATATATACATGCATTGGTTCAAGAAGTGGATAAACATTCTTTTTCACCAGTCTGTGGTGTCATATGACTTTAAAGCAAAAAGTATTTTTGCAAAATGACTAGAAAGGACGTTTAGAAAAAATAAAAACAAATACCGACCTTAAACTGTGGCAGACGGTTGTATCATTTGCAATCATACCATATCTTCTAACTTTTCAATTAAATTTACAAAAAGCTAATCATGTGAATAATATTCTGGCACAAGTGGTAAAACACTTCACTAGGTAAACTCGTATAGAAGAGGTACTAAAGATACCAAAGGGACAGTCAAAGTCATAAATCGAAAATAAACTGACAACGACATGGCTAAAAATGACAAATACAAACAGACAAAAAAAAAACACATCACTTGTCTTGCTTCAAAAGATAAACACATGTTGATCTATGTAAAACGATTTGGTATACCTTCCGTAGAATAGTATGCTCTCAATTTGCGTAACAGTCTTGTAAAATATCTCATTTTGCTGCATATCTATCTAACTTTATGATTTTTTCATATATGTTAGAACAAATAATATTTTTACATATAAAGTTATTTGTGTTTGAAAAAAAGGCTTCTGATTCAAGTTCATCGTGAACATGTATTTTCTAAATCGCGGTCTGACGTCGCAAAAAATAAAATAATACGTTAGTAACATCATGACCTCTCTTGTAACTGTATCGTATGCACTGAATGACGTTACCATTCAACCTTTTGATTGATATTACGTTATAAACTGAACGCTAAATTACTTGTGATTATTGCAGACTGCTAATTTTGAATAATAGAAATATTGCATGAAATTTTAAAATAAGGGTTATGTTGCCTGATTGTAAGATATGGTACATGTCTTGGTACATCCTACGTTCCATAAAGTGTTCCTTTGATATGCAATGATTATCATTCAAAATTTGAACTGTGCCTGCTTGCAATTGGGGAATTTAATATATACTGTGTACAAATACCGCCTTTACAAATACCCTGCCACAATCACTCTGTGGTTTTGTTAGATGAATTTCTGTTTGAATCCATCTGATAAGTTAGACTTTTGTTACTGATTTGTATAGTTCGTTCTTATGTTGTACTGTTACACCACGGTGCTAGATTAGGAGAGGGTTGGGATCCCGATTACATGTTTAACCCGGTACATTCTGTATGTATATGCCTGTCCCAAGTCAGGAGCCTGTTATTCAGTTGCTGTCGTTTGTTGGTGGGATACATATTTGTTTTTCGTTTATTTTTTGTACATGAATTAGGCCATCAGTTTTCTCGTTTGAAATGCTTTACCTTAATTTTGTCATTTCGGGACAATATATACAGCCCTTGGATGGTGTAAACTTCCCAAAACAACGTGTATGGTGTAATGGTGTATGGCATATGGTGCAATAGTGTAAGGTGTATGGTGCTATGGTGTATGGTGTAAAGGAAATGGTGTAATGGTGTATGAGGAATGGTGTGATTGTGTAACGGGAGATCGGGAATGGTGTGAATGATAGTGTACGACCTTTCATTGGTTTCAAACGAAGTTTTTTTTATTTCATTTTTTCGGATTGTAAGCATAAACATAATAAAAATCTTAATATTTAAAATTTAATTGCATTATGGGTAATTTCGGATCGTGTAGATAGAATGGGGAATGGTGTATGGTGTAAAGTGTAAGGTGTATGGTGCAAAGGTGTAACGTGTATGGTGTAATGGTACAAGGTGTATGGTGTAATAGGGTATGGTGTATGGTGTAATGATGTATGGTGTTAGTGGGAAGTTTACACCATCCAAGGACTGTAGCTTACTATGCGGTATTGGCTTTGCTCATTGTTGAAGACCATACGGTGACCTATAGTTATTCTGTGTCATTTGGTCTCTTGTGGAGAGTTGTCTATTGGCAATTATACCACATTTTTTTTTTTATTTACACAGTTACAATTGCAATATCGATTTAACTACCGTTTGTATTTAATAGAGGCTGATTAAACAATTTTTGTTACATTTTTATTTTTATTTTCATTTGATTTTTTATCGTTAAAAGATGATCCAATACACACTCTTAGTTATGTTAGTAATTTGTTTATCATTTGGGTTAACATTTTGGCTGCAGATCAGGGTGACATAAAATGATTCGTGAAAATTGTACAAATTTTCATTTTTACCAGCATTTTTGATAAATATGCGACTGTGACGCAGTGAATACCCTATACATGTACCAAATTGCAATCAACTCATTATAGATCACACTATTGAAATGTTGTATATGCGTCAGACGCATTTACTAAAGACTCATATGTGAATCTCGAACAAAAGCATTTAAAAAGGCAAAATAAAGTACGAAGTTGAAGAGCATTGAGGACCACAAATTCATAAAATTTTGCCAAATACAGCTAAGGTAATCTATTCCGGAGGTAGAAAAACCTTAGTATTTCAAAAATTCAAAGTTATTTAAACAGGAAATTTATAATTATTCTATTTCCCGGTTATCTGATCACAAACCACCTTTACGACCATCTTTTTTAATTTAAAAGATAAAGTATATATCCAGATACAGACCTGCCTAGTGATTCTTTTATCACGAACAATAATTTAGTAGTATCTTATTCACCAACTCAGCATACATATCATAATTAAATTTTATATTTAAGCCAGACGTGCGTTTCTTCTTCATAAAACTCACCAGTGACGCTCGAATCCCAAAATATTTTTTAAAGGCCAAATAAAGTACAAAGTTGAAGAGCATTGAGGACCAAAAGTCCTAAACATTTTACCAAATACAGCAAAAGTAATCTATTCCTGAGGTTAAGATAAATTGATTAATACTCCAGCTTGATACATAATAAAGCCATTACAAAATGTTGGGACACAATGTGACCTTAAACAATATCATCCGGAAATGATATTGAGTTAACTTGAAGTAGCAATGTTTGCACATATATAATGCAAAAATTACCAAGAAACCAAATATATTTTTAAAAGACATGCATTAACCTTTCAGCTGAGAACAGAATTAACTCTAAACAATTTGAAGTATCTAAAGTCGCCCTTATTACAGACAAAAGTATATAACAAACCATATATTCTAATCATTCTAAAATCGGTGTAATTGCAGCTGTCTATAATACGGATGAAGCAAGTTATATCCCTTATTTTAGACAAAAGTATATAGACACCATGTACGTTTTGAATCGGTATGAATAAACCTATGATTTAGTTTAACATATTTATTTATAGTGGGTTGGAATAGGGACGAAACATATTTAAAACTCAAGATTTAAGGTCATGTCCAAATTAGTGAACGAATTAGATGTCTTTAATCTTATTTGAAGGAAAAAGTAAAATCATAAACGTGCCGAACGCCGAGTAAAATTCAAAACGGCAGGTCCCTTATCACATGAAAAAATTTAAAGCTCAACCACACGAAACAAATGGATAACAACTGTCATATTCTTGAATAGGATTTATAGTGTTTGAAAGCTTTTTACGGTTGATCTAGACCTTTGACCTTACAACATATATTGGTTCGGCAAGTGTATGCCAGTATGTTCCAAGAAATTTTTTGAAGGAAAGATCTTTCAATTAACAATCCATTAACAATTGATCTTTATTTATGTTTTATATTTTATAGTGTATTGTAGTTTCATTAATCCATCGGCTCTAACATTTACCGTTAATTATTATATAGACATTTTATATTTATATATAAAAACAAAATTCTGTGATTGCATCTTACGATCCTTTACGACAGATAATTAAGCTACTCTGTCATCAATTCCATTTTAATGCCTTCTATGTCGTGTTCTGTGTGTCAACTTTAGATTCCACTGACGCGGAAAGGTAACACTAGAGAGCCGTGGTGTAGTGATTAGTGCATCGGGCTATTCACACAAAGGTTCCTGGTTCGATTCCCATTCGGAATGAAAATTTCAGGAACTCAATTTTCGGCTCTCCCTTGACACCATTTGCGAGTATGGTTTTGAGGAAACGATGATAGTCCGTCGGAAGGGGACGATCAATGGCTGACCCGTGTTAAAAGAGAGCCATGTCTCTTGCACGTTAAAGTCACCCTTGTAGATTTCGAAAAAGAGTAGGCTAATGCCGCTACAAGGCAGCACTCGCACCCGCAAAGTGGAAAGGGATTAATATACGTTGCAAAACTTGTTTCCCAATCAACTATAAATAAATATGTTTAAACTTACACTAGGCCACAGAACGAGGAGTTTTTAGTTCAGTCTAGCTGGTGGAGTGGTCTAGACCGCTGAACACAGTACATGCAGTGTAATTTCGATATCCAATTAGCATGAGTTTTTTTCACTGCGAGGAAAGAACGAAAATTTGCGTCTGCAAATTTGCAGATTTAACATTGTTGTGTTAATACTTAGAGTAATCAAATATGGTAGTCAACCTGATGTATCTATACATTCAACATTCGTGTTTTAAGTTATGATGTTTGTTTTGTTAGTCTGGTTCGATGTTGTGTTATCCCTTATCGGTTGTGGTTTGAATTCAAAATTTTGTTCTGTATGTATGTGCAAGTAAAAATATTTAATCAGCATGTTCATTTCTATGATTTAAGTTAAAGCAGGTATATGCCCAGGATTTATTTGTTTTAACATTTTCCATTTCGAAAAAACAATTGGTTAGTACATACAAATAATAATCACCCATTACCAGTTTACTCTTCTTGTAATGGTTGAAACATTTATCAAATAAAACCATTTCATACTGAATCATTTTATATTCTACCTTTACAAAATAAAATGTGACGTCACTTTTTGTGGAGTTTATACATTCGTCTTTTACACGCAGTTCATAATTCTATTTTCTGTACTGCTTGAGGAATGTGTTTGTTGTTATTCCGTATTTAACATGGTGTAATGATTATTATATTTTTTACTTATCCATTTCTCAGTCCCGATTCTGCTTTCCTTTATTTATAATGTAAACCTGTTACGGAAAGTTGTCAATAAAGCGGTATTTGTTTAAACATTGCCGTATAAACGGGAAGGTTGGCTAGCCATAATACTAGATTCAATCCACAATTTTTCTTCAACGGTCCATATGTACCAAGTCATGAGTATAACAGTTGTTATCAAATAGTCTGTTTCTATGTATGATGGCGCTTGTTATTGTAGCAGTTCAGTGTGTATGTTTTTCAGTTGTGTTCATCTTATAATTGATGTGTTTCCCTCGGTTTTGGCTTGTGACCCAGTTTTGTTTTTACCATGATGATTATTGAACAGCTGTATAGAACTGTTGCCTTTATTTAAGTTAATTCAGGGCACAAAGTGCGAAATGTTTCTAATTTTAGTTTAAATAAATTTAAACATAATTTATCATCAGGTACATAATATTATGAGTAGAACCGACCATTGCATGCAATAGAGGTGTTGATTTACCTTTGGTGGTGGTATAATATATGTAACACATATTTTTTAAAACGTTTCACCAAACTATTTGATTATCAGTCGTCGAAACAAATGTACTTGAATTATCCAGTGTTTTTATCATGAAAAAACTGGTGAATATTTATAAATCAAACCTTTGTGAAAAAAATACATTTACGAAACATATCTACTTGTATACTAGAACATGTAAAGTGGGGGGGAAAAATGTTTTATAAGCCTGGTCAGATTATAACCCACTTAACTTAGTCGAAGCCTCTTCCGGTAGCTAGTTTGTTCCGGAGCTTATAATCATCCCGGTAGTCAGTATTTCTGTTCTGACATTAAAGAAACATGATAATGTGTGTATGTTTTAGTGACTTAACTGTAACTTTGCAAACCTTATTGTTTCTTCACACACTGATAAAACCGGCAACACCCTTGTTTGCACAACTTTACGCAGTTTCATTTTTTTATATTTTGTGTAATAAATAATAAGCCAGGTATATTTGACGAGCTTTTAAACCACTAGGTCAAATCTATTGCTGGTTAACCAATCCGGTAGTCTAAATTACTGTTTTGACTTAAAATATCACCGTTGGTAGTTGACAAAGTTGTTAATCATTGTCAAAAGCTACGATTTTCCCACCAAAAATTGTTGCCCATAGCCATACTATGCATTTTTTTTTCAATTGTTTTGACTTGAGTGCTTTTTGAATTTGTATTTGATTTGGTTTGACTTTGTTTATTTGCTATCGACTGGGGAGTTGACGGAACGCGCGTCTGGCGTAACGACAGATATTTTGTTTCCTAGTGAATCATTGTCATGTTTTAAGCACTTCTGTATGGAACTAAAACATAAATAAATATTAGGGTAAATGATCTATTGATGAAAAAAAGGGAATTATTCGACACACTTGACTCTTCAAACCGAAGCATCAGTGGTTTTAGACGCATTTCAAACTTTTCGGAATTTTTCGTTTAGAATGTTTCATGTTCGTATTTGATTTTGCCATTTAATAAAAATGAAACCTGATTTTCTCGTTTCAATAACAAATCGTTTTTCATTTTTTTCTTTCGATTGTTTACTGATCCAAGAATTACAAATCTGAAACAAAACAACGTTATGGGTTATTCCTTCAAGCATATGCAGTGGAGGAAAAGGAAAAATGTAATGAGGAAACATTTTAGTACTATTTAGGTAAATGAAATTTGTAAACTAAAAAATATGTGTCGAATGTGTATTACAAGGTTCAACTTGTCCTGAAGTTTAAGTTAATTATTTGAAAACACTAGATGAGAAACCAGATATAAATATGGAGAAACCATGATAGCCAGTTTTACAGATCGATACATACAATGTATTGGAAGGACAGAATATTCTGAAATGTTTAGCTAGTGGAGATTTGAACTATAGGATACCGATGTGTGAACATATGTTAATTCTTAGATTTGTTTTTTTTTTCTAAATATATATATATTCATTTAATCAGATCCTGTCGACAGTGCTTATACGTCTTCAATTATTAAGTAATGTTTTTTTTACTCCTTTAATTGATAACGCATCAATTTAAATCAATTCAATTCAGTCATATGATATTTTATCGTGTGTTTTTCTATGTTGTGATGTTATGCTATTGTTTCAGAAAAAGGGACAAGGTTTGGTACCATTAAAATGTTTTGGTTTATGACCCGGATTTGTTTTTTCTATCGATTTATGAGTTTTGAACATCGGTATACTACTGTTGCCTTTATTTATATAAGTACTCATATATATGTTAAATACATAGACATATCAGATAATTTAAACTGAATGAATATCATAATTTATCTTGAATACAATTTACTCCAAGCTAGATTCACCTGTTCCGTAAAGATATTTAAACTTTGTTTGCAATTTTCACTTTCTTAAACAGATTTATTTTTAAATTTGGTAGATATGTAGAAAAAATATTAAAGGATATTGCACGTCCTAAAATGTACGGTTATATTGTCTAAAAGCTCGGAAATCACTATGCGATCCGTGTAAACTCATCGAACATTTAAATGTTTACACAAACTTACAAGTTAAGGTTTACTTTTCTTACCAATGTTGTAATAAGAGATTACTATATCTATGTAGTACAATATACTTATTTATCTATGGGTTAACTCCTTACTGTCTTACTGCTTGTCGATACTGTTACTTGTAGCCTTGCACAAGTCATGATGTTAACTGGCCATGACGCTAAAATACTAAACCCCTTGGATGTGTTTCAGTTGATTTTATACTCTGCTGCGTTATTTTTTTTTCATTAATTGTTTTTGGCTTCTAACTAGCGTTCAGTATGCAGGTTCTCAAATCGTACTTTCGTGTTAATTTGACCTGTCGATACAATTTATAATGCTTTTTTTTTACAACGCGATGACAGTGAAAGCATTTCGATGTATTGTTGACACAGAGATTTGACCTTCGTGTTTGACCGGTAACCGATGGTATAAATACGCGGACATAGTCGAGTTCAAAAATAACATTCCTTACCGCTTGTTAAAAATTCTTTCTTCAATGAATAATCATAAAAATATTTTTTAGAACATAAACTGATAATATGAAAATTTGATGTCGGTAGAAAGTTATATATATACATGGACTAGTATATATTTGTTTAGGGGCCAGCTGAAGGACGCCCCCGGGTGCGGGAATGTCTCGCTCCATTGAAGACCTGTTGGTGACCCTCTGCTGTTGTTTTTTATTTGGTCGGGTTGTTGTCTCTTTGACACATTCCCCATTTCCATTCTCAATTTTATTTTAAATAAAACATCTTTTATATCTATGAACACGTATATAAAAAAAATGAGTTAACGCATTCAGAAAAATATCACAAGAACGTTTTGCGGGAAAATATGATTGATTGCGTGGATGCTATACATAATCAGTTAAATAGTTTGAGTAAAAATCAGTAAAGTGTAAGTCGACAGCTACACCGATTCGAGAATAATTTCTTCGAAAAATGCAAACCAAGCCGCACCATGATAGAAAATAGTATGGAACAAAAATTGATTAATTAGTTGCTTGTCTGCCTACAAACAGTTGAATATGACACAAAAGATGATTTTAGGATGATAAATACCACGAATTGCCCCTTTTCGTGATTACTATGTTCATATTGGTAAATTTTGTATCTCTAATTTCCTATAAATGTCGATTTTTTTATGCAAATAAATCTAAAATTGGGGGTAACTTTCACTCATTTATGCAAGAAATAAGATTATACATGAGTGATTGTAGTATAGGCGAATGTCATATTTGAAAAAAGACGGCTAGTTAAAGACTGTAATGCACCCACCTAACATACGGCTAATTTCTTTTTAAATGAAAGAATAATGATTTAACTTTGATTTTTGCCCGGACGTCACAAAATCTTACGGTGCAGTTTTTGTAAAATTGACGGGTTTTTTTTCAGAAATAACTTGAAATTATAGAATTATGATGTTTTATCATGTTTTTCAAGCAAAGGACATTAGACTTATCTCTTCTTTTAGGCAAAATAATTAATTGAATTGGATTCATAAAATATTGAAAAACAATATTTACAACTGTAAGTCCGCATGCTTTTGCAATCCTTCTAAATATTTGACATTGTATACGGAAATTTAAATAATCCTGACATTTTCGGATCTACAATTTAATTTTTATGAAATTTTTTTGCACTCTACTTGTTTTAGAACACACCAGATTTCTCGTCGGTTATCGGTTTTTTTCATTCAAGACCAAGACTTTATATCAACATTTCTTAAAATTACGAATTTCTGTAATTTTATAATGTTGGGTAAAATCATTATAGTTTCAGGAATTCCTGACCTATTTCGTTATCTGTATTTGACTGAACATTATAGTCGATTTCCGTGTACTAATAATGTTAGTAGAGTACGATAAATCATATTTAAACGTTTCTTTTTCTATCTTTAACTTCAGTGTAGCTTAAAAAGATATAAAATCGTCTGAAATTAAGATTAAATCAAACTAAAACATAGTGTAAACTTTTTGAATTCTGTCAAATTCACCCCTTTCTAACAAAGGAATCGTGTCGGAAAATTGTAGAAAATCTTCCCGAGTCATGTCAAATTTTCACAGTCCAGTTAAAATGAACACTTCCTATGCTAGACAGCAAAAACTATCCTTGATGCTGTCAGGTATTTACTACATAGAAACTATGTAGTTCAACACTTAAATGAAGATACAGTTGTAATGCCGCAATGGAAAACGAAAAGAAGAAGTTAACAGAAGTATGAAAGAAAATGAAAACATCCCATTTATAATTGGTCCTTTAAAAATAAAAAATATCATAAGAGTTGCTATAAATATTTCAAAAGAAAGCACAACTTAAAGTCTTCTGTTTTGTCTGTACAAAGACTTTGTACTACGATTACCAATTCTACTGAGCCAGGCTCTTCTCATATATCAACTCATTCTGATGTGTCTGTTTGTATATTTTGCAACTGTATAAAGCCTATAAGTAAGTTACACAACTTCATAAGGTATCCTAGGAAGAGCAAACTTAAACTGTATTGAGGGTTGCTACACATATCTCCTACAATTATCTGATTTACATAATAACTCATGAGAATTTTACTGGTAAAGCTTAATACCATCGAGCTTGCATCACTAAATATTTGCTACAAAATTTGAAATCAGAAAGTAAAGAGCGTTTTAAGTCTGAACTAGCTTTTCTAACATTTCGACGATTAGAGATGACTTGACTGTACACAAGAAAGTATTCTTGTTAACAACTTTACTTGATAATTTAACCAGACTTAATTTCTGCCCCAGTTTTGCCGCCGATAAAACTTCACAACAAATCAGCTTCAGCATACACTAAAATATATGTTGGTCAATATTATAGTTATATGTATACAGCCTCAACAAAGGCCAAGGTATGTCCAAATTTGTAGCTCTATTAAGTTGTCTGATGACGTAAAGACGGAAATTTAACCGTCTAAAATGATTGTGATATAAAGTCTGTCAATTTTATAGATCTGAGCAGTGACTGCGAAACTGGCTGCAAATACTTTATGCAGCTGCTAGTATTTTACAGAAGCAAATAGGTAAAGTTGTAGTCCAATCAGATGAATATCCATTATCTAAAGACATTTCACTGGATCATTCAATTAAAATTATGCCACCTGCTTTACAAACATTTCTGTATTGTCTTTTGAATGAAAGCACATACGCGGCTGTAAATAAAGAGTACGATATACATATTGACAAGTTCTTACATGTATTGCTTTTGCAGAATGTATAGTATCTGTGAAAAGACATTGTTTTTACTCATTTTTATTTTGGTTTATCATTACAAATGCACCGTATATATGGACACACCTTTATTAACTATTAACAAGTTTGGCTGATCATGAGATTAGAAAAATTGAAGATAGGGCATACGTTCTACATGGTATTATTCCTTCTTCTTTAGGTCAAATCTTATCCAAGACAACGTCTACCTAACTACAAAAACAATAAAAGTTCCTCGTATGACTTTGGTTGTCTTAAATGCAAAATCGGTCCGATGCCAATTATATTTACTGGTTGTGTATATTTCTGAGTTTAGTATGACGTCCATTATCACTTCAAACTAGTATACATTTTTGTTTAGGGGCCAGCTGAAGAAGGCCTCCTGGTGTCGGAGTTTCGCTGCACGGATGACCCATTGGTGGTATTTGGCCGTTGTCTGCTTTTTGATTGGGTTGTTGTCTCTTTTACATATTCCTCATGTCCATTCTTAATTATAAAATCAATCTGTAATAGATCTTATTTGAGTACGCTTTGAGCAAAACCTCTGCTGTACTGATATATGCCCAATCCAATGAAGTGGTCTTTGTATGCATATGTTGACCGATACGAGTGATAAGATTACAAGTGAAAATGAAGCAATGATATTCCAATATTACATGGTTACATGCGATAACTCTCCACCAATTATGATTATTGATAAGATTACCAGATACTTCGTCATTGTGAAGATGCTATTTTTTTGAATTTGCTACAAGCATAAGTTCAAGTTACACGGGTATAACTATGATTGATATTAATTGAATGACTCTCAATATTTTGAATGACTTTCTATATACAATCTGTTTAATATGCAAATCTGGTTTATTTAAAAAAAATTTAAGTCTGATTATAGTTAATAATTATAATCATAACACGAAATACATACAAATGTGTTTCAAGAGATAACTATTACATTCTTTCAGTTATCACTTGCCAACCTATAAAGATACCGACCTATGAAAACGTTGAGATCAAACCGATACGCATCAGTTATGTCGTTAATTCCAGAGTAACACTTTCATGCAACTATGGTTACAACGGGGAAGATGTTCACTCACTTTGTAAAACTAATGGAAAATGGTCAACCGAACAACTACCGATATGTAAACGTAAGTATAGTATCAAAAGTTATGGAATGATGTTATGTCCGTTTAGAAGTCGCGGACTAATGTTTTGTCATAATGAGCATTTTATAAACCATGTACAAACGCTCAGACATCGGACACCTCTTATTTTAAATGCGTTATATTTGGTTGATTTATAGTAATGTTCGCTAAATTTAATTATCTTCCCATTAAAAAACATTGTGTGTGCAAAACTATTTCTCACAGTTAGAAAATGTATTTTATATAGGAGACAAACGTTGTCTCCCTAAAAAATATAACACGTTAGAACAAGTTAATTGAACAATCAAAGAATATACAACAAAGGAATAACTATCTAAGTAAACACTCCACAGAAAAATAATTCTAACGATAAGACAGTTGATTGGAAACTGGTGACAGTTTGCCATGCCTCCATTAAACCTTGATTTATCAGCTTCTTTGGACTTTCTACATGTCTCACTAAACATGCTTAAGGTTACAGTCTTGTAATTGACTGCTCCATAGGCTTACCAGCTAAACAGCTGATCTTTAAAAATAGAAAAATAAAAAATGCTACATAGAAAACAAATTTCATATTCATAGCATGTATGTACTAATGTGAAATTGTGATTTAATCAAGAAAAAAAGTGGCATGCCACGAGGAATAAATAGTTGCGTAACCCTGAAGTAAAAACATTTTTTTCTACATTCTGTTTGCTGTTTTTACTAGGCCGCACCACTTCCAGTAAACATGATATCCTTTCACTTTCCTGGATTGATATCCCCAAAAAAATGCAAGATTTTTTAAAAATCTATTTATATGTTTCAATTCAGCATAAACCTATAATCAAACAGAAACAATTGAGTCGAGAAAAAATTCAGAAAAAAATGGACTTTTTTGTTTCCCTCCATGTTTTGACATGCACCGGAAACTTGAGTTGTAATACAAGACTGGTACCTTTAGCCCGGAATATTCTGAATAGAAATCCTTATCTTTAGAATGGTCTCTTTGTTTCTTTCGAAAAACAGAAACTCAAATGCATTCATGAAAAATATTGCAACAAAATAGTGCCAAGTGTGTGTAAAATTAAAAATGTCAGTAACTTTAGTCTTCATTAATCTACATAAGTTTAAAATTTAAAATTGAATTAAAAACAAATCAAACCTTAACATTGGAACGCAGTAATTTTTTGTAGGAATTTGTAACATTCAGACACGTTTATATCCCCCAAAACGTGTACGATTCTTCAAACGTATCCATATAAGGTCACTGATATCCAAAACATGCCAAGCTGTAAAAAGGGCACTGAGATTTGTCATTTTTATACACTCCTAATAGTGTCCATTTTTTTTTAGAAAAACGCTCATACATGTCCAATCTCACAAACCTGCCAAATTAGGCCTAAGTTTTCCATTTTTCTATAAGCTCAATCGTATCCATATAATGTATCTCCCATTGTTTGATCATTGCTCTTTTATTGACGTAAACTCCTTTTAATATTTAATTGCAAATTGAAATACGTGCTCTTTATCACACTAACAGTATTACAACTTATAACTTACAACTCTCATTAGCGCCATGTGTCACAAAGGGCGCAAATGGAAGCCTTCCATGTGAGTCTGTCTGCTGCTGCTTGTTGTGCTTTTCCCTATGTTCTCCATCCAAATTCTGTTTTTTCCTTGTCCACCATTCATCTCCAAGTTTCCTTTGGTCTTCCTACATTTCTCTTTCCTGGTAATGTCCACGTCAAGGCGATTCTACAATCATTCCATGGGGTCCATCCTCAGGACGTGACCGATCCAACTCCATCTCCTGGTCTTAATGGTGTTGGTTATGCTGCACATATTGGCTTTTGTAGCAGTTCTGTGTTGGAAATCATAGTTGGCCACAATATCTTGAAAATTCTCAATGGTATCCTTCTGCCACAAATTACATAAAACTGAACAGGCTATTTGTTGAATTTTGTTTAAAAATTCCAGTCATTTTACAGAATGACTAGGTATTTTTTGTCATTTTGTATAATGCTTGTCACGTTAGGAATTTAATAAATTGCCTAAAAATTTACAAAAGGTCTTAAAACAGTAAATGCCTGTAACATATATATTAATAGTCCAGATTATTGTTAATTCCTAATAACTTGGCTGGGGTTCGAACTCTTGCTACTGTGGTATTGTGGCACCAAATCGTCTTTCACTATGCCCGGTGCGCCTTTTTTTCTTTCTTTTTTCGTTATTCAATTATTCAACATTTATACACACGCTAGACTGCT
Source organism: Mytilus edulis (assembly GCA_019925275.1). NCBI lineage: Eukaryota > Metazoa > Mollusca > Bivalvia > Mytilida > Mytilidae > Mytilus > Mytilus edulis. Next base: position 121,566,452 of record CM034349.1, read on the forward strand.
CGACCACATATACAGGCTCGACTAAAATTAAGAGTTCCGAGTGTTACCTTAAGTTTCCTCGCTAGGTTTTATCTAGCGTCGTAACACAGTACATGATATATCAGACATGAATATTACAGATCAGGGCGAGTACGTCTGAACCAGTGACAACTCTACGATATATATTCAACACGCTTTCAACGCCTTATGAATTAGTAGTCGTTCTTAAAGTCTCGCTTCTATTATAAATAATCATTGTTCAGAGTTATCTTACATGTATTTGCAAGATGGGTTTTGGTATTTTTTCTTCTAGAAAATCGTAACAACATATGGCTATAAAGGATTGTTTTAAAAAAAATAACTAAAGCAATCACTTGTCAAACTATCGTTCATCGAGCATCTTTTGTACACGAAATCACAAGTAATGTCTCAAATGACAATTATCTTAGTTGTGCAAAAATCCTTAAGAGATATGGTCTTTCGGGATTTTGAAATAGTGTAATGATTTCTGATTTACATGATAAATATACAAGTGTGTCAACAAATCATTTAAAAATAATTTCAGTTATCACTTGCCAACCTATTAAGATACCAACCTCTGGAAACATCGAGGTCAAACCGATACGCATCACATATCTCTTAAATTCCAATTTGACAATTTCATGCAAATATGGTTACAACGGGGTTGATGTTCACTCACGTTGTAAAGCTAATGGGAAATGGTCTACCGAACAACTTCCGATATGTAAACGTAAGTATAGTATCGAAAATTATGGAATGATGTTGTCTGTGAACATTTCTTGGATAATTTGAGCATTTTAAGCATGTAGTACAATCGCTCGGACAATTAGCATTACAATAACTCAAAAGTGCAATATTTTGTTGATATGTAGTTTTGATAGATATTTTGTGTAAAAAAATTATGTGCACAGTTTTATTGTTTTATTTTCTTGATAATCAAAAAGGCTGTATTTGTTTGAAGTATTTGTCATACGAATATGATAAAAAGTGTAAAATAAAATGATTATTTAAGATTATTATAAGTCTTCCGTTTTGTTTTGATTTCCAAAGACACAATTATGTTATTCAAATGAACAAGCATAAATGTGTTAATCAGCAGCATCTGTTTATTCTTATCTTATTTTTAAATGACACAATATGCAATTTTAATAACGGGTTCTTAAATTTTAGCCAACTTGTCGATTATTTTAGTTTTCTGTATGACTGAACATCTAGAAGTTTTTAAAAAAATGATTCTGACGGATGAAAGCATGTGTGATTCATAACTATATATGCGATCGTATTATAGTACCATTGCATCTTGAACACTCATAAAAGCACAATTATTCTCAGCGTTTGTGAAAATCAAGAAAAAAATCGACTCATATATAATATTTGTATACTTGTAGATGATTATACATGTAATTATACGTCAATAAGCCATAAACTTTGTGCTTTAGATTATAAGCCATTTAACTTTGAAAAAAGGAAACCAGAGTGACCTTTTGTAAACCGGAAGTAGCTATATTTTATACTATTTCATGTAAATGTATATATAGCAATATATATTTTGAAATCAGTTTCAAGTTCAAAATATCAAATGATATCTGAAATGACATTTTGCACCCCAGAAGTAACAAATTACCTCCAATACATCGAATAAAATTGTATAGAAACAATATATTTTTGGACTTAAAAAAATCAATTGTTTAGGGAACAATTGAAAGCCTTTCCACCAGCAAAGATTGTTTGTATATCAAAATATTCAAATTCAATTTTAAATGTCATTTTCAACGTCAAATGATAGCTTATTGAACTCGGATTCCAATTCTTTCTAATTTTTATCATTTTTTGTAAATAAGGGAAATGCTTTGTTACTTCTGGTTTGAAAAATGAAAAAACAGTTGCGAAAGAGATGCAGACACAAGAAAAACAGTGTTTGTGGAGATAACTCTTATGATAAAAAATGTTCGGCTAAGTCGGATCAGTTTCAAAAGCACATATTTGTTCGCTATCATATGTCAAAAATATAAGCGACATCTTGCGAAACCACAAAGCACCGTATTTAGCTAAAGAAGACAAACATATTAATGTTTTACATTGTCTTATCGGGGCCTTTTATAGCTGACTATGCGGTGTGGGCTTTGCTCATTGTTGAAGGACGTACGGTGACCTATAGTTGTTAATGTCTGTGTCATTTTGGTCTTTTGTGAATAGTTGTCTCATTGGCAATCATATCACATCTTCTTTTTTATAATAATTAAAAAAACAATTGTTCATAGAACAATTTTAGGTCTTTCCATAAAAAATTGTTACTTCCGGTTTGAAAATGTACTTCCTCTATTAATTGATAGTTTAGTTGACACCTGGTTTAAAAATATATTGTTGTATATACTGTAACATGAAATAAGTACAAAAAGCCACTTCTGGTGTACACTAGGTCATTTCCGGATTTATTTATTTAAGTCATATGGCTTGTTACCTTTTGCACAAAGTCATACAGCTTAATGATGCATAAATATGTATTTTAAACGAGGTGAAACGGCAAATTGACCTCTGACCTTGAGCACAAAATCAAGATCATAAACCAAGATCCTCAAATCAAATGTAAACATTCAAATTATACAGGAAGTACATTTAATAACCGGAAGTCACACATTATCACCCTGTTTAAAAAAAAATGTATAGAAACTATATTTTTTTAAATCAGCGTACAATAAGCTTTCATTTGAAGCTTGAAAAAAAAGTAAATTGACAAAAATACTGATCTCAGAGAAAAATCAAATCGGAAAGTCCCTAATCACATGGCAAAATCAAATGACAAAACACATTAAAAACGAATGGACAAGGACTGTCGTATTCCTGACTTGGTACAGGCATTTTCAAATGTAGAAAATGGTGGATTAAACCTGGTTTTATAGCGCTAAACCTCTCACTTTGATGACAGTTTCATCAAATTACGTTATATTTACAATGACGCGTGAACTAAACAGAAATAATCAATAAAATAGTCAAAATATGGGTACAGCAGTCATCATCGTGTTACAATTTTAAAAGGAACAATTTAACAGAACACATAAAACATCTATCTACAAAAACATCCATTGCTTCGCGTGTCTGGCGTCAGAAATTTTATACGTCACATATTTTTGTCGTTCAATTTTAAAATTTAACAAATAGGAAATGACATTTAAAAACGAATTTTGATATTTTCATTTCAAAATAGATTTTAATGGATAAAAGACCTTCAATTGTTCTCTGAACAATTTTTTTCCTTTTATATTTCTTTTATATAAAAATGAAGATGTGGAATGATTGCCAATGAGACAACTGCCAACAAGGGACCAAAAAGACACAGACATTAACAACTGTCTATTTGTTTTGTTGTTTCAAAAATTTCGCTAAGATTTTTGGTAAATGATATCGCACAGTTTATACGCTTTTAAAACTGACACTACTAAACCGAATAATTTATTTTGTAAGAGTTATCCCCCATAACACAGTTTTTCTTGTGTAAGCTACTCCTTCGCAACCGTTAAAAGTTATGACAAATTTATGACAAATCTACACATGTACGTTCTTATAAAAAAGAAGTTGATTGCCAATGTTCATAATTATATCATACGTATTGTACTCCCCCTAATCATGAATCTATAATATATGCCACTGGACGTTAAACGATTCACTATTAATTCATCCATCTTATCCTTTTAGTTTTGTGATGATTTGCATATCAAATATATATACATGAAACAACTGCAGATTTTCACCAAAGCTAGAAGGCCGATATTATCACTGCATGAAATGATGCATTTAACCATGGAAGTAATATTTAGAATCCTTCCATGATTAAACCAAGTATAATTATTGATTAAATTTGATTAAACTTACAGTCTTAAACTTAAGTTAAATTTAATTGATATTTTATGAATGATCTAATCAATTTTAAGTTTTCAGTTAAACGTTCCGTATAAGTAGATTTAGTATATGTTTAATAAAAAATAAATCTAAAATTTAAAGACATATAATTGTGCAATTAAGCCACCCATAAAAGTAGATTTATAACATGTATAATATAAAATAAATACAGAATTTAAACTAATATACACGTACATGTATAATTAAACCACTGGTAAAACTAGATTTATTACATGTTTAATAACTGAATAAATCTAAAATTTAACCAAATATATATGTTTAATTAAGAGGGTAGAGTTATTGTATTTTCAATACACTTATAAATCTTTAATGTCAACAAATATAACCCATCTTGATGATAGATTTATTGTCAGTGTAAACAAACAAAAAAGTAAAAAAAGTAACAAATTATAACTTTTCAATTTAATCTATCTATAAAGTAAATTCATAAAAAGTGACAGTGTAATACTCAATATCTCGCATTTAACAGAATGTATTTTTTCTTTCAAATTAACCCATTGAAAAATAGATTAAAACAATTGTTCTACAAACATATTTTAAACTGTGACAAAATATATATATAACTGTTTAATTAAATAAAATAAAATTGAAAGGGAAAGGGAAATAATATATTCAATCTTGATATATTAATTTACTATTTTGCTTTACATAATACAATTAACTGATTTGTTATCAAACCTGCCAACGAAAATCGTCTGGCTTGATATATTCAAACTTTAGCTTCTTATCTTAAAATACTAGAACTGCCTTTTTTAAAATACATTGATCATTATCCCAGATGCTAATTAAGACCAAACAACAAATTGGCAGTATTTGGCCACAGCCTTTAATATTATATTCTCATAATTTATACATGTTGTATATAACTGAAAAATGAGGTTACCCGCATATTGCTGATTATGGCAAACGTACTGTCATATATATATATATATATATAAATTACTACCACAGATAATGGTAACTGAAGATAGGATTAAAACAATTTGGAAATCACCGTGGGAACACAGGTGATGGATCGAAACCCTTACATTGTTCATCTAGATCTGTAGTAAATGATCCTATTCATAAAACAAAATGTTTTTTGATGCAGCGAATTATGCAAATCACAGGCCTAATAAATTCAGTCTTTGTTGGAAGGTTCGATAACTTCGATCAGACTTCTTCACAGGTCCTGTCTGTCCAAATGGCCAAATACATATAGGTGTTCAAACAATTGACAACTGAAACATCACCTGAAATTATAAATTACAACACAGGCAGTATCTTATTCTAATACATTGTATTTACAATAAATATACATTTCGGGAGGAGGGAGGGATTTTGAATAAAATTTTCCTCTGATAAGTTATTTAAGCAGCCTCTCCTGTTGGACCCAAATTAAAAAAGGATCGTGACGTCAAATTGTATGGTTCACTAACCACCAATGAAATTTGAGTTTCCCTAAACTCACTAATAACCAACCAATGTAATAGTACAGCGCACCGTGATAACTGAATTTAAGTACAGGACTTAAATTCTATTATCCCAGATGCTAATTAAGACCAAACAACAAATTGGCAGTATTTGGCCACAGCCTTTAATATTATATTCTCATAATTTATACATGTTGTATATAACTGAAAAATGAGGTTACCCGAATATTGCTGATTATGGCAACTGTACTGTCATATATATATATATAATTATATAAATTACTACCACAGATAATGGTAACTGAAGATAGGATTAAAACAATTTGGAAATCACCGTGGGAACACAGGTGATGGACCGAAACCCTTACATTGTTCATCTAGATCTGTAGTAAATGATCCTATTCATAAAACAAAATGTTTTTTGATGCAGCGAATTATGCCAGATTGACAGTGAAACAGAGTAATGATTCACTGTCAACCGCCATATAATGGAGGTTCGCTGCCAAGCTGTGAGCCAAATACATCCACTAAAAATCAAAGCAAACTTCAAGTTACATGTAACTACTAGTAAAGTTGCTGAATAAAAAAATACAAAATAAAACAAACTATATATATATACCTACATTAAAATTTTACAAAGATCAATTATACAAAGTTTGGCTTAGGTTACAATATTGTATTTTTATATCACCGAGACAAAAACACAAAATAAAACTACATATTTCATACTTATATATCAGTAGAGGGGAAAACATGACCATTGGTTTTAAGCATGAAAAACTCAAGACCACCTTGAATTGAATTTAAAAAAATGTTATTTCCTATAACAGACAAATGCACCCCATCAGATTTATACATGTTTTCAGTCCTAGAGATGTCTGGATAGCGTATATAATAACCACCCGATTCCAATATAAAGTTAGCTACTGCATTATTAACCCTGTATCTACATTTTTCCATTGCCTTACTATCGTTAGAGTATCTCCATTTTAAACGAGGCAACATTTGTGACCACACAATTTTAGTGTCAGGCAAGTCCTTTAAAATAAAGGTCATAGCTTGTATCAACTTTTCTCTTAAGTCTTTAGTTTTTATATTCCCTAAATCATTAGCACCTACATGTACGACCAGAAATTTAGGAGGATCTTCATATGTTTTCATTATTCTTATTTGTCTTCTTAGCTGACTTGTAACCATGCCTGATTTCCCTTGCCACCAAATTTCTGCATTTAATCTGTCAAGACAGAGGTTAGTCCCACCAGGACGTTGCCTAGATTCAATAAAGGCATTCTTCACTAATGAAGACCCCGTAATCCAAATCTTTGCAGGTTTACCTATACAATTTTTTGTTATTTTTTGTAAATTTAACCAATAATAATACAATTTAATTCAATACAAAAAGTTTTTATGATCTGATGTAAGTTTTGTAGGCATTGGATTTCCAACGCCCTAGTTGCATGATTATGGCATCAGGCACACCCCCAAGTGACAAACTAGTAGCACAACCAATGCGAAATGAATGAGAACTATAGTTTTTATAATTAACCCCGACTCTCTCCAGTGATTTTTTCAATACCGTTATGAACTGATAACGAGTAAAAGCTGCGCCATTGTAGTGACAAAAAAGTGCTCCTGGTAAAGGAGGTCTATCCATGAGAAAAGACTTTATTAACTTGCATGGGCAGGTCTCTGAATTAGGTTGGGATTGAAATGTAATTAAGGCACCTGTACCCAACTGGTCAGTTTTTGATGAAGGTACACGTATATTTAAGACCCCAAAAGATGACCATGACACATCAGATAAAGAGATAATATGAGCTGACTTTCCATTACTTACTGCTAATTCTCCTATTCTCAAAAGACCATGATAGGCTAACGAGAAGGCAGCCTGAAACAACTTAACTTCATAACTGGAGGAACAAATAAACGGTAGAATTTTAACTATTAATAGAAGTAATTCTTTGGTAATAGGCAATCTTGAATCCCTAATTTTTGGCCTTGTCCGGTTAACCCCCTCCATCATTTTCTTTATAATAAATTTTTGAGTAAAATCTTCAAAGTCATTCATTCTACTGAAAAAACTTATCCCTGCTAAATAACACTTAATAGAGGAATGGGAGTAACTTGCTTGAAACAAATATGCTATAAAATTGCACAATTCATACAAAGGTATTGGCCATACATTTGATAAACCAAACAGTTTTCTGAACTCATTAAAGGCCAATACACCTCTTTGATATGTTGTTAAAGTACTTGGGGCAACTGAACTATCGATAAGGGACCCAATTATATGTTTGAAATTAATGTCAAGAAATCTTCTGGTATCCCTGCTGGGGTCGTTCTGGCTGTTGGAACCAGAGCTCTGAAACGTGACATCTGAAATCGAGAGATGGCATCAGCTACCTTGTTTTGTTATCCTTCAATATGCACAGCTTTAAATTGTATATTGTTCATCATTGTCAGTAACACAAATGGACGAATCAGTTTCATTATTTCCTTATCTTTTGATGATCTTTTGTTTACAATACTAACCAATGCAAGATTGTCAATATTAAAAAGGATCTTTTTGTTTTTTAGGTTTTCTGCCCATAAATAAATGGCAAGCACCACTGGAACCAACTCTAAAAATGACATGTTCCTCATAATTTGTAAATCTTTCCATGTTTCAAGCCATCTAAACTGAACCCATGACCCCTGGAAAAATGCCCCACAGCCCAAATTTGGGTTCCCAGAGCTATCAGTGAAAAGTTGCAAAATTTCGTTAGATGTCCAAATTTGTTCTGGAAAGAAACACTGGCCATTAAAATTCTCAAGGAACTTTAATAACATGGCTATATCGGACTTCACCTCTATATTCAATCTTATTTTATGAAACGGCTTCCTTGCATACCCCATCAAATCATAAAATCTACGAATGAATGCACGTGAGGATGGAATGGCTTTTGAACAAAATGAGAGTAACCCTGTCACAGATTCTAACTCTTTAAGTGTCATTTTTTTTTTAAACAATAAAGGTTCAAGAATCACTTTAAGCTTTTCTAGCTTTTCTGGTGGAATCAAAATCATCATGAGTTTGGTGTCGATAAGGAAGCCCAAAAAAGGTAAAACCGTGGTTCGTCCCATTGTTTTATTTTCTGCAATGAGAACACCTAACTCATTACAAACATTCGTAAATGTATCCATCAACACCAAACAATCATTTGTGTTTTCGGCTACCATAAAAATAAAGTCATCTAAATAATGATCAATAGAATTTAAGCCGGACTGCCTTTCAACAACCCACTGAAGAAAATTAGCAAAGGTATTGAAGAGTTTACACGACAGCGAGCATCCCATAGCTAACGCTTATCCACAAAATAATAACCATTAAATTTTATGCCCATTAAATCAAAATCAGCAGGATTCACAATTAACAAACGGAAGGCCGATTTTACGTCCATTTTGGCCAAGGAAACATTACTTCCCAATGCATAAATCTTGTCAAGTATACTGTCTAAAGTGGAATAACTAACTTTACAAAGTGCGGGTTCAATATAAGAATTTACACTATTATTATCAGGATGTGATAAATGAGTTATTAACCGCCATCCCCCGTCTGATTTCGGAACTAGACCAATTGGTGAAATGCGTAAATTTGAAATTGGCAATTTTGAAAAAGGGCCTAAAATCCTACCCAACTCTATTTCTGTTTAATTTGTTCAAAGTTTCCCATTTAAAGTGCTCTGCGGAAACTAAATTTTTTGACATAACATGTTCCCTAGGTCCTGTATATTGTAAACGAAAATCCTAAATACAATTCCTCAGCTGCCTCCCTGTTCGGATAATTTTTAAGTAACTCTTGCAATCTTTCAATTCTTATTGGGGTATGCCCTAGTTGCCATAGACGTGCCAGGAGCTCTCGGTCTTGTTTGTTGCTGTTGCCTGAATACAAAATTTTGAGAAGACATTACTCCAGGTCTTGAAAATCTTGAGTTGACATATGGTTGTCTGACCCTTGAATTTGGTGTTGTTTGTGAAGGCAAATTATATTGCCTGAATTGACAGTTTATAACTGAGTGAACACCATGACATTGTATACATGCATGACTATATTGACAAAATGAATTGAAACATTTGCCGTTATAATTAAAGGGATAGCACTTTGACTTTTTATACACATTTCTATTAGCAGAAAATGTATTGTAACCAGAAGAAACTACTTCCAAATTTTGTGTGCCACTACTATCAGCCATATATAATAACCAAAGCTCTGAATCTACTATAGCCCATGAACTTGCCGGATCCAGTGCTTTGCGCAACCTAAATTGCTCATCATATAACTTCCAACCTAAATTATTTGGATTTCTTTTTGCACCCAAACGTACAACTGACATGTATTTAAGTAATTCTTGTAATCTACCTGAATGCACAGTACAATATACACTAACAAAAATGATAAATGCTGATGTCCACTGGTCAATAGACCCAATTTTGTTTTGCAGATTTTCTGTTTGCACAATAAATTCACCCCCTCTAAAAACAAGCTTTTGTGTAGCCTGCTGAGTATTGTAAGCTAACAAAATGCCTAAATCTATAAATTCACTTTTCATAATTTTTTCTCTAATACTTTGAGAAACATTAAAAGCAATATTAGCATGCATGCTGGGTATCTGAACAGGGTGGTCAAAGGTACTGAATGGCATTGTAAAATTTGAGGCACCATTAGTATTACCTAAGGAATATGTTCTGGAGGATCTTGACTGGTTACAGTGTTGTACTCTCTTTGGTCTGGTAGTGGTACTCTTGAGTATAGAAGTGTGTTAGCTGTGCTCGTCAAATCGACTGGCCCTGTACTTGCACTTGTACCTGCCCCGGTCTGTGAAATTAACATTGGGTATGTCCCAGTAGAACTAGTAACTGGTATGAATGGTGTACCAGTATCAACTGTAGGCAACTGTGGTGCCGGTACTGACATAGTGTCGGGTACTCTCTGGTTAGCCTTTTTCCTTGCTGATGCAGCAGCCACTATTGGCAAATTTTTCCTTTTCCTGGCAGACCGCCTGAGCTGTGCTGACATGACTCCTAAAAGAGTTACTCGAATTAAAAACAAAAAAACACTGTCTGAATACTCAGTTAATCCAGATTGATTATTGCTTGATTAATTGTCCAGTAGAAAATATCACACATGTGTAATTAATATATATATACGAAGCAAATTACTGATGTATCACAAAATGCACAAGACAGCTAAAATTAAATTAAATAGGCTGTGACCGTTTTATTATTTAAAAGACAGTACTAATAATAAGGTTGTGTGAATTGCATGTAACTCTGTACTCCATTATCCATCAGGAACACCCATATTTCGATAATTATTTGACTTGATGTTATTGTTTACATTAAGTACCAAATTACCTCTTGTACAATCCTTGTACAAGATTCAGAGTTGTACACCGGTGAAACTCGTTCATAGTCATAGAAGGCGAAACAACGGAGACTAGTGTATTATTAATGTGGATTCTTTTCAGTGATAGAACTCAGTACGTTAAACTACATATTTAATAACAATACAAAGCATTGTGGGTACATTCCATTTAAGTGTGTAAATAAACAATAACTAAATTAAGTATGCGGACCAGGACGCGTCTTATAAATTCAAGTATTGAAACCCATTAATGTGGGCGTGTAGCCAAGATGATATTCTCCTTTCACATGATAATGGACACAATCAACGAACGGAATATTTTTCCATGGCTCCAGTACGCATACCAACACGAAAAGTTATTTCAAAACTCGCCAGATAAAACATTTTTGCTAATTCTGGTAGTCCTAACATATTACCAAGAAGCATTATTTACCTTTGTTATATTTGAAAATTAGCAACAGAAACGAAAAAAACATTGATAGAAAATTTAATAAACCATGTGCTCGCCATGCGCTCGCCATGTGCTTCTGTAAATCAGTTACATGTATCCCTAATTTTTGGATAATTAACGTCAATATTTGTCTTTTTTATTGCACGACTCCTCGTTAAATGTGCGTACAGCTATAACAATTCCTTTCAAAAAATACAATATACAATAAAATACTCCCTGACAATTATTTTGAATAAAAAATTTTGAATAAAATTTTCCTCTGATAAGTTATTTAAGCAGCCTCTCCTGTTGGACCCAAATTAAAAAAGGATCGTGACGTCAAATTGTATGGTTCACTAACCACCAATGAAATTTGAGTTTTCCTAAACTCACTAATAACCAACCAATGTAATAGTACAGCGCACCGTGATAACTGAATTTAAGTACAGGACTTAAATTCTATTAATAATTTAAGATTCCATATACCCCGAATCAATATACATGCATTCAAATATAGTATGTTAAAAAAGGAGAGCAACTTTATATATAATCTCGCAAAAATATGATTCATATTTCAAGGGGCGCATTGCATTTGCGCCAATTTTTTAAAAATACAATTTTAAAAATTTAACTACTTATTGAAAATTGATGTATTTTTGTTTTTTGGAAAAATTAAGAAAAATAACATTTTAAATAATCATAAAATTTTACCATTATAAGAACACTGATAAGCAAACAATTGACGTAAATTAAAGTTGAGGTCGTTGTTTTTACGTCAAAAAATGGCGGTGCGACAACCTTGTAAGCCTTGAAAAATCGATCATAAATTACCATATATCATTTTACAGGATATCTGTCTTTAAATTCACAAACTTTAGCAAATTAACATTGATGTAGTAAATACAAATACTAACATTTTTCCATTCAAAATAAATGTTTTTGATTCTCAAATCTGGAATCCGAAATATTTGCCCTTGTAGTATGGAACGCTTTTTTTGTCTATGACGTCATCATACGTCATAAAGAAATGCATAAAAGACTGAAGGAACCTTTCTGTTCAATAATGGAAAAAAAAAGCTTTTTTCAAAATATTAAATATTTTAGACGAAAATCATAGTTTAGTGGTTACAATAAATGAAATATGTTACGCGGGACAGCCTAAAAATAGCCGGGTTTTTTTTTAATGAAGCTTGTCGCATGCAGCATAAAACATAGTTTCAACAATTATTTTTTTTCATTTTTATTTTAAAAATCATTATTTTTTTAAAATACTTACAATAGCAATAAATATGACATCACAAAATTATATATTTTGGACTTGCATCTTGCCAACTAGACCGATATTCCAATGAGGAACGAACATCGCGTAACGTCATAACATTTACCATGCAAAATCAAATTAAGTTTTAGCTTCTGATTTGCCATTAGCTTAGAGACTCTCCGATTATAATTTTCTCGGAGGTCGATATGTTTGTTATTAAACTTTTCAGTTATAGTAATAATTACTGAAATATTATACACGCGTGTGTCAACAGATATATTTTATATTCTTTCAGTTATCACTTGCCAACCTAAAAAGATACCGACCTCTGGAAACGTTGAGATCAAACCGATACGCATCAGTTATGTCGTTGATTCCAGTGTAACACTATCATGCAAAACTGGTTACAGCGGGGTTGATGAGCAATCAGTATGTAAAGCGAATGAAAAATGGTCGTCCGAACAATTACCGATATGTATACGTAAGTACACTATTGAAAATTATCCAATTATTCAATGTCTGCGAACATAACTTTGACAAAATGTGGGCATATAACGCTCAGACAACAGACAACTTATACTTATTACTTATGGTTTGTAATATTTGGATGATTTGTAGTTATGTTCCCTAAATGAACTCAACTTCCCTGGAATAACATATTGTGTTTCAACTAATAGTTTGTTATTTTTTCCTCTTTAAGTGAAGAAAATGTATTTCTCTTAAGTTTGCCTTAGTGTAAACAAGATTTTATTCAGAAACAGATAAATCAATCCATACATAAAAAAAAACAATACAATGGATTGGAAAGTAAGTTCGCCTTGACATAAAGTAAAAAAAAAATGTATAAAATTGTATTTTAAAAACTTCTTACATTTTATAAATTTCACAACGACACAAACATATTACTCAATTATACAATCAAAACGTCTATGACGGCGTCCTTTCAACATAATTATTTAGGTGGAAGATTAAGTAAGCGATGCTTTATCATTATTATCTGATTTGCAAAGGACACCAGCAAAAATATTAATTTTATAATAGCCAACTGTTAGCACAGGGTTTAATATCCTTTTAATCGAGCACATGTAAGCTTTTGAACAAGGATCCTTGTGTATGAAACCATTGGTTTTTTTTTAAAGCAAACGTTGTATGCGATCATATCATAGCTTCGTTGTATCGTCGATATTCACATAATTCTCGACATTTATTTGATAAGATCAAGAGAAAAACCACAAAATAATGATAGATGTAGATAAATATTTTAGTATCAAAAGCATGCTATATGTTTATTTTCATAGCGAATTAAATTGGAAACGTTTAGTCTAAATAATTTTCGAAGAAATTCATAATAAAGTAGAAAACGTACTTTCCTTTAAATGTATAAGTTAAAAACAAATAAGTGAACAATAATTGAACATCTGTCAATGCAGATAAAACAAGCACAATAGGCGAAGGACAAGTTGTTAAATAAACACTCCACAGAAAAAATGAATACTCTTATGTCAACCAATTTGCAGTAAACACATTAATGCACTGATAGGAATTAATACAGATTTTGGGTCAACTCTCTACCGGCGAAAAAATGACGTAAACGTTAACAAAAATAGGTCACCGTACGACCTTCAACAATGATGAAAAACAATTCCAAATAGCAAGCTTTGAAATGCTTCGGAATTAAAAATATAAAGCAATGCAATACATCAATTTAACGACGTGATCAATGTCTTGAACATTTACCTATAGATAAACATTTTTACTAGTAAAACTATTCCATATCCCTACTTGCATAGTGAAATGAATGGGAAACGTTTTGTTTATACAACTTTCCGACAGACAAACCATTTTTTATCTCTATTTTTGTCATTTTAACCTGTTATGTTTGGTTGTTTGTTTTGTTCAAACTTTGTTGTCAATTAAATGAAATTTTATGCAACTGACAATCAAGAAGAGGTTTACCTAGTTATAAAACCAGGTCGAATTCACCATTTTTTTAAATAAAAGATATCTGTACCAAGTCAGGAGTATGACAGTTGTTATCTATTCGTTTGGTGTTATAGACCTTTTGATTTAACCATTTGATTATTGACTTTCAGTAATGAATATTCCTCGGAGTTTGATATTATTGTTATTTTAATTTTTGCATTTGCTACTTCTGTAAGCGTATAAGTTTGTTTTCCTTTTTGAATAGCTGTTCCATGTCCAGCTTTAAACAAAACAGAACACATGGTTATACCAACCAATATTTCTGGATATCATTACGGTGACAATGTCACTTTCAAGTGTGTAAATGGTTATAATTTATCAGGACCTTCCTTGATAATATGCCGAAGTAGTACAAACCGCTCAAGGGGAGAATGGAGTGATGAACAGCCTACTTGTGAAGGTAATTTATTTGTTTAAGAATAAGTTAATGTAAAACTGCAATATGAATGATTATGTTTCCTTTCAGCGAATGTACTTCTGTTGTTTTTGGAAGGGTTCATCATTTGAATAGAATTCTAGTAAGAATACTATCGAATCCCACCGTTGGTCGTATCACATATGAATAGCACAGAATGGGAGGAGCTAAAACAAGTGCTTCAACATTCACTTGTCTTGCCCTTACTCATTTGCCTTGTGAATAATGTAAGACTACTTGTTTTCAAGATGAAAACATATGTAGTAGATTTTTATAGAATTAATGCTTACACAAAAAATTTTAAAAAACATAACTCTGGTAGAAAATTGTCTTATTAGCAATCACTAGGACACACCCGCGAAATCGCGGGCATTCAGAGCGTAGTTTAAAGTATGTAAAGTGTTGTTGGACGAATTTTGTAAAATATTGAATGACTGGAAAATTTCAGCAAATGTATCATAAGTCATAGGTTATTGGGGACAGGAAAATGTTTTTTTTATCCCTCCTCCTTCATTTCCAAAATTCCCATATTTTTGGTTTTCTATCAATTTCAACATGAACATACATTAGTATGTTATGAATATTTAAGTAAGGAATCTGTAATTCAGTGGTTGTCGTTTGTTTATGTGTTACATATTTGTTTTTCGTTAATTTTTTGTACATAAATATGACCGCTAGTTTTCTCGTTTGAATTGTTTTACATCGTCATTTCGGGACTGTTTAAAGCTGAGTATGCGGTATGGGCTTCGCTCGTTGTTGAAGGCCGTACGGTGACCTATAGTTGTTTATTTCTGTGTCATGTTGGTCTCTTGTGGAGAGTTGTCTCAACATGGCAATCATACCAAATATTTTTGTTGTTGTTGTAATAAATGAATTTTGTAAAAGATTTAATGACTGGAGAATTTCAGAAAAGGTATCAAAAGCTCACATGAATAATTTTAGCGCTTATCTGTATATTATGAACATTCATTACTATATGAATAAAGTGTATTTACTTTCAATTCCCAGTTTACTATGTATGTTCAAAGTATACAGAAAAACGCAAATCGGAAGTCTAATCTGACTTAAAATTTCGTCCAATGACGGGACAATATCCGGATGCCTGTTATCTCGTTTTTCTCCCAAAATACCTCAATCTGAATAATCATATAAATGGATGACAAATGTGACTATGCACTGTACCTATAGGACACAGAGGCATGTTGATTAATTTATTGTGGATAGAAGAGAAGCGACACACAAAATGAGGTCTTCTCGTTTAATAGTATAGATCCCTGATCTATGTTTTACCTACAACTTAGGTTTATCTTACACCATACAATACTGCACCTTACTACAGGTTATAATTATTAGATTATATATAGGTGATATTAATAAATTTCTTTTTCAAATTATTTTAATTATTTAGAAATACTAAAACTTATATACAGATAAATGAAGGCCGCAAATATCTATAGCATTCCCTACGGAATATCTTCTTTTCGTTTATTTTATTTTCATATGCAAACTTCTCCGCGAGTTAAAGGCAAAAAACTAGCATATCAAATATTTCATATTAAAATAAATAATCACAATGCAAATGACAAGAAATTCAGTCCTTTTTTAGCTCACCTGGCCCGAAGGGCCAAGTTAGCTTTTCTCACTTTGCGTCCGTCGTCGTCGTCGTCGTCTGTTAACTTTTACAATAATCTTCTCCTCTGAAACTACTAAGTCAAATTTAACCAAACTTGGCAACAATCGTCATTGGGGTATCTAGTTTAAAAAATGTGTCCGGTGACCCGGCCAACCAACCGAGATGGCCGCCATGGCTAAAAATAGAACATAGGGGTAAAATGTAAATTTTTGCTTATATCTCTAAAACCAAAGTCTTTAAAGCAAATCTGAGAAGGGGTAAAATTGTTTATAAGGTCAAGATCTATCTGCCCTGAAATTTTCAGATGAATCGGACAACCAGTTGTTTGGTTGCTGCCACTAAATTGGTTATTTTAAGAAAATTTTGCAATTTTCGGTTAATATTTTGAATATTATTATAGATAGAGATAAACTGTAAACATTATAATGTTTAGCAAAGTAAGATCTACAAATAAGTCAACATGACCAAAATGTTCAGTTTTTACCAATTTTTCGTAAATTTTTGTAATCTTCTACAAAAATCTTCTCCCCTGAAACTACTGGGTCAAATTTGATCAAACATAGCCACAATCATTATCAATCAAATGTGTGCAGTAACCCGGCCAACTCACCAAGATGGCCGCCATGGCTAAAAATAGAACATAGGGGTAAAATGTAGATTTTGGCTTATAACTTTGAAACCAAAGCATTTAAAGCAAATCTGACAAGTATTTAAATTGTTTATCAAATGCAAGTTAATGTCTATCTGCCCTAAAATTTTCAGATGAATTGGACAACTGGTTGTTGGGTTGCGGTCCCCCAATTGGTAATTTTTAAAGAAATTTTGCCATTTTTGGTTTTTATCTTGAATACTATTATAGATAGAGATAAACTGGAAACAGCAATAATGTTTAGCACAGTAAGATCTACAAATAAGTAAACATGACCAAAATGGTCAGTTGATTCCTTAAGGAATTATTGCCCTTTATAGTCATTTATAACAATTTTCATTAATTTGGTAAATTTTTGTAAATTTTTACAAAATATTTTCCTCTGTTACGAAAGGGCCAAGTTTATCATAGTTAGAGAAAATTGTACAAAGCAAGAATTTCAGTACATAAAGATCTACAAACACATCACCATCACCAAAACACAATTTTGTCATGAATCCATCTGTGTAATTTGTTTAATATGCACAAAGACCAAGGTGAGCAACACAGGCTCTTGAGAGCTTCTAGTTTCACTTTATACAGACGTATATTCATGAACTGCGCATGCTACAAATGTTTGTACCTGAATTTTACACAATGAGCTATCAATTTATTAATCGATTTGTATCTCTCTTCTTTGAACTGAAAGAATACTTTGTCTGTTGGTGTTAAAAGGGGGTATTTCTAATCACAACGTTTGACCTTTCTCAAATTGTACGTCATATCCAGGCTTTGATACCGTGTTAACATTTAAGTGTCATTTTTGCATCAATTCCATAACCCCTCTTCAAAATTTTCGGAGAGGAAGCTTCTTTTATTACAAAAATTAATATGTAATCTGTACATATATGTAACTACACAGACTCTCATAGTCAAAGGTTAGAAATTCTAAATCATTTATATATAAAATAAACAATAAACAGTATGATGGTAGAGGTAATTTCATTAACTCTGCTAAATATACAGATTAAATCTATTAATTTTTTAAACCAAACCTGTTAAACATGAAGTAAATTTTACACTTATATAGATTCCACAACTGCAACAAGTGTATTACGATATTTCTCCAATCAAGACAGTTTAATTTTTATATTTAAAGTGCGAGGCCTGTCGTGCTTTTTGAATAATTTAAATTTAACTGTTGAGAGTGGAGAAATATCGTAATACACGAGTTACAGTGGTGGACTCCGTTTCTCTTATGATTTTTATCCTTCCTTTTCAAAGATTTGAGGAAATTTGTGTAATTTTGATGTGACGTCATCATGAATGTTCGATTATTTTCATGACGTCACAATAAAAAAATTCAGAAGAAAACAAGAAAATTTAACGTCACAATTACATTTCAACCAATTATTTGACGAGAATAGATCTTTAACTAGTGAGGAGAAATATTTTTCTCACACCGGACAGGAAATGTGAAAATAGCACAAAAATTAATGCAAAACATTTTTTAAATGTATCACTTTGGAATTTCTCCCTAGCAACAAACCGTTGCCGATAGCAACATGAATTGATTTTATATTTTACAAATTTTAACTTTAAACATCTTGCAACAAAAAGATAATCCAAGATGAACATTGAAAAAAGTTAAAAACTGCAAAGAAAATGACATGGATAAAATACAATGTTGAAAACTACAGACAAACAACAATAACTGTTCAAGAACATTCTCAAATTAGACTAGCCACAATGCAATCTTAGTTTTATAAGATATTAGTTTGAACCTAATACTAAAAACGAGAAAGATATATTTAAAATCTTGCAAGTTCATGTAATAATACATTTTAACGATTGGCTGTCCTTTCAGTTTTTTTATTAAGTGTATTGTTTTAGATTATGTAGTGACCTCTTGACGTCTTTTGCATTGGGTTGTTTCCTCATTGCAGTATATGTATATACCATCGTGGCATTTATTAAAATGATTATGAAAGATATACGACAAAGTAGATTGAGAGGTTGAACTTCTTTCACCAAAATATGCATGTACGAGTGTACGTATACATGTAATATAATGTTGAGGATGGCGTTATTTTTAGTTTTTGAGATTTGGCCTTTTAATTTTAAGCCACAACATTCACGAGATTTAATGTCAATAGACCATGACAACCGTGTTTAAGGGGGTTAACCAACTAATCCCTATGCATGAGATGTTGTAATTCTGATACATGTACAACAAACAAACAAATATCATTAGCTTCCATTACTTTTTTCACAGTAAACTGAACTAATCAGAATCATCATAAAATATTATGCTGAATCTGATATAATAAGTTAACTATTTGTTTTATTGAAGGAGTCCCCTTAATATCAAAAGAATAAGATATTCAAATGCTCCTTAAACTGCTTCAAAGTACACGTACATTTCATGTATCATTGATTTAATTCCTTAGTTGTTCAAGACAAAAATTTGGTTGAACAAAATGAACATGATGAAGTAGGTGAAACTCCAGTAGTTTTCGCGAAATCTGTAAAATTATTACAAAACTTAAAACGATGGGGAAAGTTCCGACACGTGTTCGTTGTGACGTTGTTAACAAACAATAATGTCACGTGATAATGTCAGATTCATTCTTCATAAATGTAGGTGTGACAAAAAAGTGAAATCACAAAAATACTGAACTCCGAGGAAAATTCAAAATGGAAAGTCCCTATCAAATGGCAAAATCAAAAGCTGAAACACATCAAACTAATGGACAATAACTGTCATATTTCTGACTTTGCAGGAATTTTTTAGTGTAGAAAATGGTGAATTAGAACTGGTTTTATAGCTAGCTAAACCGCTCACTTGTATGACAGTCTCATCAAATTCCTGTATATTGACAACGATACGTGAACAAAACAAACATACATAATAGGTGAAAATGTCAAAAATACCGCAGTAAGCATTGTGTTACAATTCCAATCACGAATGCAAGTTCTGAATTTGAACTTTTAAATGATACAATTTGTTTACCTGCAAATCCAATTCAAGCCATTGGACAATTAATATGTGTAAAACAATTCATGCAAATTCCTAACATATTTCAATTCCCTGTCTACAACAATCAGGCGCTTATCATACTACTTGATTTGTGGCCGTGTGCACTGTGATGTACATATGCTTCCAACAAAAACACTCTTTTTTATTGCTGTCAATTTAAGATGAGACTAGTTTTTATTTTCCCACTGAGCTTTGGGGTGGGGAAGGAAGCAAATTATAAGTCTTTGTCTTTTTATTATATGGAATGTTTAAAAAATTGAGGGAGAAATACAGGAAAAGTAGAGTCAGTTTTGCAAAGGCTTGGTTTATTATTGTAGATTAAACTTTCTTTTAAAAAAAAACAATTGACAACTAACTATTGAACAGGAACACTAACAGTACTATGGTAAAAACAAATCGTGATTGCTCTGTCCTGACATTTTCAGACCACTTAGGCAACCCGTTATTGGGTGGCTAGCCCTGAATTGGTAATTTTAAGAAAAATCTGTAGCTATTGGATATTATCTTCAATATTATACTTGACCGAACTCATCACTAAGGTATCTTATTTTAGAAATAAGTCCGATGACCCCGCCTGCCAACCAAGATGACCCAAATGGCTAAAAATAGAACATAGAGGTTAAATGCAGTTTTTGGCTTATGTATCTGACACCAAAGCATTTTGAGCAAATCTGACCAGGGTTAATTTGTTTATTAGGTCAAGATCTCTCTGCCCTGAAATTTTCAGACAACTTAGGCAACCCGTTATTAGGTTGCTACCCCTAAATTGGTAATTTTAAGGAAAAATGCAGCTATTGGATATTATCTTCAATATTACTATAGATAGAAATAAACTTAAACAGCAATAATGTACATCAAAGTAAGATCTACATATAAGTTAACATGACCAAAATGGTCAATTGACCCCTTAAGGAGATATTGCCCTTTATAGTCAAGTTTCAAAAAAATATTTTCCTTTGAAACTACTGAGGCAAATTCATTATAGATAAAGATAATTGTAAGAAGCAAGAATGTTCAGTAAATTAAGATCTACAAACACATCACCTTCACCAAAACACATTTTTTTCATGAATCCATCTGTGTCCTTTGTTTACTATGCACCTAGTTGAGCGACACAGGCTCTCTTGAGACGCTAGTTTTAAATAAAACCACATGACTCGATAACGTAAAATCAAAAATTCCAAAAAATCTAATCGGAGCTCAAGTTAATAGATATAATCAATTCACCACAGTTTCATGTGTCTAGGAAATCCCCCGTTTTTATGAGTAAAATCCCAAAACTTTAAAACCTCAAATTTATAAAATAATCAATTTACCACAGTTTCATTCCCATTGAATTTTAAAGGGGGATGAAGGAGGGGAGTGTTCAAGAAAATGCAAGTACTCTTCATATTTCAAACATTTGAGGGAAAAAAAGGAGATATAAAAAAAATTCACAGACTTACTGTTATACTGTAAAAAAATAAACTACGGAACACAAACACCATTTCTCCTATTGTACTTCGAAACTATGACTTCAGATCTGCAATACCTAATAATAGTTATCAAATGTACCAGGATTATAATTTAGTACGCCAGACGCGCGTTTCGTAATAGTAAAAGTTCAATGATAAGTTAATATTGATATTAAAAGACCTCCGAACAAAAAGGGGTGTTCAGATCCTCGAGCCCGAAGGGCGAGTGGATTTGAACAGCTCTTTTTGTGAGGAGGTCTTTTAATGTCAATTTTAACTTAATCATTGAACTTTTACTGACTTACAAACCGTCAAAAATATAAGAAAAGTACATAAAAAGCACTTGCAGAAACCTAATTCCCCTGAACTGGACGAGTCTAAATATGTTCAACTTAAATGATAGTTAAACAGTACTCAGACTGATATATACAATTAACAGTTACCAAATTGAAATGAAAACGGACCGATTTCATGGCATTACATCATATAATTATTATTTATGATAAAAAAAAAATAGCATCTAAATAACACTAAATGATAGTTTTACAAAATTAGGGGGTAAATTTATATTTTTTTATCCAACTTTTCAAAATAACGATTTCTTATTTAATAAATCAGGCAATCAAAACCCCATACAGACCTCATTTATAACTGACCAATGAATATGATTCCCAACATTCATCCGGTAAATGTTCCTTTTGTATCTGATTTTGGTTATTTTCCTACATTACGTTACACGCGAATGCAAAATAAGTTTTGTCTATTCAGTCCAATTAATAAAAAGATCTTGCTTTATTTGTGTTTTTTTTAAATAAAAAACTATGCATGCAAACTTCAATGAATAAAACCGTATTAAACTAGGTTTCACTGGCCCGATCAAAACTTGTGAGGCGAGATATATTCGCAAGTTCAATGCATTATATGAAAACAAACTCTTTTATTTAATCGTCCGTTATTCCCTTTTCATGTCTAAATGAAGCAAAAAACACCTGAAAAACTTTTGTCTTTTTTAGTTTTATCCTTGCCTGGCAAAATAATTCATATGTTATAAATCGTATTAAAACAATTGATAAGAACCATAGTAAAAAAATATTTAAAACTTTTTTAATAAGCAATCAGTTATGTGATAAACTGAAGAAACCCCCCCCCCCCAAAAAAAAACAAAAAAAAAACATACATACATACAAATTTAAATGGAAATTGTAAATTATAGAATTTTACAAGATCTTGTCTTTGTTTGCTATGTACAAGTACAGAGAAATAAATTAAGTTGATCGATTGTTGTTTGCTTTACGTCCAGTAGCAAACATTTCATCCATGTTTATGACTATAACACATAAATTTTAAATACAATAAATAGGTCGTACAATAGGAGGTCGACAGTGAGGTTGGACGTGAAACTTTAAAATAGCACTGGAAAATGAGGGTACATGTATATTGAATAAGGACAGAAATTCATACTTGCAACAGCTGGCATTATTCGGACCACTCGAATAAAAGGTGCAAGAGCTTTTAATTTGCCGAGAGCGTTGATCCATAAAATCCACCCTGAAGTCGATCATCCATGTTTACGTGTAGTTTAAAATATCATTTCACGCATCCAATTTAGGTTCGATACTTTTAGCTAGCTTTAGTAACTGT
This sequence comes from Mytilus edulis, assembly GCA_019925275.1. Classification (NCBI taxonomy): domain Eukaryota; kingdom Metazoa; phylum Mollusca; class Bivalvia; order Mytilida; family Mytilidae; genus Mytilus; species Mytilus edulis. Next base: position 121,589,671 of record CM034349.1, read on the forward strand.
GAGAATTGTGTGAAACTGTATTGTACTTTAGTTTTTGGTATGATATTCTGTACTATCGATCCCTACCGCTCTCCTGGTTGGTCTCGTGTGGGGGCGTTCGACTCGAGAGCGGGAGGTCATTTGTTCGGATCAAACAAAGACGTCAATTAAATTGGTATTCTATTTCAACGCTAAACACATGGATTCATAGACTCAATGGCCGGCTTAGAGTCGGAAATGTGTCCGGGTCGGGTGACTTTTCTTCCTGCGAACTAATATCTTGTGAACTTACACGATAAAAAAAACCCGACTCAGTTTGTCAGTCTAGTAAAAAACGGGGTTAATACTCTTATTATATTTACATGTAATCGTCCTGAATGTTAATTGTATTTGCTGCTGGTCAACATCCATTATCATTATATATTTTACCATTTTATTATACAGTGAAGGGTTTTTCTTTTGCTGGTTTACATTACAATTTCTTAAATTTTCACGAATCAAAATTAAAAAAAAAAAGCAGGTGAAATTTTTACAACCAAACACTTGTGATTGTTGGGATATTCTTTGACGATAATATGGTTAAATCAAATATGCCTTTTCGGATATATAATATTTGACGATAAATATTATTGGATTAACTCGGTATAACTATTATTTAGTCATGGGTCGGTTTTGAGCTTATTATTCTGTATACGCATCTTTCTATAAATAAAAAAGACCGAATGTTGATTCTAAATATTTTTTTATTTATCTGTGTCTTTGGGTTGCTGTCACATTAATTTATACCTTTATCTCAATTTATTCAAAACCAAATGATTCGCTTGGGTATAGAAATATTTACACCCGTCCCACAGTATACCCTTGCTAAATGGGTGCGTTCGTTTTGCTTTTTGGTTATATAAATACGCAGCTTTGTCCGATCAAAATATAATAGGAATGTATATCCGATGCCTGGTGCAGTGAGAATTTCACGCTATCTTTACCTTAATAAACATTAGAGGGAAAGACGATCTACGCACGAGTTGAATGATTGAAAAGTGTAAACAGCAAGAAAAGTCAGCTACATCTTTTCAAATATATCGCATGGCTGATTTTAACAACATTTTTGTGACTTTTGCTAGCACGGCTGGTAATCTACACACGCAGAACATTTGGTTCTGCAATGAAAACCGTGAGAGGATTTTCCGGTTGTGCTTGAGTGGAGTAATTGTCACCGCTTCAAAAGGTATGTACATTTCTAAATCGCAATTTTCTAATTCAACTGATCAAAATATTTAAAATCGGAGAATGCTATGCTGTGGTGAATACGTTAACGAAGAGATACATGTATCATTTACTGTTGTACATGGTGTTAAACTCCTACAAAATCAGTTGTCCCACGAGAAATTGCCTAAAAAAGTGACATTTGAATTTTGAAATGGTTCTATTAACAGACCTACACGTTTAAATTTACCCTTTTTTCGGTCAATGGGTATGAATGTCGTTTTGGGCGGCGTGTACGCTGTCCGGTGTCAATAGACGTCTTAATAAATCTAAAAACCTCATATTTTCATTATTTCATGCGTGAGGGGATCGGTTCTGATTGAGGACATCGTGAATGCGTGAGGGGACGTAAAATCATATATTTATGTCCAAGCTATGAGTCGTTGAAAGTTGGCTAAATTTGGTTAAATTGTTCTTTAAAAATTACATTTGTGTGTATAAAAATTGTGTGATGGAATTTTGAAATATCAATAAATTACCAAACGTTTGGTACATGACATGAACAAATCTAACCAAATAAGTTCCAAATATGTCTCCGCAGATTTAAGCTCATAATCGGCCTAGTTTGGAGACTTATTTGCAATTTATTGGTTAGAGTGTTTATTCATATACAGAAAACTTGGTGATATTTTTGTATAAATCAAACTGTTCCATATCAATAAAATTTTAGTTGGTTTCTATATGAATGGGATTTTGAATAAATAAGCATATTCACTTACGGTAAAAGTATTTTCACCGCGCAAAACGTCGCGTGCTTTTAACGTGCATAATTTTGATAAAAAAATGTTTGATGTACAATTTGTTTTGGTAAATAATTGCCATCACATACATTTCTCTCTGAGTATGGAATAAAAGAACTACTGTCTTTTGTTTCGGTAAATCATGTGGTTTAATTGACTTTTGTAAAACTGATATTCACTTCGGCCGTTGGCCTCAGTGAAAATCAGTTATTCAAATGTCAATAAAACTATTTACCTCATAAAAAACAGCAATTGTAGAATATTTAAACAAATATCAAAACTTGTGTTTTAACAATAATTTGTTTGTCAAATAAGAAATTCAAAGGGAGATAACTCTTTTCGTAAAAAATACATACTGAGATGATAGGGAAAAATTATTTGTAACACGAAACAAAAACATTAACACTAATTTTCCTTTTATTCTTCGTAAAACATATTATAAAACCTAGCTGCCCTCAATTTATTTCAAAGTTCTATTTCATAATTTGTTTGTATAAAATTGAGAATAGAAACGGGGAATGTGTCAAACAGTGACAACAACCCGATCATACGACAGACAACAGCAACAGGTCTTCAATGTAGCGATAAATTCCCGCACCCGGAGGCGTCCTTCAGCTTAACCCCTAAACAAATATATATAACAGTTCAGTGATCATAAACGCCATACTAAACCTACAAATTGTACACAAGAAACTAAAGGTTTAAATAATACAAGACTAACAAAGGCCAGAGGCTCCTGACTTGGGACAGGCGCAAAACTGCGACGGGGTTAAACATGTGTATGAGATCTCAACCCCCCCTATACCTCTAGCCAATGCAGAAAAGTAAACGCACAACAATACGCACATTAAATTTCAGTTCAAGATAAGTCCAAGTCTGATGTTATAATATATAGAAGATGCACACAAATGTGTTTTTTCATGAAGAATTAAACCAAATTTAGGCAACTTTCAACGACTCATAGCTTGAATATACAGATATGATTTCACGTCCCCTCACGCATTCACGATGTCCTCAATCAGAACCGATCCCCTCACGCATGGAATAATGAAAAAATGAGGTTTTAAAATTTATTAAGACGTCTATCACCACCGGACAGCGTACACGTCGCCCAAAACGGCATTCATACCGATTGACGGAAAAAAGGGTAAATTTAAACTTGTAGGTCAGTTAATAGAACCATTTCAAAATTCAAATGTCACTTTTTTAGGCAATTTCTCGTGGGGCAACTGATTTTGTAGGAGTTTAACACCATGTACAACAGTAAATGATACATGCATCTCTTCGTTAACGTATTCACCACAGCATAACATTCTCCGATTTTAAATATTTTGATCAGTTGAATTAGAAAATTGCGATTTAGAAATGTACATACCTTTTGAAGCGGTGACAATTACTCCACTCAAGCACAACCGGAAAATCCTCTCACGGTTTTCATTGCAGAACCAAATGTTCTGCGTGTGTAGATTACCAGCCGTGCTAGAACAATAGTAGATGAAATTTTTTTTTAACAAAACCGATCAGCAGCAAGACAATATAAAAAAATGAAACGCCCAAAATAAGTTGAATCTTTTTATAAATTGTTGTCAACCTTTTTTTGTCATTTTCTTTTTTTTGCTTTTATGACAACTATTATACCAGTCTGAGATATAAATAAACTTGAAACAGCAAATGTTGTCACCTAGAAGAGACAGCCGTCATTGTACGCTTCAATATATGAGTTATTGTCACTCATTGAAGATTGTTTTTTTCTGTTCTAGTCCCTCCCCTATTAGTTTTACTGGAAATTATACAATGTAACCCCTAATGTGTACTACGACAACGTTTTTTTCAATGTTAAAAAAAAAGATTAAATGCAAAGAGAAAAATGATGGAAGAAATGCTAAGATTTACGCATAAAAATTCAAATGTAAATAATAATGAAATATATAAAAATTGGAAAACTGTTTGAGACTATAATCAACTGAGGACAAATGGTTATACATCACTACATGAAGCTGATTATTGCTCCTTTATGTCCAGTGGCAAATATGTCATAACATTGAGAATGGAAATGGGGAATGTGCCAAAGAGACAACAACCCGACCATAGAAAAAAAAAAACAGCAGAAGGTCACCAACAGGTCTTCAATGTAGTGAGAAATTCCCGCACCCGGAGGCGTCCTTCAACTGGCCCCATAACAAATATATACTAGTTCAGTGATAATGAACGCCATACTAATTTCCAAATTGTACACAAGAAACTAAAATTAAAATAATACAAGACTAACAAAGGCCAGAGGCTCCTGACTTGGGACAGGCGCAAAAATGCGGCGGGGTTAAACATGTTTGTGAGATCTCAACCCTCCCCCTATACCTCTAGCCAATGTAGAAAAGTAAACGCATAACAATACGCACATTAAAATTCAGTTCAAGAGAAGTCCGAGTCTGATGTCAGAAGATGTAACCAAAGAAAATAAAAAAAATGACAATAATACATAAATAACAAAAGACTACTAGCAGTTAACTGACATGCCAGCTCCAGACTTCAATTAAACTGACTGAAAGATTATGATTTCATCATATGAACATCAGGCACAATCCTTTCCGTTAGGGGTTTAGTATCATACCATCATAACATATATGAGAAGAACATAACCCGTGTCATGCATGTTCACGACTAGATTCAAAGTGGACCAATCTGAAGGAAATGCTTAAAAATTTAGAGTGGCACTTTTTACAATAAGGCAGAGCGTTCGCTAGAGGTAAAACGTATGACGTAATAGAATAGATTTCAACCATAATGATCGAAGTCGTAAGTTAAGCTATTAGCCCTCCATCCCTCGTTTTTCTCCACGATAGACGAATGTCATGAACAAAACGTCATGAATTTACAATCAATAACGGCCGGCCCACTATAAGTAAATCAGATATGGACTTTTTATAAATAAATTCCTATTGCAGCCAACATCTCTCGGTTCGGGACAGGTTATTATTTCCACAAATACCGTCTGATTATTAACCAAAAGCACTTTGAATCAAATAAATTCTTAATTTGTTATTGTCTTTAATGTCGTTTATTTACTTTTATAGTGAAAGACAACTGTGAATACCGAGTGGTATCCACCCTCTATTACCCAACCGCAGAATTACTACCTCAGGTGCTGGTTCACCATATTTAAATTCTTAATTGGTAAATTAAAGTATTTTGCTGGGTGTTTTTTCTCGATCCTATTTCGGACCCCCCCAATTTTAAAAGGGCGTATCTAATTAGTCATGCCCGATTAACTTTAAGTAAATTGAACCTCAATTTAAAGACCTACACCCGGTAAATAAGTTCGAGGAACTATAAGTAGACAAGTAATAGCTTTTCTAAAAAGCTTGCCGTATTTTAGCTGATTATATTGAGATCAGTGGTTTGTGAGTAGTTTTTTTTTAATTGGAATATTGCACTTCAAGCAATATGAAAACATAGCGCTTTTTTTCTACTAATTTGTCATTTTTGTTGTATTATTGGTGGACCCGTGTTATAATGGTAGGAGACTATAAAATTGAGAATGGAAATGGGGAATGATATTATAATAAAATGTACTCTGTGTCTATAATCAAAATGATGAAAATAGCATATAACCTACACGTACTTTTGAGGATTACTATTTGACAAAATGGATAACAACAGAAGGAAGTGGCGAATATAGAGGGGGACGTAGAGGGTGTATGCCCCATCCCCCCTGCCCCCCATTTGCTCGGTTTTTTTTTTGTTTTTTTGTTTTTGTTTTTTTTTAAATGATTAATCATACTAGACTATGTGAACTTTGCCATTTCCTGTGTACTCTATTATTTAATTTTTATGCGACAATTCTTTACTTATATAGACATTTTTCGCTGGAATTTACTGATTGTCAAAAACATGTGATTCACTATGGTGGAGTTGACCAGTGCTTCGAAAAACGTCGCTCAGTCATTTTGAAATTCAAATTACAGTAACACATTGCTTAAGCTGAGGATGACAATCATGACACCTTCAAAGCGACATAGGATTGAGCAAGAACGTATTGACTTCTATTTCACTATTTTACCAAACAATAAGTAATACTCTATAGACTATAACACTCTCATGAAAAAAGTTCCATTGCAATATTATTTACCTACGAAAACATGTTTAACCCCAAACGCCATTGTCATGATTGATATGGACTATATAAAATTGCTGTTTGGTGTGAACCGAGCTTTGCGTTGAAGACCAAACTACAACCTTTAATAGTTTACTTTTATAAATTGTGACTTGGATAGACAGTTGTCTTTGGTATTTACATGTATATGAGATCCTGTAATATCTATCTACAAGATTGAGAACACATTTTTTTGTAATAAATCTAAAACATATTTAATTCTGTAATATCTGATAATACGTAATACGTATCAGTTATTTGTGATTTTTCATTTGATGTGTACTCTCTGGTAATGTCAGTTTCAGCATGATCAGTTGAATGGTTGTGATAAAAAAAAAATGGGACAGTTTGCAATTGTTATGTGCAGGTACATCACATGTGGATCTCCTTTCCCCTCTCATTTATAAAATTGTGCATGATATTTATCACAGAAACGCACCAGTATTTTGGTGAATGAAACACTTGTCATATTAAATTAAAGTCAGAGGTGGAGTTTTGTTGTTTTTATAGGGAATCACTCAATCATGACTGGAGTTGGTCCCTTTGTAGGCAGTCAGTGGGCTCCCGCTTATGAAAATTTCTGGATCCACCACTGAAAGTTTGAGTAAAGTTAGATGAGAATTTATGACAAATTATGTTGAAATTTGCACAGATAATGAATGAAAAATCTAGTAAATTAAAAAATAGGCACTATTATTAAAAGCTTTCCTTGCTTATTCACAATCACATATAATATCATCCATGCTATTCCGATCTGAGTATTTATTCATACATACATGTAGTCTGGTGCTGTTCCAAGTAGTCTTCTTTTTTCTGTTTCTTGAGAAGTATTTGTTTTACCTGTTCAGTCACTGTAAAGTGTTACAATTTATATTTATACGCAACACATAAATAGTGACCAAAAAGGTACGGCTATCACATGAGAGAAGCTAGAAAAAAGTAAAATGTAAACATTTTAAACATTTTTGTGGGACCATGAAAATGTGGTATAAAGATAGATATGCATAGATAGACCATAGAACAAATAGGCAAACAAATTCAAAGGAGATGTACATGTAAGATGAATTATGAAAAAAAAAAGGCATGGACAATAAATATAGCCTTTGTTAGAGGTGACCCAGGTCGCCTTTCTCTAAATCAGCTATATTAAAGGTAACCACATATTTCTGGGCCGGGTTGAAAAATAAATGAAAATGACTGTAAAAAGCTAGTAAATAAATTTGGTGTTTTTACTATCTTCTGATTGGTTAAAATTATTAGTTTTATTTTCAATGTTGTCAATTTTGATGGCGACACGCCCACTCTGACGTTGTGTATTCATACGCCAACATGTGTGTACGTTGTTATTGTTAATATAAATAATATAAAAAGTTTTTGAGCCTTATTTTTGATAGAAATTTATTTATAATGAATGGCAATAATTTATTTTGATATTATTGAACCATAAAACTAATTTTTGACTCTTCACATTTTACATAATCCGCTTAGCGGATTATTCAATGTGAAGAGTCAAAAATTAGTTTTATAGTTCAATAAATTCAAAATAGATAATAGCCATTCATTAAATAGAAATACACCAAATTTGGGAGACATCTATTAAAATGTTTGAAATAATAAGAAAGTTGAGAAGAACTAAGCTTTTTCAGATAATATACAGACTATTGCAATCAGCCTATAAAAGACTCTTTGCCTCCTGAAATGTGTGCTTTCCTATAATGATTTAAAATCAGTGTGATAGTTTTCATGAAAAACACTGAGGTATTATGTCAAGATAAATGTTGTGTTACATGTATCTACCCAAATAAGTAAAATATAAAAATTCTTGACTTCTAAAACCAGTGATTGATCTCCTGATTTATATCTCATCACTCTATGCAGATGCTGTGCGAAAAAAAAACCAATTGACTTACCAGTATGCTTCTTTCCACTGAGTTGATTTATTATTAATTATTTTGCTTTGAATACACCTTATTGCTACAATATGTATATGTCCGCCAATACAAACTGTACATGTACATCACAAATATTTCATGTAAAATTTTGATGTTTTAATACAAAATATATGATGACACAATGGAAAAGTAATTGTTGTATGACGCTAATGGTTAAAGAGGGACAGATTCTCAGGTCAGGTGGGACAATAAGGGGGGGGGGGGCGACTTCTCCACTCATGCTTCAGTGCTTCCCTTCATAATCAACCAAATAGTAATGTTCATCACGAAAAAATATACTAAGTGTAAGACCTGATGATGTGAATAAATTGAAATCAGACATATCAAATAGAGTTTTCAGTGCTTTTGATATATCAATGGGCAATCTGATGAGTTAAGCCTTTTTTGACTGATTTTTATAGTTCGTTCTTATGTTGTTCTGTTATACATGTACCACTGTCCAAGGTTAGGTGGAGGATCGGAATCCCGCTACAATGTTTTACCCCGCCACATTATTTATGTATGTGTCAGTCCCAAGTCAGGAGCCTGTAATTCAGTCACCGGTTGTCGTTTGTTTATGTGTTACATATTTGTTTTTCGTTCATTTTTTTATATAAATAAGGCCGTTTGTTTTCTGGTTTGAATTGTTTTACATGTCATATCAGGGCCTTTTATAGCTGACTATGTTGTATAGGCTTTGATCATTGTTGAAGGCCGTACGGTGACCTATAGTTGTTTTAAAATGTCTGTGTCATTTTGGTCACTTGTAGACAGTTGTCTCATTGGCAATCATACCACATCTTCTTTTTTATAATGACTGCTGATCACCACTGTGTCCATACTGGGACTATTATGGTCCAACAACCAGTGGCGGATCCAGAAATTTTCATAAGTTCAGACCAAATTTCCAAGAAAAGGATGGCATACCCCCTGGCCCCCTTCTAAATCAGACTCCTGACAACTCCAAAGAATAAAACATCATGTACGAGTACATCAAAGATCATCAAACTGTCTACCCCACATGCAAACATCTTTTTCGGAGTTCACTGTGTTGCAAGTTATTTTGGTTTGAAGGATCGTATAAATGATTGCCTTGGGGGTCATTGTCAAATATAAAGCTAAATTATATAATTTGCAACAGCTGACACTATAGTGTCCTATAGTGCACTGAAACCCTTGCCAATAACAATACCGTGATGCTTGGTGTAGGCTTCTTTGCACAAAAGAAACCAAATTGCTCACCTTGTAATTTTTGTATTCTTCTAATCAGTAGCGTCGGGTTTGTTTATTTACACCAGAAATCAATGAAGCGATGAAAGTGCTAGAAACGAAATTACATCTTCGGTAAATTCCGTGATTTTAATATTTTCTAATCAATATGTCCAAGCAATGAAAAATAAATGGTTATTATTTTTATACATAGAGCATACTTGTATTCTAAGCTGACGAAGAAATCTAACACAAAAGTATCTCAATCATTTAACCGTTTTAATACGCAGTTTAAAGTGTAAATTATACACATTACTGTCCTATTTTTAAAGAATAGCAATAATACATAAATGTACAGTTTCTTACCAAAATAGCAACATAATTTCAAGATTAAATCATCACATTGTCACATGATTATATAATCTGCACCAAAATTGACAGTTTGACGTGAGTTATCATCATAACTAATCACTATAGCAAATGAACACTTTATCATAATATGTACCTTTAACCTAGTATCATGATTTCAATCCGACCCCACTTACGGACGCGTAGAACATATAATGCATGCCACTCATTAATAGCCAATCAGACGTTAAAATGACCTTCATTTCCCCCAGAATCATTCCGGAAACAGCCACGAAGCAGCCATTAGATAGTATTTATAACCAATGAAATAACAGAAATACCGTTAACAGATTTACCCGAACCTGACGTTTAGCCTCTGACTAATCAGACCGTATCACCATGGTGATACGGTGATACGGTAACAATAAAAATCCTTTGTAAAATGAGATCGTCCCAGGTTTCTTAGATAATTATTTTGCGTTGAATAACAATGAAAAATGCATGAGCAGGTTTGTAAGTCTACATAAGACTCATCAGTGACGCTCATTTCAAATTATTTATAAATCCAAATAAGTTTGAAGACGAAGAGCATTGAGGATCCAAAATTCCAAAAAATTGTGCCAAATACGACTAAGGTACTTCATTCCTGGGACAAGAAAAACTCCTTAGTTTTTTTCAAAAATTAAAAGTTTTGTAATCAGGAAATTTATAAAAATGACCACATAATTGATATTCATGTCAACACCGAAGTGTGGAGTACTGGGCTATCTACTAACAGACACAAAAATAGCATCAAATAGTGAAAAAGTAGATTAATTGCACCTTGTATGGATTATTCAAACACGCATTACATCGGGAATAATAAGACTTTCACGTGACAAGGCACTGACGTCACATTTTTTTCCCGCCATTATTGTTATAACACAATTCACACATACATAACTAAGTTATCTTGCAGACATGCAAAGAGTATGTGCACGGTTAACAAAAAAATTATTGTATTTACATGAACAGTCAATGAAGAAATTATGTCATCAAATAGATCAGATTTCCACCCATGACACAAATTGATTGGGTCGCGATTTCTGTCATGGGGAATAATAGATAATTGGTATTAAATTGACCGTCAAAAAGGTCTAGAGATCCAGGTCTAGTGAACCTTAACAATAATAAGTAAAACTTACCAAACTTTCTTATTCCAAACGATATTTTCTTTTGACGATGCAGCTAACATAATGTAATAATGCAGCTTATTTTCTTGTTTTGAGCGGAAAGATTCTAACTCCTTTTGATTGACGTAACAACATGTGTATAGAATTAAATTTAACTATATCTCAGCGTCCATAAAAGTAAAAATGCAAAAGAGTTTCAATATTTTCATGATAAAATGTGTATATATATGTGTAAAGAATAGAATATTACTTACCAATATACTTCACTAAGAATTACATTTAAGCGCAAAAAAGAATATTTGTTTGTGAATCGGTGAAATCCAGGGACGTTGCTTTTCACTGAGGCTTGCGTTGATTTTTTATCGAGACCACAGCGGTTCAACCAGAGACATACATTGTATTATATGTTTCTGGATCAACCAACCGGAAACTGTTATTTTAAGGCAAATATATATTTTTACTGCAGGTTTTGGCATATTTTAATTGAAATAATTTAAAAGGGAATGTTGTTAGAAGATACAAATAGAAAATGATAAACAATTTTAGCAAACTTTGAATTGGATAGGGGTTTTAAGAATTCACATTATTTGTAGAACTCCCCTTACTCTTTGGATTTATTTTTGGATTTCCGTGACCTAAATAGTTTGCGAAAATTAATATTTGTATATGTAGAATAAAAATGCATGTGTATATTAAGCATAAGAAGTTTATAAGATAATATAGGTTTAAAATTTGAAGAAACAAATAATTCTATACAGATAACTTTTTTTTGCATATATAATTTGTAGCTTTACCTTGTCGTTCTCCTGATTTACCAAAACACGCAATAAATAAAGAAAAAGTGGAAGAATCTTCGACGTATTATGTTGATCAAGATGTATACTTCAAGTGTGAACAAGGATATAAACTTATAGGAAATGGAAGTTTTAAATGTATAGCCAAAGGTAATCCAACGGATGTAGATTGGAACTATGATGGGCAAAAATGTGAAGGTTCGTATACTCTGAACGTTTTAAACAGGTACAAAGTATTTGTGATACTGAGGATAAACATGGTTATTAATAGTTTTTGTCACTAAAGGAAGATCGGATGTTTTTCATCATATTGAATTATAACATAGTAGATTTAATTGGTCAAGATTGTTAGATAATATGCCAATTTTAGAAATAAATACGAACATTTGTAAGGTCTTTCATTTAAATTAATGTAATATTTTACAACTGATGCTATAAATATAGAATATTTCATAATTCGAATGAACATTTGAACGTGTCCATTAAATGAAAGATGAGTAAATTTTTTTTTTTTTTAATTTTCATTTTTTATTGAAATCTGTACATTTGTTAGTAATGAAAACATCGAATACCGGTACCTTATCCCGGCCTCGTTAATGTTAGTAATAGATCATGCAAATGAATATGTGTTAGTATTTGTTAGTTCATTTTCCAAAAAATTTATCACCTGTAGTTACAATATAATACCGCATTTTTCATTTGCATTAAAAAATAACATAATAAAAGTTCAAAAATAAGGACCACACATAAATGTATTCATCATATTAGAATAATTGTTTTAACAAACATGCAGATATTCTAAGTTTTTATAGTTTTTTTAAGAATGGAAATTTTGAGGAAAAATAAGTTAAATAAAATTTAAAATAATAAAAAAAAAAAAGAAAAAATTAACACAGAAAAAAAAAGAAAATAAATATAAATAAAATATTCTGATGAATATTTTTTATGTAACTTTTTTGTTAGTTCACAAATTAACATTCTATCATGTTTTTCACATATGAATTATAATAGGACTTTAATTACAATCGAACAAATGAGTAAATTGAATCCACAATTTATTGAAACTCTCAAGCTTATTGTTTCTTACTGCTATACACTTCTCTAAATTATAAAGATCTTTTAGAACTTTCTTCACAGCATGAATTGATAAAACTTTCTGGAAATATCTTGTATTATAAATATGTTGATTAAGACACAGAAAAATCAGGTTTGAAATTTCACCCTTGTATACATGTGAGACATCACCAAACAAAAAATTCGTTTTGGTGAATGAAATACTTATACTATTAGATAAAAACCATATATCTATTTCTTCTAATAAATTCTGGACATTTTCACAATTCCATAGTACATGTTCTATAGTTTCTATTTCTTCCTTACAAAAATTACATAGCTGACTATTTATCACATTAATTTTACACAAAAATTTGTTTGTAGCTAATATTCTATGATTTACTCTAAACTGTAACCATCGTAGTTTTGTGTTATTAGTAACTGCAAAAGGAAGTTTGAAAAATTCTCTCCATTCCAAGTCATTAAGTTCCAAAATTTCATTCCACTTTTTCTCCCAATTTGGAACCACTTTAGGTATTAACATCCAATATATATCTTTAGTTCCCTTTTTTCTTTTTAAAATGGTTTGAACAAGAGAGGGAATAAAGGGTTCTGTGAGCTTATTATCTCCCCTTGAATACAGCTTCTTTGCCTTATTTAATGCTGAAATGATACTATTATACATCATTATATTCCTAGAAATATCAAATTTGTCTTTTATTTCCCCATAAGAGAGAAACTTTCCGATATTACTAATCACATCATTTACAAAAACAATACCTTTATTATACCAACTTCTATAAAATACGTGTTGGTTGTTGATATTTATATTCTTATTCATCCATAATGGACTAGCAAGAAAAAATTCCCATGTATAATTTAAATCTTTATCTACAAAATATTGCCATGCTTTAAATACATCAATCCAAAATTTGTTTTTGACATTTGAAATAGTATCTGTTGTGTAACTATTTCCTAGTTTGAACAATTTTTCTTTATCTATATTTGTAAATAAAATATTTAACCATTTACAGTTTGAACTAAACAATTTTCTTATCCATGTACATTTTAAAGCTATCATAAATAGATGAATATTTATCATTTTTAAACCACCATTCTTATAATCCATGTGCAACACTTCTTTTTTAACTCTATGAACTGGTGAGTTCCATAAAAAAATAATAAATAGCATCATTATTTTTCTTAATCATCTCTGCATTTGTGTTTGGTAATGTTAAAAAGAGATGATTAAGTATTGGAAGAATAAGAGTTTTAACCACAGATATTTTACCAATAACTGTTAAGTTTCTTTTAGACCATGTATTAATCAAATTTTTTATCTGAAGATACCTATCAGTATAATTTAAGTTTAAAATTTTATCAAGATCAATATCAAAGTTTATCCCTAACAGTCTAAACGAAGTTGACCCCCATGATAAATCTCTGTTCTGGCATAACATTTCTCTACTGTATTTTTTACTTCCAATCCATACTACTTGAGTTTTTGTAAAATTTATCCTTAGTCCAGAAAGTTTTGCATACCAATCTAGCTCTAATAAAGCTTCTTCCATAGATTCTTCACTTCCATCTAAAATCAGTGAAGTGTCATCTGCAAACTGAGATAGTTTATGTTCAACTTGAGAAATTTCTGTACCCTGTATTTTCGTATTACCTCTAACCTTTATTGCCAAAATCTCTGCACATAATATGAAAAGGTACGGTGATAATGGGTCCCCCTGTCTACAGTCTCGTCCAATACCAAAGAACTCTGATAAATTTCCACCCTGAATGACTGCAGAGCTAATACTATTGTAAAGTACTTTTATCCAGTTGATTATGGAATTCCCAAAATTGAAAAAAGTCAGAACTGCTAAAAGAAAATCCCAGGATACTGTATCAAAAGTTTTTTCAAAGTCTATCAACAATAATAAACCAGGTATATCTTTTTCTTCAGTATACTGCAAAATATCATATATAAGTCGGATATTATCCCCCATATAACGCCCACTTATAAAGCCAGTTTGATCTAAATTGATAAGTTTATCTAAAACTTTTTTAAATCTATTTGCGATCACCCCTGACCCAATTTTATAAACTGTATTTAATAATGAAATGGGGCGATAGTTCTTCAGAAAATGGAGTGGCTTGTTATCCTTTGGCACACATATGATAATACCTTGTTTTTGAGTGACTGATAATGATCCAATGTGAAATCCATAATTTAGAGATTCTACAATAAAATATTTTAAATCTTTCCAAAAAAATTTAAAAAACTCAGTCGAAAAACCGTCAGATCCAGGAGATTTATTATTTTTCATTTTATTTAATGTAAAACCTGCCTCACCTATAGTTATCTCCCCTTCTAAATTATTTTTTTCATCCTCTGTCAATTTTTCTAAATTTAAATTTTTAAAATCATTTTCTAATTGTTCAATTTTACAGCCATTTAAACTACAATCTCTATTTTTATATAATGTTTCATAAAATAGTTTTGTTTCTTTTAAAATATCATATTTCTTTGTTATAATCCTTCCATCTTCTGTTTCGACTTTTGGTATAATTTTACTAATTTTTTGACTCAAGACCACAAAAATATTTAGTTGGCTTTTCTCCTTCTTCAATCCATTTTACCCTTAAACGTATTAATTTACCCTTCATCTTTCGTGAACTGTTTTCTGCATACAATGTAATGATGCAGTTTCAATTTTTGCAATATTTTTCTCTGTTTAGTTAAATATTCACTCAACTATCTTAATAAATCTTATTTTGTTTGACATAATATATAATCAGATCAAAGCAATTTCAAAATAATATACAAGCTTTAAGTAATAATTGGTTGTTTTTTTTAAAGTAGCTAGAATTATCTCCCTTCTTTCAGTATTGAGTATTCTAAATCAACAAAGTACATGTATATGAGTAAATTTTAATGATAGGTAAAATTTACATATTTTGTTTTGTAACAAGAATACAAGAACGGTTATCCCCTTTTTCTAAATCACATCATAAGAACTAACTTGTAATATTTGATATCATACCTATTCAACAAAAACAGTTTAAGATTGTACGATCTACACAATTGTATATTAAAAGTCTTTTAATTGCCATAGATACATCACATACGATCATTTCAAACCTAGTCTTGAACTACATTTTGTATATACAATTTTCAGAAAAATATCTGTGACGTCATTTTGTATCGTCAATGCAGTCATTTGATAGACAATGTGTAATTATGTTGTACTATTTTTATGTGCTGCCCTGGGTTGTTTCATGTGTTCTTTTTTATTCTGTGGTTAGTCTGCTTTTTGGTGTTGACATGAATATCAATAATATGGTCTTTTTTTATATAAAGTAACTGTTTGCAATAGTATGAATTATTCTAAATAATACGGATTTTCTTATCCCAGGTATAGATAACCTTAGCTGTATTTAGCACAACGTTTTTGAATTGTTGGTTCACAATGCTCTTGAACTTTATGCTTGTTAGTCTGGTACCTTTGATAACTATGAGCATTTCGAAATGTATTATTGTGTTGTTTATTTGTGTATTTTGTCTGCCTTGAATGTTCTTGCAAGTATTTATACTGTAGTCTTGTCATGTAATGTTTAAGTGGTATATTTAACATTGCAATAAAAGCGCGAGGGTTGGCTAGCCACAAAACCAGGTTCAACCCACCATTTTTTCTTAAAACGTCACGTACCAAGCAGGAAAATGGAGGTTGTTATCTTATATTTCATTTCTCTGTGTCTTACATTTTTCTTTTTTTTTTGTTGCACTTTAGTGTTTCTTTTGTTTCGTTGGTGTAGTTTCCCTCTGTTTTAGTTGTTACCCTGTTTGTCTTCTTTCTATCGATTTATGATTTTCGAACAACGGTATACTTCTATTGCCTTTACTATACGACCATTTCGAGTTATAGTCATGCACATTGTCATTGTCACATAAAATTTATTATAGCACTGCAGGTTTTGTGTAGTAATGCTTTTAAAATCATTTCACATATACAAAATCGTAACGACCATGCCATTGTTATCGATAGATACGTAGGTCCTGTTGGGTTTGTGCATGGTTATCAACCGAAAAGAGACTCCAGTTGGTCATTATGATAATGTGATGAACGTGTGAATCGAGAATGATCCGTCCTTCTTTCATTTTTTGGATAGCCACCAGAACTTCTTAACAGAGTTGGTTTAAAAATTAAGAAGAAATATACTCTATTTCGAAGAGCCCTGTCGTCTGGTCTTAATTTTCCTCAGTTTTATTTTGTTACCCCGATTTTGTTTTTTTGTCCATGGATTTATGAGTTTTGAACAGCGGTACAAGCATATTTCAGACGAATTGTGCACATCCTGCTACAAACATGAAATTTGGCATAGACCTTCCTCAGATATTACTCTTTTATTTCAGATAGGGAGGCATTTGAAATAAAAGTCTCACTCCCGGTAAAATCAAAAATGGCGGATATCATACTTGAATCAGCCTAATATCGAAGGCTAGTATGTGAAAAGGTGTTATTATCATGCTACTAGCATAATATTTGGTACAAACCTTTGTTATGCACTACTTCTTCAAAAACCCTGCTTCCGGTTAAAATCCAACATGGCGGACATTGTACTTGAATGAGCTTATTTTTCAGGGAGGGTAATTGAAATGTGTTGTAACGTATTGCTACTATCATTACATTGTGCAGGAACCTTTCTTTTGTGCTTCTGATGGATACAATTTTTAAGACATATGTCTTAAAAACCCTTACTTCCGGTAACATCCAAAATGTACAATGTACAAGCTTCTGTTAAAATGATGAGGCCTCAGAAATAGTGTTTTTCAAAGGGATCCTCTTTGTCCCTTCTCCATCCATTAGTGCCTGGACTGGGTAGCATAAGAGCCAATCCCAAGCTCGTCCCATAAACACCTGCATTAGTATATTGCACGTTTTACATGCTTGAAAAGACTAGACCAATATAGCCTCAATTATAATTAGCCTTCCCTTTTGTGCAAATAATTATTTTCTTGCTTCGTTAATCATGTAAGCTTCATCTGATAAGTTTGTGCGATCTTACAGTAAAACCCCGGTGATTTAGACTGATCAATCATCATTCTTTCTGTTAAAGTCACATCTTCAAATGCCAGCAATGACTCCCACGCAGTCTTTTTTCCTTTTCAAGCAAAGAGTTCGTGTTTCACTGCATCAGGCACATGCACTATGATTTTAGTGTCTGTCTATTAATGTGAACATGGTGCTATACTTGTAATACATCACGTGGTGGATAAGATAGAACATCCTGAGCATTTGTTGCTACAACTACCATACTCATCAAAGATTTCATCCACTCTTTTTACAGTTTCAAGGTATTTTATTAAGGTAAGGACATAAAACCCAATCATCATAATCGTTAGGAAACACCTTGAAACTTTAACAACAGTGGATGTAGTCTCAGATATGAACAGACATTATCTGTTAACAAAACTCTGTTCATTACCGGTTAATAAGTTAAATAAAGTTTTGGAGGATTGCAACACAATTTCATATAGCAGTCCTAAGTATGAAATTGTTCAAATTATTATGGCATATTGTTATTCTAAACTATTTCCCAAAATTGATCGCCCTGAAGATCATAAAAAACATTTTATTAAAATAAAGTATGTCAATAAGGGTTTTGATTTTGTAAATATTGCCGGTATATTTAACGACCATTCTGTTAAAGAACAAATTCCTGGATATTTTAACAATACTGAGCTACCTCTTATTTGTTATATTTACAAGAAATCTACCCAGAAATTTGTGTTTAATTATAGTCAACTGTGTAAAGATGTTAATATCAGTGAAAATACACCTACTTCATGTAATTGTAGTACCTCCGAATATATTTATGGACCCATTTCCCATGTTATAGCAGGAGATCTTTACATCGTTCAAGACCGAGAGTTAAAATCATTCCTCAGTAAAGGACCTAAATATCGTCCCCCGTCAATTATTAATTGGAATGAGTGTCGTAATATCATCCACGACTCACTCCATACTTACTGTATGAAATGGATAAAACGTGAAAAAGCTGACAAAAAATCTTTGGACTCTTTTTTAATTCAGTAATGAAGATAGTTGATATACGTATTCAATATTTTAAAGAACATTTTACTATTAACAATAACCACAAAAAACCTATTTCTCGTATCAAACATAAACTAAAAGAACTAGCCAAGAAATTTATTTTTGTCCCGGCCGATAAAGCTGCTAATAATATTAATATTGTTTGACGTAAATTTTACATTGAGGTTCTGAAAAAAGAAATCACCAATTCACCAACATTCCAACTGACTCCATTTTCAGAAAACGACATATGTAACAAACATAAACTTTTAGCTACCGCTTTACAAGCAGAGCCAAATACAATGAAAGTCCCAACTATGTACTGGCTTCCGAAGCTACACAAAACACCTTACAAATATAGATTTATTTCGTCTTCAAGCCATTGTTCCACTACTAAATTGTCTATTCTTCTTACCAGCAAACTTGGTACAATTAAAAACCTGATAATAAATTGTGCAAAGGAGGCCTTCAAAAATAGTGGAATTAATTACTTTTGGAGTGTCAAGAACTCGTTGGAAGTACTTGATAAATTGCATGCTTATATTGGTGATTTTAAATCTGTTCAAACTTTTGATTTTTCTACCCTGTATAACACATTGCCTCGCATTCTCATTAAGACAAAATTCACACACCTAATTAAATGGGCATTTAAAAAGTCAGAATGTGAATACATATGTTCAAACTCTTTTAGGTAATTTTTTAGTAGCAATAAACAAAAAACTATGTCAATTGGACATGCTTTGATACTATATATGCCCTTGAATTTTTACTAGATAACATTTATGTTCGCTTTGGGGATTCCGTATATCGTCAGATTATCGGAATTCCAATGAGGACTTAATGTGCACCACTTATTGCGGACCTGTTTTTGTATTGCTATGAGTTACAATTTATGACAAAAATAAGACCCATCGAAACAACATCTGATAAACAAATTTAATAATACTTTTAGATATTTGGATGATATTTTGGCTCTCAATAATTACGACTTCAGTTTGTATATTAAAGAAATTTATCCTGTTGAACTTACTTTAAATAAAGCTAATACTAACAATGACCACTGCCCTTTCCTCGATCTTGATATCTATATCACTAACGGAAAGCTGAATACTAAAATTTATGATAAAAGAGATGATTTTTCATTTCTTATCGTTAATTATCCATTTTTAGATGGTGACGTTCCCTTGTCACCATCTTACGGTGTTTATATAATCTCAACTTGTACGATTCGCTCGTGTATGTAACAATGTTTTAGATTTTAACGAGAGAAATTTATGTATTACTGAAAAATTATTACACCAGGGTTTTCGATATCAAAAACTAGTCAAAACATTTACTAAATTTTATCATCGGTATAAGGACATAATTCGTAAATATAGCTCAACATGCAGACTTCTTATACGTTCAGGTATTTCACATCCAATTTTTTATGGAAATATTCTTTATAAAGCACAAAGGTGTCAGTATTCACCTCAAAAACTAACAAAACCTTTGAATAGACTTATTAGGAAGGGATATAGTTACGATACTGTTGTCAGGTCATTAAAGATTGCATATTTTGGCGTTAATATTGATTCACTTATAGGGTCTTTGCATCGGAACTAAACACATTTATTCAAAAACCAGTTGTTGGCATGACACGGGTTATGTTCTTCTCATATATGTTATGATGGTATGATACTAAACCCCTAACGGGAAGGATTGTGCCTGATGTTCATATGATAATATCATAATCTTTCAGTCAGTTTAATTGAAGTCTGGAGCTGGCATGTCAGTTAACTGCTAGTAGTCTAATTTTAATGTGCGTATTGTTATGCGTTTACTTTTCTACATTGGCTAGAGGTATAGGGGGAGGGTTGAGATCTCACAAACATGTTTAACCCCGCTGCATTTTTGCGCCTGTCCCAAGACAGGAGCCTCTGGCCTTTGTTAGTCTTGTATTATTTTAATTTTAGTTTCGTGTGTACAATTTGGAAATTAGTATGGCGTTCATTATCACTGAACTAGTATATATTTGTTTAGGGGCCAGTTGGAGGACGCCTCCGGGTGCGGGAATTTCTCGCTACATTGAAGACCTGTGGGTGACCTTTTGCTGTTGTTTTTTTTCTATGGTCGGGTTGTTGTCTCTTTGGCACATTCCCCATTTCCATTCTCAATTTTATAGACAATACTGGTAGTTTAAAAGCTGCTACAAGAAGCAAGAGCTACATTTAGAGGAACGGTAATACACAGATGAATCCGGGGTAAAACAAAATCCTCAAAGTTGGCAAAGTTTTCTGAGACATGACGACAATAAGAAAGAACTTTTCATTTTTCATTCACAGCAGCTTGCTCAATACAATTTTGAGGAAAAGATAGTTGTAGCAACAAATGCTCAGGATGTTTAGTGTTATCCACCACGTGATGATGTTTCAAGTAAAGCACCATGTTTATACAAAGAGAATGACACTAGAATTAAGATAGATGTGTCTGATGCAGTGAAACACAGACTTAACTGAGTAATGACTCGAACAGTCGATCCTGATGTCATTGCTGATTCGCTATTCCGTGACATAGGGGCAGACAAACTTTGGTTTGCATTTGGAAGTGGAAAAAGCTTAAGATATATATCTATCCATGACCTTTCAAATGCACAAGGCATTAACAGATAACACGTTTGCTGGAAAAGGAACTGCGTTGGTGACATGAAGATGTGATTTTAGCATTTAGAATGATGATTGATCAGCCAACATCATCAGATATGGATTTGGTAAATTCAATGTCTTTGAAAACGATACGTGGTTTTGTTGTAAGATCGAAAACAATCTTATCAGATGGGTTAACAAAGCAAGAAAACAGGTGTTTTTGTACGAGGAAAGACTTATTGAGGCTATTCCCACGACTCGGTCTAGTCTTTTTCAGCATGTAAAGCGTGCAATATACCATGGAGGTTGTGAATGAGTAACAAGTTTGGAAAAGGTTCCTATGCTAACAAGTCCAGACGCGTATGAATGGCGAAGGAACAAATATGATCCATGGAAACCCTTTTGGACAACTTTTTGTGAGGCCTCTTCACCTTATCTGGAGCATTTACATTGTGGATGTGAGAAACAATACCACAGTCTTTGCAAATGTGGAAAATCAGGTCTCCGATTGTGAATTGCGGCCTAACGAGTATGCTGATTGGTTTATTATGTCCTTACCTTAATAAGATACCTTGAAACTGTAATACGAGTGGATGAAGTGTTGAATGCGTATGGTAGCTATAGCAACAAATGCTCAGGATATTATTTCTTATCCACCACGTAATGAATTTCCAGTTAAGCAACAAGTTCACATTTAGAGGCAGACACTAGAATCATGGTGCATGTGTCTGATGCAGTGAAACACGAACTTAAACGAGTCATGATTCGAACAGTCGTTAATGATGATGCTGTCATTACTGTTTCGCTATTCCGTGACATAGGGGTAGACCAACCATGGATTGTGTTTGGGAGGGTCTTTTACTTTGGATTAATATCTATTAATGGCCTTTCAAATGCACTAGGCAATGAGTGATCACACACACTTATTGTTATCCATGCCTTAACTGGTTGTGATATGGTTCTCTCTTTGCTTGTAAAGAAAAGAAAAAGACTGCGTGGGAGACATTGATGGCATTTGAAGATGTGACTTTAACATATAGAATGATGATTGATCAGCCTAAATCACCGGGGTTTTACTGTAAGATCGCACAAACTTAACAGATGGGTAAAACATGGTTAACGAAGCAAGAAAATAACTATTTGCGCAAAAGGGAAGGCTTTTTGATGCTATTCCATCAACTTGGTCTAGTCTTTTCCAGCATGTAAAATATGCAATATACTTAGGTAAGTGTTTAGGGAGACGAGCTTGGAATTGGCTCTTATGCTACCCAGTCCAGAGGGAGACAAAGAGGATAACTTAAAAAAAATCTCTTTTGAGGCCTCATCATTTTGTCAGAAGCTTGTACATTGTGGATGTAAGAAAGAATGCCGCGGTCGTTGTTAATGTGTAAAATTGGGTCTCCCGTGCACTGCGATGTGTGCATGTGGTGGTGACCGTTATTTTTGTCCGACAATTGTAGTAATTTTAAAAATGTTTTAGTACTTTAGTGATTTTATTATGTTTTAATCAATCTATCCAAAACTCTACATCGAAGATATGGATTGAGGACTCATCTTTGAAATTTACGCCATATTGTGTTTTTTTTTACCGGAAGTGTTAATTTTGTTTTTAAACATTTACAACAGAATAGAATTAGAGGTTTTGAGAATAACTTAAAGCCAAAAATTTAATGAACAGAAAATAAACCCAACATTTTGAAAAAAAAGTTGAATATTACAATCAGAAATTGATAATTCTATGTCCGCCATTTAGATATTACCGGAAGTAAGGGTATTAAAGACATATGTCTTATACATTGTATCAAATTGAGAATCACCAAAGAAAGGTTCCTGCACAATGTAATGATAGTAGCAGTACGTTAAAACTCATTTATTACCCTCCCTAAAAAAAAAGCTTATTTTAGTACAATGTCCGCCATGTTGGATTTTACCGGAAGTAGTGTTATAAAAGACATCTCATCTATTTAATTTATCCAAAAGTAGTAAAAAAAAAAGGTTTGTACCAAATATTATGATAGTAGTATGATAAAAACACCTTTTTACACACTAGCCTTCGATATTGGGCTGATTTAAGTATGATGTCCGCCATTTTGGATTTTACCGGAAGTGAGACACTTTTTTCAAATGACTCCCTATCTGAAATAAAAGAGTAATAGTTGATGAAGGTCTATGCCAAATTTCATGCTTGTAGCAGGATGTGCACAATTTTTCACAAAGCCGCCATACTATATACTACTGTTGCCTTTACTTAAACTTGCCATCATTTCTATCACTTTTAAAGGTGCCTGTATCAAATCAGGAATATGACAGTTGTTGTCCTTTCGTTTGATGTGTTTGACAATTTGATTTTGCCATTTGATAAGGGACTACGTTTTAAGACAGTTAGCAACTGTCGACAAGTATTCGACCTTGTAGTATGACTTTAGAGTTGCTTTGAATGCTATAAATAAAGGCAACAGTAGTATACCGCTGTTCAAAACTCATAAATCCATGGACAAAAAACTAAATAGGGGTAACAAACTAAAACCGAGGGAAACGCATTAAATATAAGAGGAGAACAACGACATAACACTAAAATGTAATACACATAGACAAAATCATACGGGAATAACAAAAATAACATATATATATATAACATCAAAACCAAATACATGAATTTGGGATAGACAAGTACCGTGACACGTCTTATCGCAATGTGAATTTACACTAAAAAAATAAGAGAAAACAAACGACACAACGTTATAATGTAATACACACAGAAACGAACTATAATATAACAATGGCCATATTCCTGACTTGGTACAGGGCATTTTTAAAGGAAAAAATGGTGGGTTGAACCTGGTTTTGTGGCATGCCAAACCTCGCACTTTTATGGCCATGTGAAATATAACATCAAAATGACAACACAGGACTACAATATAAATAAATTGGAGAACACAATTGACAAAGAATCACACGAACAACAGCCAACAAAAGGCAACAAGTTCAAAATTTTAATACGCCAGAAGTGTATTTTGTCCACACAAGACTTACGTGTGACGCCCAGATACAAAAGTTTGAAAGCCGAAACGAGTACAAAGTTGAACAGCATCGAGGACCAAAAGATCAAAAAGGTTGTGCCAAAAACGGCACATTTTCAACCAAGGTTTTGCGAGCAATAGCGAATACAAAAAAGAGAAGATTTCATATCCAACTGACCAAAATGATTGATGGGCTATGGCAGACGAATTTCAGAAGAGATGGAACATTCCACATTCGTGTTGATTCATTATATGGCAGACATTTTTCTATTGTATGCCTACCTAAATAGATCCCTTTACCACAATTACAAGATTTCTTTTCTCACTGGTACTTAGTTCAAGTGAGAGGTTTAGCGCTATAAAACCAGGTTTATTCCACCATTTTCTACATTTGAAAATGCACGTACCAAGTAAGGAATATGACAGTTCTTGTCCATTCGTTTTTTATGTGTTTTGTTGTTTGATTTTACCATGTGATTATGGACTTTCCGATTAGATTTTCCTCTTAGTTCAGTATTTTTGTGATTTTACTTTTGGGTACTGCTGACATGTCTGTGTCATTTTGGTCTCTTGTGGACAGTTTTCTCATTTGCAATCATACCACATCTTCTTTTTTATACGTTGTTTGTGGATTGATGTGGCGGATACGGTTCCAATTTATATGCCCAAATTTACAGTGTATCCAATAGACTGTATGGAACAAGATGTTGACGTTATTGCTGAGAGGGTAGTAAGATCGCGATATAAGCGTGGTATGATCGTTTACATTTGTATAGAAACGGCATAAAATCGATGAAAACCTACTTAAAACCATCAAATCTGAAATCAATAGATGCATTTTTTCCCTAGTTTCTGTTATAGATCAAAGAGACAAGGTTGCATACAAAAATCATCTAAAATATGTTACGTAGCCAATTTACTGTAACTTGGTCTAAAATGGACCAGTGTGTTATTTTTGCATTTCCACCACTTCCAATGCCACACAGTCACAAACTCTAAATGGAATATGATAACATCAAGGAAAGGCTACTATATAAAACCAATATCAGCATAATAAAAATAAAATTTTAAGGAATGATATCAAATGGAGCCAATTTTACCAGTGACCAACTGACGAAGAAGTTAGCAATTGTAGGTCACCGTACGGCCTTCGGTCATGTCCATAAAACCCGTACCGTACAGCAAGCTAAAAAGGAAACGAATTGACAAATATATATATATACTATCGTCACACTGTTACCATAACAAATATACAAAGAACAAGAAATATTTCTTGACGTTATCAGAATAGGGACTTTGATTTTGCGTTCACTTTTTGCAGTTATTTGTTGATAAGGTACAACTCAGTATTGATCTATAGAAATAAGGAGATTTTTGTTACATCTTAAATTTAAACTGGATAACAAAGTGATATCAAAACTTAGAGGACTTGACAAATGTTGTCGTTTACTGTCTTAGTTCAAGGATACTAGTGTGCTGCCTTATACAATCAGAGATCTAAAGTATTGTATTGACTAAAACACTCCTTTGTATGAATCGTAAGAAACAATTTTAAAATAATTGTCCGCGACTTGTTTCTTTCCGAATGAATTTTTCTCATTAGATACAGAAAAAAACCTAAAGACTTTTGCAATACATTTAAGGTATCTTAATGATTCATACTACATAAGTATTCACGGTATCACGACTATTTCGTATTTTTCGAGAAAAAAAAAAGATATATTGAAAACGTACGAAAACGGGAAAATGACACTTTATTTTTATATTTGAATTTAGATCATTTTTTTTTCTTCAAAAAATGACTTGATTTGTTAATGAGTTGGCTCTTATCTAAACATAAAAAGTCATCACAATTCGTAAACCATCGCTTATGTAAAAAAAAAGTTACCGGTGAAATTTGGAAATACAATGTAGATATGTTTGTCTGATTTTAAGAAATTTAATTAATAATTAAATTAAATTAATAAAAACCAGAGAGAGCCGTGGTGTAGTGGTTAGCGTATTGGACTACTAACACAAAGGTTCCTGGTTCGGTACCTTTTCCGGGGAGAACATTGCAGGGACTGAATTTATGGCTTTCCTTTGACACTATTTGCGAGTATGGTCATGAAAAACACTGAAAGTCCGACGGAAGGAGACGATACATGGCTGACCCGTGTTAAGAGAGAGAAATATATCTTGCAAGTAAAAGACATTCTTGAAGATTTCGAAAAATAATAGAATAATGCCGCTACAAGGTAACATTCGCATTCGAAAAGTAGAAAGGGATAAATATTAGTTTCAAAAACTTGTTTCCCAATGCACTATAAACAAATATGTTTAATCTAATTGATTTGGCGTAAATAATGTTCATTTCACACCTCTGAAGAAGCACAAGTTTTTGTTAATGGTGCGATTTTACTCTTTTATACCATCTTCTACAAGTATCTTACCCTTTAAAAAACGAAATAAGCAAACTTAAGGGTATAATTTGTATTATAGACCAACACTTTTGAAATAAATAGTCAAAATTTGAAGATATCCCATATTTACAAACATCAAGAAAAAGATGTTCAATTCAACAAAAGTAGACTGTCAAGAGTTTCAGCAATTATATAGAACTCAAATAGACCATACTTTTTCTAGAGTGTTTAACAAATATAGAAAATTCGATTTTTTGGGGAATTATTTAAATTGCTTTGTATTCTACCCCAAATCAAGAAAGTATTTAAAGGTGATAGTAACTCTATTTTCATAATATAACTCTTCTTATTTAGAGAAATTCAGACGGTGCAAATTAATGAACTAAACATCCAACTGAGTGTCTAAAGGAGATTTGATTTGTTTGTTGTGTTTTCTTTTTTTCTTGAAAATGCTGGGAATTCAATGACTTTCCGATCAATTCAAACTTGTCTTAATAAAAGAAACACATTTAGACTAAATTTAGGATAGGCAGATTTTATAAAATGTTCTTTTCAATTACAAAGAAGTACGTCATTCTTACTTAGGAAATTTGGGTTAGTCGTATTAAAATGTCTTTTTTCATGGTCATATAAGCAAAAAGAATGGATCTAGTCATTATTTCGTAATATGAAATGATTTTACAATTTTGAGTCATATATTTTGGCGCTTGTACCCTATGCTTATAACGCAGTCTGATTTACTTATTTAGGCAGGATTTGCTCATTTAAGGTGTATAGGAAAATTTCAAAATTAAGAAAAAAATAATTAAATGTAAAGAGTTAGTTTTGAATTGTAATGCAGTATTTGCTTGTACTTTTAAAAAGAAAGTACCAAATGTACATATATATAAGGATCTTTTGGTGTTAATAATTTTATTTAATGAATCTTTCAGGTGTTATATGCCCAATGCCTAATGAAACTGATCACCTAGTACTGTTATCGAACTTAACAGAATATAGATTTGGCGATACTACAACTTTTGACTGTGTTGGAGATTTTGAGCTATCGAGTCAGTTAGATGCCACTAGACATTGTGTTGTCGACGATACTAATCTAGAAGGTGGGAAGTGGACAGGCGAAATACCGTTCTGTCAAGGTAATAAAGCAAAATTTAGGCAAGGTATTATTTCTAATTGTCAAATTCCCATTTCTAGACAATAACATTCATTAGTTGTAATGCGTTTCCTATCTAAATTATTACGCTTCAATCGTGACTGCTTACATTATATGGACTTCGTTAACATATGTGGTCCTTTGACAAAATTCCCTCCAGCATTTTAGAAAGGCCGACTGAAATAGTCAGTACATAAGTTTTACGAACAACACTAGAAAGGAGTTAACTGAATAGGTGAAAAGGTGTCTGAAATCAAAAGCAACATGTTTTTGCGGTTTATAGATACAAATAATAACGTCTGATTTGTATTTTCCGTTCAATTAATAATTCTCGGGTTTATTCATGTTTTGCCTTTTTAAAAAAATGCCCACTAACCCCTTCTTTATTTCCATAATTTTATTATATATAGTTTAAAAAGACATATTTGAAAATCTCATAAAATACTTGTTGCTTTTTCAAAGTTTTGCAAACAAAGAGGCGGCCAGTGTTATAAGTATGAAATACTAAGAAAGAATGATTTCCTTCAAAATCTTTAATGGCTTATATATCTCAAAAACAAGCACACGGACCCTTATTTTTTTCTGCTTTTAAGCTTCTTTATTAATAGACTATCATTTCTGAACAATCTTTCAAAAAGCATGTTATTGTGAAATATGATAGCAAACATCATTAAGTCTTTTTCCTGATTGTAACATAATAATGGAGTGTTAATTCTCATTGTAGGGAGTGCATGCCTAGCAATATACGCTAACCCTGTCAATGCACCCAGTCTCAGTTCTTTTGGAATGTAATGCAACTTCCTGGGTTTTTTTTAGTATCATTAAGTCTCTTCTCAGAGGGGCACTAGCTGTCAAACTTGTGTTCACAGATTTTACTCAAATTCTTATATTTGATTTATAACAATTTAAAACATTTATCAAAGTATAAATAGAATAAACAATATACCGGGCATGGGCTCGAAAATGTGTAGCTGCCTTTCGTGTGTATTTTAGTCTAGACGTCATCTAATTAACTGTCAAGTTGACACCCGAAGACCTCATTTTGCCATATAAGCGATATAAACATAAATAAAGATATGAATAGTTATCAGACTCGGGCACTTGGATTTTTTGATGTTTTTTTTTTTTTATATCTGTTCAATTTCATATTATAGGTTAAGAATGTATGTTAATTCTTGTTTTTACCTGTATAAGAATCGGTTTTTTTGTGGATCAAATCATCCACAATCAAATGATTTACTTTTGTTTCAATATCAATGGTAACATTCTTTTCCTTTAAATAATGACACGCACAATGCATGCAGCATCCATCTCCAGGTAAGGGTTTTAATTGAAGTTCACATGAATATGGATTCAACGAGGTCGATTTATTATTCATCATCAATGTTTCTTAGCTTATTCTGACAAAATTTAACCATACTGGCTGCTTAAAGCGGTATATTATTTCACTATTTCACTTTCATTTATGATTGAACCAAAAAATAATTTATATGTAATATGTTTTATATATCTCATATCTGGTGCCAATTTAATTAACAAAAATGAAATATATGGAGGAGAAAAAAACAGTATCCTGATACAGACATTTGCTAATTAAAACTATGTTGGGTCATACGAACGTTGCCTATCCTCCTACATGCTGACAGTCAATTCCTTGTCAATGCAATCATTCTTGAAGTTTATGTTCCCAATCGGTACTATCAATGAATGTGTAAATCCAGTACAAACAAATAGTCACCCCTCTACGAAGGGTTTTTATAAAACTAGTATGCATCTAGTGAAAACGGAAAATGCCAACAATTGAATTCTGTATGCATCTACGGACTGGGATTATGTGTTTGAATAATTAGAAACAGCTGACGCGATGCTTTTTAAGATAATTCATCAAAGATCAGTATGGGCATGTTGAATGTCAAGTGATACAGACTTGACAAGAAATTTAGATTTAAGTAGAATTGCAATTGTTGATGCCCGCGTCACACTGTCCCGATTTTTATATACGATGGACAACCGAATGCGAAAATTGTAAGTTCGTACGAAGTTGGTCCCGATCTCGTTAAAATACCAAAAAGTGATCGAAGCAAGTACGATGAATAACGAAGTCTATACGATGGTGCCGAAATTATATACGATAGCAAAAGATGGACATACGAAGGTTAACCGAAGACGGGTATTTAAGCTTCATATCTCAGCCGAAGCCTACACGATGGATCACGAAGGCTACACGATGGATTACGAAGGCTACACGATGCATTACGATGATGCTGCGATGGTCATACGATGTCCAAAAGACGTCGTGTACAGCTTATGAGATAAAATTGTTATGGACACTCTAGAACCAAAATGCTCAAAACTTGGTATGGTGTTACTCGTTAAGAATATCTTAAGCGCTATTGACTTTAAAGTTAAGAAGTCACTGAGGTCACAGTGTAAGTTGTAATACAAGGCAATATCACCCTTGTGGACACTCTAAAACCGCCCGCGTCACACTGTCCCGATTTTTATATACGATGGACAACCGAATGCGAAAATTGTAAGTTCGTACGAAGTTGGTCCCGATCTCGTTAAAATACCAAAAAGTGATCGAAGCAAGTACGATGAATAACGAAGTCTATACGATGGTGCCGAAATTATATACGATAGCAAAAGATGGACATACGAAGGTTAACCGAAGACGGGTATTTAAGCTTCATATCTCAGCCGAAGCCTACACGATGGGTCACGAAGGCTACACGATGGATTACGAAGGCTACACGATGCATTACGATGATGCTGCGATGGTCATACGATGTCCAAAAGACGTCGTGTACAGCTTATGAGATAAAATTGTTATGGACACTCTAGAACCAAAATGCTCAAAACTTGGTATGGTGTTACTCGTTAAGAATATCTTAAGCGCTATTGACTTTAAAGTTAAGAAGTCACTGAGGTCACAGTGTAAGTTGTAATACAAGGCAATATCACCCTTGTGGACACTCTAAAACCAATATGCTTCAAAAGATTTTAACCACATTTGGTATATTGTTCCTCCTTGTAATGATCTGACATTTTTTACGTTCAAGGCCAAAGATCAAGGTCATGCAGATGGACTTGTTATTTCTCCTTGAAATACATGTAGCATAATACACAGGAAATTGGTTGCTCATTTTTAGCTCACCTGGCCCGAAGGGCCAAGTGAGCTATTCCCATCACTTTGCGTCCGGCGTCCGTCGTCGTCGTCCGTCGTCGTCCGTCGTCCGTCGTCGTTAACTTTTACAAAAATCTTCTCCTCTGAAACTACTGGGCCAAATCAAACCAAACTTGGCCACAATCATCATTGGGGTATCTAGTTTAAAAAATGTGTGGCGTGACCCAGTCAACCAACCAAGATGGCCGCCACGGCTAAAAATAGAACATAGGGGTAAAATGCAGTTTTTGGCTTATAACTCAAAAACCAAAGCATTTAGAGCAAATCTGACATGGGATAAAAATGTTTATCAGGTCAAGATCTATCTGCCCTGAAATTTTCAGATGAATCGGTCAATCGGTTGTTGGGTTGCTGCCCCTGAATTGGTAATTTTGAGGAAATTTTGCTGTTTTTGGTTATTATCTTGAATATTATTATAGATAGAGGTAAACTGTAAACAGCAATAATGTTCAGCAAAGTAAGATCTACAAATAAGTCAACATGACCAAAATGGTCAGTTGACCCGTTTAGGAGTTATTGCCCTTTATAGTCAATTTTTAACCATTTTTCGTTAATTAAAGTAATCTTTTACAAAAATCTTCTCCTCTGAAACTACTGGGCCAAATCAATCCAAACTTGGCCACAATCATCTTTGGGGTATCTAGTTTAAAAAATGTGTG
The DNA here is from genome assembly GCA_019925275.1 of Mytilus edulis. Lineage (NCBI taxonomy): Eukaryota > Metazoa > Mollusca > Bivalvia > Mytilida > Mytilidae > Mytilus > Mytilus edulis. The sequence goes on from CM034349.1 coordinate 121,621,441, forward strand.
GCATGACCTGGTCAACCAACCAAGATGGCCGCCACGGCTAAAATTAGAACAAAGGGTAAAATGCAGTTTTTGGCTTATAACTCAAAAACCAAAGCATTTTGAGGAAATCTGACATGGGATAAAAATGTTTATCAGGTCAAGATCTATCTGCCCTGAAATTTTCAGATGAATCGGTCAATCGGTTGTTGGGTTGCTGCCCCTGAATTGGTAATTTTGAGGAAATTTTTCTGTTTTTGGTTATTATCTTGAATATTATTATAGATAGAGATAAACTGTAAACAGCAATAATGTTCAGCAAAGTAAGATCTACAAATAAGTCAACATGACCAAAATGGTCAGTTGACCCGTTTAGGAGTTATTGCCCTTTATAGTCAATTTTTAACCATTTTTCGTAAATTAAAGTAATCTTTTACAAAAATCTTCTCCTCTGAAACTACTGGGCCAAATTAATCCAAACTTGGCCACAATCATCTTTGGGGTATCTAGTTTAAAAAATGTGTGGCATGACCTGGTCAACCAACCAAGATGGCTGCCACCGCTAAAAATAGAACATAGGGGTAAAATGCAGTTTTTGGCTTATAACTCAAAAACCAAAGCATTTTGAGGAAATCTGACATGGGATAAAAATGTTTATCAGGTCAAGATCTATCTGCCCTGAAATTTTCAGATGAATCGGTCAATCGGTTGTTGGGTTGCTGCCCCTGAGTTGGTAATTTTGAGGAAATTTTGCTGTTTTTGGTTATTATCTTGAATATTATTATAGATAGAGATAAATTGTAAACAGCAATAATGTTCAGCAAAGTAAGATCTACAAATAAGTCAACATGACCAAAATGGTCAGTTGACCCCTTAAGGAGTTATTGCCCTTTATAGTCAATTTTTAACAATTTTCATTAATTTGGTAAATTTATGTAAATTTTTACCAAATATAGTTCTCTGTTACTAATGGGCAAAGTTCATTATAGATATAATTGTAAGAAGCAAAATCGTTCAGTAAAGAAAGAACTTCAAACACATCACCATCACCAAAATACAATTTTGTCATGAATCCATTTGTGTCCTTTGTTTAATATGCACATAGACCAAGGTGAGCGACACAGGCTCTTTAGAGCCTCTAGTTTTACCTGCTGGTTCTAAAGACAATATTAAAGGTATTTCCAGTTACTGAATGTTTTGGTTGATTTAAAAAAAAATAGTTTATGTATCAAATATGCATATTCAATTTACCATTTTCTGCATGTGTCCTATACAAATTTAGTGTCCGTATTTGTCCCCAATATGTTACATACGAGGGGATGCCACGCTCGGCATTGCCTTGTTTGAACTGTAAAATGTGTGCACTAGTCTGAATAATCACCCATAATTATGCCCATGTTTACTGATCTATCTTAAAGGTAAGGTATTGGGTTCGTTGATCCCTTTTATTCAAAAAGAGCTCTTTCCAGGAGAATATCATAATAATATAGACAAAAGGAAGGATGTGGGGAAAGCAACAAATGCAGCAAAATATAACATATAGAAAACAAAATGGTTATGGAGTAAACATTCGTGTGACAACAACTCAGACGATACATAAAAAATCAGAATAATGAAGAAAAAGTTGGTTTTCCTATATACGTGTACCTGCAGTGTTGGTGTACGAGGTTTATGATTTTCATTATGTTACTTGATATGAAAAATTGACAAAAAATAATATTTTACTTGTAAAAGTAAATCCTGAGCCTGTAATAGCTGCTCTTCTTGTTCCATTTTAATTAATAGAAACAACGCTGTCGCCTTTCTTGTTCTCATAGAATCATATGATATGAGCTCCATGTTTTGTGAACGTCTTTCTTAACTGTCGTATTAGACTGACCAGTGCATATCGCGCATGGCACTTTAAATGTATTTTAGCGCGAAAATTAACTTACATTTAGCTGGATTTATTGCCGTCGTAGTTCCATCTTGTCGCCTTCGTACTTTTATTCGATGGCAACACGACGGGATTACGAGGTCTTCACGAATTCGTGTTGCCATCGTAAGACCTTCGGGTAGCTTCGTGATTCATTCATGTAGACGTCGTAATGTCAAAACTGCCCGATGGAAACGATGGAAACACGAATGCAATACGATGTTCAAAGATACATTCCCGGTGACATTACGATGTTGAGGATGGTGATACGAACTCAATACGAACCCTCAACATCGGACGCACCTTCGGGAATTTTTTAACATGTTAAAAAATTTAGAACCCTTCCCGAAGTTGTCCCCGAAGGCTAGAAAAAGTGGCCGATAGTTAAAGATGGTTAAAGATGGCACTACGAATAGCCCGATCTAGATAAGATCAGTCCCGATTTTGAAAATTTCCATAATCGTGTTGCCATCGGCGTAAAAATCGGGACAGTGTGACGCGGGCATGAACATCCATATTGAAGTAAAGAGCACTTCAGAACCCTATGAAGATAAATAATGGCACCGTTTTGATATACAATGCATATTATGTTGGCTCTATTATATATACTCCTGATCATGAAACTAGATACAAGCAAGATCGAACCGTTTATCTATAACTAATATAAAACCAAAAGAGGTGATATAATGTTCACAGATACCCCGCCAAAAATCATGATTTTTTAAGTGGTTCAAAACATACCGTATAAAATTTTAACCAATTTCATTAATTAAATGGAAACAAATTTTGATTTACCATCCATACTTTTGAAACGGCAAAAGTGAAAGCAACGAAAAATATACTTGCTTTAAATAGTAAAAAACCATCTATTTAAATTCCAAATAATTTTAAAAGTGGCTCTCTATTTATCATGGGAAAACTAAAAGTGTGACAAACGGAGAGACGGACGAACAGGCATGAGTATCCCAATACTCTCCCGCTGGACAGAGTTGGTGGGAAAAAAGTAAGACTGGTATGATAGCCATTGAGACAACCAACAACAAGAGATCAAATGACATAGATGTAAGCTATAATAAGTCTCCATACAGACTTTTACATTTAATCCTTAATCTTAGGTCTGTATGGCTCATTGTCACCAAGCAACACTTTGCGGGGGATATAAAAACACCGGGCACCAGTCTGTTAGTCCGTCTGTCTGTCCATGGGGTCTTGTTAGAGCTCTCACATGATCAATTTTTGGAAGATTTTTATGAGATTATAATATTTTATAAATATTGAATATTTGGTAAATTGCATTATAAGCGTTCACATGTGATGAATTCTTGGAAATACTATTTATTAGAGAAATCGATAAAAAAAAATCTGCTTTAATGCCTGCGTATTTATAAAACATTTCTTATTTTAAGTTATTGCCCTTTAATACCGTTTTTTAGTTATTGCCCTTTAATACCGTTGATAGATAAAATATGTGAAACGCGAGGGACATTGAGACTCTGTTCTTTTATTTATTTAGACGATTCAATTTCTCATTTAATTAATTATCTATTGCATGACATTCTTTTATTTAACAAAATATTCACAGAATGCGATTAACAATAACTTGATGAAAAGTCCACCTATTTTTTTTTTTTATATATTTTTTGCCAGGAAAATCAAAAGTAATTCGAAGTCCCAGTAAAGTTTTTCTCACATTTCTTCACCTTCGATGGTTTACCAGGCTTGCTTGATGAGATGAATGTGATTGTGTGAGCTAAAATATGAAGATGCAAGCCGATGGTAATAGCATCAAAGTTCTAGTCCCATGAGTAGGAATTTCGATTTGTCTTGACAAAACCCATACACAGAACTCTCTACGAAAATTCAAATTATTAAAAATGCATCTTTAATAACTTTATCAAAAGAGGTAGTTAGCGTTTTGTTATATACTTACTTCAGGATGTAATTATTCAATCTTTGTAGCCAAAGCATCTGCCAAACATTCTGGTGCTTTTGGTCCCGCTATCGGCGGTGGGATTGGATCCGCTGTTATAGTACTTGTTGTAGTTGTTGTCATAGTTCTTATTATCAGAAGGTAAGAATAACAGTCCTATTTCTTCGAACAGATATGTTCATATCTCTTTTTTAGGTATAGCTATCTTTGCCACCTATGCTAATACAAGTTTAATTTCTAAATATCTGCAAACAGCAAGTTAACATCAAGAGAAGCTGATATATTGTTATAAAATCGATTTTGAGAGTTCAGATGCGTTTCAAATGATCAAAACGCAAATTATTAAATTAAGAGGTTATTGTTCTTAAATTGGAAACCCTAAATGTACTCACAAAACAAAAAACATAATTTCCAAGCCTTTTTGGCAATCAGAGGAAATTCAACGGATTTAATGTAATAATGTCATGATGAGCAAGTGAAGCAAGACATGATTGTGTAATGCTAAAATACAGTAGCATAATATAGCTTGTCCGTGTTTGGTTAAAAACATTAAGTCTCTTACTAAATTACGCTTTCGTTTCGATTTAAATGTATTTCAGTCTCACGCATCACTGACGAAAAGTTAATGTCGAAATGTATAACTGATGCAATTTAATTTGTACCGTAAATTAAGATTAAGTATTTTTGTTAACTTATGTGTAAAAGTTGAACTTTCAAATTCAACTATGATCTTTTCTAGTATTTCTACATTGTTTTTTTTTTTGGTCGAAAAATACATTGAACACGGGGACAGAAACTCTCTATTTATGCCATTTTTTATCTCCCTGATTCATAGCTCTGATTCCTTTCCTGTTTCTGTTTTGGCTATACTTTCGGTACTTTTTGTCGTATGAAATGATAGATAACGCGGTCATATCGTGTCAGTAGAGAAATAAACAGACAAACATTTCAGCAAAAGAAAAATATCATTTTTAAGCAAAAGGCAACGATAACCGTCAGTTTCTAACATTGACATTCAGCTCTGATTTTGTAAAAATGCGTCGATAAAACAGTCCATGAAAAAAAAATGAGCAAATACAAAAAAAAAGAAAAAAACGCATCTCCCAATTTCCTATGGCTCATCAAAATGCACAGTTAACATTACAATAAAAAAACATCATACATAAAATGTAAGTTGTCCTTCGTTTGGTTGTTCGGAAAATAATACAAATTGATGTGTAGTAAATGATTTGTACTGATAGTCGTTTCACGTCATATATATGGTCGAAATTAAGGTTGACATTTACAAGATGCTTTGCAATCACTGTCATGATGTTAGGTATTGCATACTCAAAAATCACATTATTCACATTAATAATTTCAATATCTGAATCTTTATTAATAATAGACGAACAGTTCCACAAAAGAAAAAAGACGAAATGCGGTACAAAGAATCTACATTAGAATTAGATAACAGTAATATCTATTCGCAGGTTGAAGAAAGAGGTAGGATTAACTCACAGTAATTGTCATAGTCTGATCTGTTTCCCTCCAGCATGGTGACATTTTAAATATCAAGAATATATTCAAATGTAACAAGTGAGCAATAAATACTATGGGCTGTCTACTTAAGATACATGTGCACATTTTATTTTTGTATTTTTGTATTTTATTTTTGCTTTATGTGCTTTGTCTGAAAAGTGTCTATATGCTATTTTGTTTGTTGACATACGTATGGTTTTTGTGGTAAATTAGATTATAAAAACACAATGTTAACTGCTGTACCCAAATTTTCATCCATTATTTACTACATTAGAACCAAGTTAGGAATATGATAGTTGTTTTCCATTAGTTTGCTGTGTTTGAGCTTCAGATTTTAATTTTAACACTTTGTTGTAATAGATAATAGCACTGTATAATTTACGATGTGAAATATTATACCGTTGTTTTATGTGTCAGCCTGTAGGTACTTTTATTTTTGGAATTGCATAAGTCATTTCTTCTGTAACTGTCCATGACAATAAAACATTAAATCACCTGAATGCATATTCTTACTAATTGTTTCTAGCTTTTAACTAGCTTTCAGTAACTGCAAGTACTCTCAAATCACACTTTCGTGTTTGATACTATTTGTAAGGTTTTTTTTTGTTTGTTTTTATTGTTCACGTATTTAGTGTTATATCTTGTTTCTCTATTTATACCAGCTTTAATAAGTGGTTTGGTATGACCGCTGCATTTGTTTGCACCTGTCGCATGTCAGGAACCTAATATTAAATGGTTGTCATTTGTTGAGGTTGTTCAGAAGTGTTTTTTGTTTCTCGTATTTTTAAGAAGATAAAACCGTTGGTTTTTCTTGTTTCAATGTTTTACAAAATTCAATCCTAGTATCTATGACGAGATTATTTACATTAGTCATTTGTTTTATCCATTATTACTTGCTGTTTGGTGTGAGCCAAGGTTGTGTTGAAGAGCGTACTTTGACCTATTATGGTTTACTTTTACTAATTGTGACTTGGGTGGGGAGTTGTCTCATTGGCACTCATACTACATCTTCTAATATTTATTAAACCAGGATTTGTTCCAAACGATCGATTTTTTTTCTTTTGTTCTACCATGAATTAGTACTAGGATTGGATATCTTAACTTTGGTTTTATGCATATCAGCACTGCAGACCACCAATTCACCCACTCTAATATAATTCACAATAGAAACCTTTCCCTGGCAAAAAATAGTGCTTTTTATTCTTTGTTAATCAAAGCTAACAAACAAATTTGCAGATATAAAACTTTTGGTAAAATAGTATTATATGTAGATCATTTTAAGCAAAATTCACTTGTCCATTGTTGTACGTTAAACAATTTAAAATTACAGTTGCTATTATATTAATTTCATTATTTAATTTTAGAGACCAAATCATACATTGAAAAACCAGTGGTAAAAAATCAAACAAAAAATGTTTATTACAACGAGGTAAAGGATGATAACGAAACAGGTGGTTATTATGCATTCAGTGTCGGCTCACAGCTACCTAATGATGCCATTGAAGTCAAAAACTTTCATGAATATGTTGAAAAGAGAAGGGGCAAAGAAGGGAACATACTAAAAGAATTTCTTGTGAGTATTATACAAGATATGCATTGCATTCTCCTCAGTACCTCGCCATAGGTTGAACATATTAACATGTACAAATATGTTTCTTTGCTTCGATCAAAATTTCGAATACCGTGTCCTGCAAACAAATACAAAGATTTCTTTCACGAAAACGCATTTCAATAATATATAATTGTTTTTCTTGATGCTTTTAGTTTATTTTGAGTAGCTGTTTGAACATACTAGTATTTAAGCTTTCGATATGTCAATCGTGATTTGGGATAATTGGTGCAACGGAAACCTGTATAGGTATAATGATAAAAACAATTAAAACCCAGTGCTCTATGATGATTTTTTTTTAAAGTAGTTTATCATTAACTTGATCTATTAAAGATGGCAATTCAACAAATTTGAGCATTATATTTGGGGAAGAATCAGTTTTACTTTTGGAAATACAACAATATAAGTCGGACTGAATAATGTAATGATTTTTTTTCTTTCAACACTTGTCAATACAGTCTTTTTGATCATACGAGCCTATATCATCATGTATATATATATATTATACGTCTGTCCAATAAATCCGTTTCCGAATTATAATTTGATGTTATCAAATATGATATAAACATATCTAATAGGGGCACAGTGGAGACAAGAAATAACGGAGATTTGTGTTTTAAGGGAGTTGTTTTGTATTATGTCCCAACTATGGCAGCAGGTAGGTAAATATGCTTGTGGACTATAAGTTTCTGAGCGTACCATCAGCTCATTTATCAGTGCGTTGGTGCTGACATGATTGGAGCAGAACTTAAATCAAAATTATAAAATTATACAGATAAAACTAATGTTTTAACTTCTGTCAGGCAAAGAAGTCGTCTAAAGATGGATTTATTTCCTAATGTTTCTTTCGGTCAAATCGCTGTTCACTATATGTTAAGAAGAAAATATGTGGTAATCTAGAAGTTTTGTTACGAAATACTGTTAACATGTAAAATTGTTATTTTTTATGTATGTATGTTATGTCAGTATTAATGGTACTGTCTGATAATATGTTTTCGGTTGGCATCCTCTCACTTGATGATCATACGAACCTATCATCATGTATATATAAAGACATCGTAATAGGTGGTGACAGTTAAATAGAATAAGTTTATATATGAATTTATCTGTTTCGGTGCTTTCTTGGACTGCGACAGTTTTTCAGAAATAGAATTCAGAAAGAGCGTCGGAGGCCTTTTAGAATAATTATGTCATGAAAAATACTCATATTTCGCTGGTTCTGTGTTAATTCCTTTTAGTATCATCTATAATATGTTTTGCAGAAGCTAAAAGGTGGATTACAAAAACCTACTGACGCAGCATTAAAACCAGGAAATAGACTGAAAAACAAATACAAAGATATGTATGCATGTGAGTTAGATTTTTTGAATGTCTAACGAAAGAGGTAGTTATGACCATTATTGTACCTATGCCTGAGCGAAAACAAAATAGTTATATCTTTAAATAGTAATTTTAATGCTTAAAGTCGTATGTCATCAAGTATCTTAAATGATTTAAAATTATATGGTACGAATATACTGAGTAGGTCAATATTAATTTTAACAACACTAAATGTAAAAATAACAAGACAATAACAATCAAAACCAAGGAGTAAACTAAGACTAACAAAAACCAAAGGATATTTACATCAACAGTTATAAATAATAATTAAGAAACAACACGATCTACACTAAAAAACGGGAATGAAATCAGGTGCTCCGGAAGGGTAAGCATTTCCTGCAATGTATACGGCACCCGTCGTGTTAATTCTTTCCGTCCGGTAATGATGGAAGGTTATTATGACTGAGGAAGAATATCAGATATGATTTCTGACACACTTTTTTCATAATGGCTAATCAGCGCATCAACAAATGACACTATTGTCAAAAGAGCAGACATTAAAAGACAAACAACATACAAACAACCGGTCGTGAAACCGTTACTGTCCTTTAATCATTCATATTTAGTGTTAAATGTAAAACGTCTAGATAATAGTCAAAGATGTTTCCGGTTTATCTGACGAGGGCGCTGGGTCGTTATAAAAACCCAAACATCTATGAAAGTTACAATTATCCTGAACATACTGGTAACTTATTCATGATAAAATAAATAATAAGGATACATTGTGAATCTGTTTACAAATGGCTTATAGAAGTATCGTAATAGTTATCATTATTTTACAGATGACGAAACACGGGTTATACTTGACAACTCAAGTTACATAAATGCATCGTTCATTCAGGTTAGTCGATTTGAGGTTTTCATGATATTTGTAATAATATATCTCTAACAACAAAGATTCAACCCATAATTGATATAAGTTAAAATAATTTCTTGATTCAAATATGACAGCTTTACATATTTTAAAATTAGATGATTTTAAAACTAATGTTTGCACTTATCGACATTGAAAATTTCCTTATGTGATCTTTTAGGGGATTTTTAAAAGTCGCTGCTGATGTTTTTAAAAACATGAACCCGGAATAAAGATTCGAATCGAAAACTATATGTTGTTGGATATCTTTAGTGTAATGAAAATTGATATTGTAAATTGCAAATGTCTTGACTTTTTCATTATTTAGTCCTACATTTAACGGTACATTTGTCTATATTTGAGCAGCATATTGGATAAAAAAAATTGTACACAGCAAATTATTGTTATTTTTGGCGCTGATATATTGGAAATGCTTTGTTTACATGTAACCAATTTGAATACTGATATGTCATGCACTTTGGAATGCAATGCTTCTTAAAATCAGTTTAACATAGATTTCTATTTTTATTTCGTAATGGTTTTTTCCTAAAAAGAATATACAATATTTAGTGATTAAAAATCTTATTTATTTATATGGGGGGGAAAAATGATACCATAAAAAAAAATGAATAAGACATATTTGTGAGAAAACTATGTTTTGATTTAGTTTAAAATTCCTTACTACTGAAAAACAAATAAAAGATAAAAAAAAGTTTTGAATTTTTTTTAACTTTTTATTATTCTGTTTTGCTTTTTTTTAAATAGAGAGTATTCAAACAAAACATAGAACGTGCTTATTTCATCGATTGATAATGATCTATACATATCGTCAAACCGCCAAAACTAACTTGTTTTAACTGTTTTAGGGATATGGACAGGTTCGAAAATATATAGCTTCACAAGGTAAGAATATGAAATGATATCAGACAAAGCCAAATCTGTCTGGTAAAATAAAACTAGAAGTACCAAAGGGCATATTTTCCTTGAATTTATTTTCTGCGTGTCATTTACTAATTTAAAGTGTAGTGATAGGTCACAGGAAAGGCATAAAAAACGGAAACCAGCTTTGGGAAATTTCTTGCAGAAAGATTTAGAATTGGTGCCCCATAACCAGTCTTATCAGGCTAACAACCTATTTCGTGTTAATACATTATAGTTTTGTATAATATTTCAACTTGTTAATTGTTGGGTTGGTTTTTTTTTTGTATTTTTTTAATAATTTGATTTTACTTACTACAATAGTTGCTAGCTATTAGCTTTAATATTGAAAGTTCTCTGTAGTGTTTTGTCGAATGTATTTCGTCATGTTCATATATATTTTTTACATGCTTGTCGTGTTTTTGTCTATTTGTCATACATGTTTTGTTTGTCCACTTTGTTTCTTCTCCTTGTCACAGATATTTGACTCGTAACAAGTGTATAGCAATAAATGCAAAACGGGTTTTTGTGAAAAACAAAAACATAGGAAAGGTTTCCAAAATCCAGTCTCACATGTAACAATGTTAAAAGTAGCTTCAACTTAGTAATTATAACTGCATGCAAATGGGTTATTTTGGTGATATTCCGCGTTATATATGACCACGGCGGGTATTACAAAATCCTGGCTGAGCACGTCAATTCACAGATTTGTACCGATAAAATACGTGTCAGTAGATAGGTATATTTTAACAACTCTTGACGTTATTCCAGGTCCTCTAGATAAAACTGTAGATGATTTTTGGAGTATGGTTTGGCAGTATGACTGTGGTAAAATTGTAATGCTGACGAATGTGTTTGAAAATGGAAAGGTAATTAAAACAATATAATTTCATTTCAATTATATCAATGTCTTTGAAATTTTACGCAATTAAAAAGGAACATAGCAAGTTTTCAAAAATAACAAGTACGAGAATAACAACACTATGACTTAAAGTTGAAAAAACGGATAAAAAAACACAATATCTTGTGTGGTATTATTAACTTTCACCGTGTTGTCTTTTTTTTTAAGTGTGAATCCTCACAAAACTTCGGCAGGAATGAACGCCAAACCCGTGAAACGTATTGTTTTTACACTAAATATGATTTAAGTGTTTTTAAACCATTCGAATTTTAGGAAAAATGCATTCAATATTGGCCAGATCATGAACAGCAGAAGACATCATATGGATCCATATCTTTACTTTTAGTTAAAGAAGATGTTTATTCAGATTTTACTGTCAGAAGAATAACATTGCAAAAGGTACTTATTGAAGACAGATTTTTTATTTATTTTTGACAAAAAAGACGAAAGATACATTTTGTATGGAGACATTTGTAGCTAGGACATAAAACTTAGCACAGAGGTTAAGTACATCAATATAACGCTTGGTGATATAAATTAAAAGGATTCAAACAAACTTTGGTAAATGATACAACAACCGAAGAGAAATATTCCCATACGATATCTATAGAACAACATATAGTCTTCAACTCTAGAAATATGTTATACAAATGCCAAGCTTTAAATCGTTCAAAGAGTTGGTAATAAGAAGAAATAGATTGTTAAGGTGATATTAAATATATATTTAGTTTGATACTTGTCAATTTGACAAAAATTTCATTGGATATATAGCAATGTGACACACTTATTTTGATCATTGAGAAGCTTTATACTTTCTTAAGGAAGTGATTAAAATGTTCAGCTGATTTTTACAGTTTTATCTCCGATCACTGCCATGTTTTAAACCATCTTAAGATAGTTTATTTTAATAATGTTTGTGTTGCTTTCCTTATTCTTTTCACAGGAAAAAGATACGAAAACTGTTCTTCAGTTCCACTTTACTGCCTGGCCAGACAAAGATGTTCCAAAATATGCTTCATCCTTGGTTCATTTCCGACACAAAGTCAATACCACAAGAACTGTAGGAAAAGGGCCTATGGTTGTTCATTGCAGGTTTAGATATTATATTATTGTTTTTCTACCTTCAAAATACAGGGTTTTGCATTAAGTATTATTAATTTACATTTTTTGGCTATGTAAAATACAATTTAAAATTATTTTGAAGGCATTGATTGTTTAATTTTTCTATACTTAGTGTTAACCTTTGTAACACTGTCACGTAGGTTAATATGTAAAAATCATAATCACATTTTTTTAGTTTGGTTGAAATATATAGCATTTATCCGTACTAAGAAATGTACTCTACGTATTCAAAACATGTTGTCATATTTTGTAACGGTATTGTGTAAAACGTCAATTTTCAAATGTTAGATGATACAGGGATGTACACGTAGAGTTTTATTACATAACCATTTAAATCATTGAACATCAGTACTTTTTGAATATCTATATTCTTGTATGCATTGGTTACTGTGCATTGTTTCAGCTCAAATAAGAACCAGACGTCTTAAATTTCCCAGCTATTAAGATATTAACGGCATTTTTATTTAGATACAAAAAAAACTGTTATTGTTGAAAGTTATATTTTAGAAATATAATGATATAATAGCAGTATTTTATTACGAATGCACAGGCGTACAATGAATAACATATGCTGTTAAATATCGAGAATGGTTACATCGATTTTGCAATAAAAAAACAAAAGTTAAACAAAATTTCAATGTCTCAAACAAAAAGGAATTAAGAGTAAAATTAATCAACAAAACAAAACAGCGAACATCTTAAATTAAGTCAGTCAAAAATGCATTTACACCAAAAAGAGGCACACAAAGTTGTTTTAAAGAGGAAATAATAAAAAGGGTGATGCCAACTAGCTATCAGGATAAACAATCTTTGTTTGGTGACATCTATAGAATTGTAGGGTAAACAGTCTTCAAACTGTTGGTATAAAAGTTTCATCACTTCTCATTATTAAGTATTCAAAGTTTTTTAAAAGATGTGTTTGGTTACAATGTATGAACTTTTCAACAAAACAATTCGGTTATCCCATGTTTTCACTTATTTTCAACTAGTCTTTGGGTCAAATCTAAGTGAGCCTAAAAAAATCAAAATTTCGGTGACGAAAAAAGATAACTTTGAAAGGTCCTTGTCTAAAGTTATCAAGAGCTATTATAACGCTTTCTTTCAACAAAACTAGTCCTACACATTAATGAACTTAGACCTGGCTTGTTACAATTGTACCATGACTCTCCAAAATGATTTTTCATCTCATCGACAAGATATATTATGAGCAGGGCAGTGAGAGGCTTAGCTAGCTATAACAAGGTTTCATTTTCTACATAACAAAATGCTTGATCCGAGTCAGGAATACGACAGTGGTTATTCATTCCTGTGATGTGTTTCACGCTTTTGATTTTGCTATTTGATTACGGTCTTTCATTTTTGACTTTTTCTCGGAACGGATTATTATTGATATTTTACTTTTTAAGGACGTTTATGTAAAAAAGAAGATGTGGTATGATTGCCAATTAGACAACTCTCCATAAGAGACCAAAAAGACACAGAACTCATCATGCTAATATGTACATTTTCGTTAAATTCATTAAACACTTTTTATAGGTATTGAGAGAAAAAGATTAATTAGTTAATATAGACATTAAAGGCAACTAGAAAAAATAACCATAACTTATCTAGTTTCAATCACAAAAGTAGTCTTGTTGCATATTGTCATTGTACTTATTTTCGCGAAAATAAATACACGCGAATCTAAATCAAACCTTAGAACTGAAAGGCAATAATTATAAAACCGCGAAAATAAATACCCACGAACGTGATTGAAATACACAATTCGCGAAAATAAGTACCCGCGAGAAAAAATGTACAAGTACAGTATTTGAATGACTTAGAAAAGTACTTAAAACAAGAATGTTTATTACACATCGATACACCACAAAATCAATTAAATCATTCATAAATCTAGGGAATTGAAAATCATGCAATGACATCGTACATTCATAACTAAAAGTAAAATGTATCAGTTTCCCCGTTGTCCTTCATCTGAGAGTCACCACAGTGATACCCATTAATACGGAACAAAACCTCACTACTCAAAATGTTGTTAAACAAAGGTATTGGCAATGTTTTGTGCTTAAGGTGGTACCTAACACTACAGGGAGATAACTCTGTAAAATCAGCTAAACGTTTTAATTACGTTGTGTTGTTAAGGGAATATTAAGCTTCTCAATGGTCAAAATTAGTGTTTGTCAAACTGCTATATAACCAGTGTCATACATGTATTCCTGATAAAATGCTTGGTTCAATTTTTTTGAAGTTTTTATATTTTTGTCAAAGGATCAAAGTAAATACTTTGTCAAAGTTTTATGAAAATTAAACGAGCCAAATTCATTTTAGTGAAAGTGTTGGGTACCACCTTAATATCATTAACGCTTTCATCTGTGAAGTAAAACATAATATCAAGGGTAATTCAGCGAATTACAAACTGAAGTAGGCAAATAAGTATGTAAAGAGCTGATTTTTTTATTATGAAGTAAAAATATCAAAACAAAAAATGAAATGATGATGATGTAACTAACATTTACGTTTCCGATTACAAAAACCCAAACTTAAATTATCGTTGGTCGTAATTAGTGAGAACAAACTTAAATTTGTAAAAAATGATTAAAGATGAGAATAATTGATTTAGATGTTAATAGTATTGAATTTTGTTTTAAATAACAGCACATATCTGGTGTTTCAAATTTCAGTGCTGGGGTAGGACGTACCGGTACATACATTGCCTTAGATTATATAGTAAATGAAGCTAAGGAGAGAGACTATGTTGAAGTATTCCGAAGTGTTGAAATTTTAAGGAATCAGAGAGTGAATATGGTGCAAACAGCGGTATGTATATTGGAATAAAACTACTAATAATCATATAAAAAAAATGATAAAACGATTGAAAAAAAACATGCGAAAAAAGTTCAAAATATAAAAACATATCATGTCATTGTGTTCATTTAAAGCAAGGCAGCAAGGCGCAATCGTAGTTTCAATTCAATTTGGCTGATTCTCTAGAACACTAGAAAACGTCCAAGTGATTAGAAAATGTTCGCTTTGGAGTAATAGTACTAGTGGTACCGATTAAAAATCTTTATTCTTATTAGTAAAATTGTAGACCTTAGAGACTTAATGTTTTACAGGTTCTATTACAAGTTAATTTGGTCTAAAATTATTTTCTCAAATATTTTAGAATCAGTACTTGTTCTTGCATGAAGCTGTTCTAGAAGCTCTAATGTGCCCAAACTCAGGAATACCTTGTAGGGATTTTCCGGATAATTATAAAAATCTGATGCGATTTGACAACAACAAGAAAAAGCACAAGCTACAAATAGAACATGAGGTAAACTATATCGGCACAAAATGCAAGCACATATCTGTACATTGGCCACTCTCACACAATATATCTTATACATTTATTTTAGAAATTTGTTTAAACGATTCTTCTATAACATGTTTAATTAGTTATCAAAGGTACAAGGATTATAATTTAATACGTCAGAAGCGCATTTTTTCTACATAAGACTCATCAGTGACGCTCAGTTCAAAGTTGAAGGGAATTGAGGACCCTAAATTCCAAAAAGTTATGTCAGATACGGCTAAGGTAATCGATGCTTGGGATAAGCAAATCTTTAGGTTTTTGTTTTATTTGCACTTTTTAACTCTAATATTTAAAAGATATTGAGTTTCGTATTGTGTTTTATCAGCTAAAATTGATTTTGACGAATAAAAATAAGTATGTCGCCATTTTAGATATGAATTACTTATCAAAGTCGAATAACAGTTCACAAACATTTCAATAGATATAAGAAGATGTGGCATGAGTGTCAATTAGACAACTCCGATTCTAAAACAATGTCATATCAGAAAATGTGCCTTGAATGTATATTGTCTAATAAAATAATCCTCTTATGTAAAAAAAAAAACAAAAAAACAAGGATTTGCTATTTGCTATTTTTACTTATCGTTGATATCGAGGAGGTAAGATATGTTATTCGACAAGGAAAAATGATAATATCTTTTTTTGATAAAATTGTGTGTATTTCTATAAAGGAACATTTTGATCATGTTACAGCTACTGAATTCGATATCAAGTCGACACGACGAAGAAGTTTTTAGTAAGGGAAAATCAGAAGAAAACAGAGGAAAGAACAGATATAGCAATATCATTCCAGGTGCATTTATTGAGAAAAAAAACCTCTTACCTCATTAATTATTAACATTTCTTGCATTTTGATATTACATCTCAGGAAGTTACTTCGTTATAGAAACATACTTAAACGTACTTTCTACTCTAATAAGAAATGCCGTAACTCTCGTGTAAAGATCCAAACTATCATAAAATTGGCAACGTCATTACTCTGCCAATTGAAGTAACGAAGTATGATACAGTATCTAATAATCCTCCATAACTATGTATCAACAGTCTAATTTTACGTGGATAGAGATCGGAACGCAATTTATTTAAGAATAAATATCAAAGAATACATGTATTCTGTGGACACTGTACCTTGATCAACTGACAGGGTTTCATCTTTAAGGGTTCACAAGAATATCATTGCAATCAAACATATTACGATCTGATCACTAGGACCTTATTCATAAGGAAATATAAACAGAAATTGAAAAGACAATCAAATTTAAAATAAATAGTTCCTATTTTAATGTTGAGCACTATATCAAATAGTAAGCATAATGCAAATAATATTTCTTTTAATGTATAAACTTCGTGCGTCACTAACATGTAATTGGTTGAATAATGACTGTGGGTTTTTTTTAATCATACTGGTTATTACATTACATTTTTATGTAAGATGGTGTACAAGCAATTTTAACTAGCATGGCTAAAAATGGTCTGAATAGGTTAGCCAGATTAATATATGTTCAACTTTGCATGAGTGAGTTAAGTCCACCAGCAGCAGTATCAACCCAGTGCTATGAATAATTAAAACAATACTTGACAAATTTCATTAAAGTTCATTTTTTTAAACTCGATCCCGATATATTTTATATAACCTTAATAATAAAAAACAGTAACAACGTCATCATTTATTTTTTTTCGCTAAAATATTCCTTCACTATCCCTTTCGGTCTTATCCTATCTCCATTAGACCAAGCAGTATATCTTTTTTTAGATAAAACTCCACTATTTTTTGAAAGAACAAATTTGATTATTTACCTGTTATCATGGTTATATTTTGTAGTTGGATCAGAGATGCCACTGTTGTCGACAGCAGTAGATGGACACAATGAGTATATAAATGCAGTGTTTCTACCAGTAAGTAATTTTGTCTATATAAAAATTCGAAAATCTCTGATAAGACTATTTTATAGTTTAACGATTATAAGAAATTAACAAAAATATCAATCCATTTATAATGTTTTATGAATAATTAAATATTGAATTCGAAAATATATATTTATGCAGCTTATTTTTTCTTATTTTGTTACTGTGTACATGTAATGCGGCGTTCACACAGTACCTATAATGGGTTCCGTTTGAGATTAGACATCGCCAAAGATTACTATCCTCAATAATCTGGAATGTCCTTTCAATGCCTGAACGCTGTAGTATACTTTCGTAACAGATTTCTTACGGATCAGAGACGTCGGTCAATCACTTATGATAGCGCCATAGTTAGACCCTTAACGATATTGAGTTGTAAAGGTTGATTTTGAATTAATGTAAAAAAATAAACGCTTACGCAACACGAACACACAAGTAAGTAATCACAAATTTACAGAAGGGGTTATTAGCTTTTAAGTATTTTAAAGTTTTCACGTATTTTAACAAGAAGGTTGAAACGTGTTTATGCATTAAAACACAGTACTATATGTATTCTTAATCATTACAGGGATACAGAAACAATAAAACATTTATTGTGACACAAATGCCTTTGGAGACAACTGTTGTTGACATGTGGAGACTTGTACATGATTACGAAGTTTCAACTATTGTTATGCTTAACAAAGATATACAAAAAGGAGTATGTGTTATATATTCGCTTACTGTTCAAACAAATACGGATGTTTATAATATTGCAATATTTGTTCATTCAAGTTAACAATACAAAAACGTAATTTTAAATAATTCACAGGCAAGGGTTTAAATAATGACAAATGACCAATTTGTTGTTTATATTTCTCTAATTTTTGTGCTATTTTCACATTTCCTGACCGGTGTGAGAAAAATTTTTCTCCTCACTAGTGAAAAATATGTTCTCGGCAAATGATTAGTCGAAATTTGATTATGACGTCTAAATTTTTTGTTTTCTTATGAGTTTTCCTATTGTGACGTCATGAAAAAAGGCGACAATGTCTGATGACGTCGCATATAAACAACACAAGTTTCTGAAAATCTTTGAAAAAGAAGGATAAAAATCATTAGAGAAACAGATTCCGACACTTTAACTCGTGTATTACGATATTTCTCCACTCTCGACAGTTAAATTTTAGTTATTTAAAGAGCTCGGCATCCTCGCGCTTTAAATAATAAAATTTAACTGTCTCGAGTGGAGAAATATCGTAATACACTTGTTGCAGTGTAGGAATCTATATATAACTGACATATGGCAAATGAAAGAATTAAAAAACTAAAAATAACTGCATCAAAATCTACATCTATACAATGTACTTGAATTCTATTTCGTCTATAGATTTTGATGCTTTACATGTTTTTTTACCAAATGTTTAGCCTAGTATATTTTTAATGAGCTTTTGTTAAAACATTTCTGAGATCTGAAAAAGTGGAATACCAAAACAAGACAAAAACAAGTAATTTGTTGATTTCGAAACTAGTAAATATTTTCTCAAAACAACATTGCTACTTTGAAGAGAAACTTAATATTCTAAAAGGATAACAAACTGACAAGTCGAAACCAATTTTACCATTCTTTGCCAAAAAGCGAACAATCACGACCAACCAAGCAACAGCACAAAAACACAAGACTTAGCAACACGAACCGAATAAAAAAACGTGTCGTCCTGAAGGGTTAATGCATTTGAGTTGCTCCAGGTGTGTCATCCGTCGTTTTTCACGTATAAATACAACTCGATGATAAGTCGTATTCGATAGGTCACTTTTTGTTTTTTGACGGAAAAAGTCAGGATTGCGGTTACAGATTAAAACATATCTGTGAACCAATGAATGATTAATATTGCTTTAATCATCAATTCTTAGACTAGTAGCTATGAAGGTAATGAGAGATTTTTTTTTATTATTTTCATAGTCATCATACAAAATCAAACTTATAATGAAACTTCTTGATGAACGTTTAAAAAAATATATATCAAACAAATTTATCACAAATATGCATAAAAGTTGCTCACAAGGATAAAAAGCAAATTTTAATTTTTATAAAAATCAGAAATCATCAAATGTATACTGGCCAGAAGGTAATAAAGATGTGACGTTTGGTCCATTTAACATTACAAGAACACACATCAGTACACAGAACCTGTATACCTGTTTGGATCTGACATACAAATACAAGAACCAGGTACAGCTAATTTAAATCATGGGTAGAATAGTAACAAAAAACATTTACTGCTATATAAATCATGTTAAGAAAGTTATTGTGTTGCTACAACCGGTTGTTGGGTTGCTGCCCCTGAATTGGTAATTTTTAAGGACATTTTGCTGTTTTTGGTTATTATCTTGAATTTTATCATAGATAGAGATAAACTGTAAACAGCAATAATGTTCAGCAAAGTAAGATCCAAAAATAAGTTAATATGACCAAAATGGTGAGTTGACCCCTTAAGGAATTATTGCCCTTTATAGTCAATTTTAAATAATTTTCATAAACTTTGGTAAATTTTAACAAAATATTTTCCTCTTTAACTAATGGGCCAAGTTCTTTATAAATAGAGATAATTGTAAGAAGCAAGACTGTTCAGTAAAGTAAGATCTTCAAACATATCACCATCACCAAAACACAATTTTTGTCATTAATCCATCTGGGTCCTTCGTTTAATATGCACATAGACCAAGGTGAGCGACACAGGCTCTTAAGAGCCTGTAGTTTCCATTAAAAAGCTACATTATCCTTTTTATTATAAATATAGTACATTGTAAAGATATGCTAAGCACATATTTTTAAATAAGTTATGTATATTAACAATTTGATCGATTCACGATAGATTGAGTATTTTACGGACTTTGCCAGTCTGCCAATTTAAATATAAGGTTAATACAAAATTAAAACTAAAACACAGAGGGAAATGCGACGGGTTGCGTGATTATACTATACCGATAAAATTATCAAAATAAAAAGGACTTACTTCTTTTACAATTCGTTTGTAGTTAAATGATAATCATCTTATTTACTCCTCCCTTAACCTTTTAAGTACTTTACCCACTTCGAGGAATCTTTTTACACATTCCTTAATACAGATAAACTGGGCTGAAAATATCAGGGACTGAATTTTAGGCTCTCCCTTGAGACCATTTGCGAGTATGGTCTTGATGAAACGATAATAGTCCTTCGGAAGGGGAGATAAATGACTGACCCGTGTTAAGAGAGAGTGTTAAACTCATAAATTGTTTTACATTGTTATTTCGGGGCCCTTTATAGCTGACTATGCGGTATGGGCTTTGCTCATTGTTGAAGGGCGTACGGTGGCCCATAGTTGTTAATTTCTGTGTCATTTTGGTCTTTTGTGGACAGTTGTCACATTGGCAATTATACCACATCTTCTTTTTTATATCAATTTGTCTGGAACTTTTCTTTTAGGAGTCTAAACAAGTAAAATTGTTCCAATCAAAGTTCTGGGAGGAGAACATGATTAATCCGGTATCTGCAAATGACATGTTGTCATTTTTGTCTGCTACAGAAGATGAACAAAGTAATAACAGAGGATGTGGACCTGTCCTCGTTCACTGTTTGTACGTAATAATATTCAATTTGTGTTAATGAAAGAGTGGAGTGATGTTACAAATTACAAGGAATGTAATTTCGAAAGCAAGAGTACATGCGGATATGTTTAATAGATACATCTGCTCTTTGGTCGGGTTGTTGTCTCTTTGGCAAATTCCCCTTTTCATTCTCAAATTTATCAATCAAATAAACCCCTGAGGTTTGGGTGTCTTCCGCAATCTCGGGTTGTAAAAAAAAGAGATTCAAGGTCAAGATTTTCTTTCAAGTTACAGATACAGATATGTAATGCGAATTATCATTTTAAAGAAACAATTTATAAGAAAATAACTTATAAATATTAGTATTTTTACAAGTGTTGATTATTTTTGGTTGTTTTTATAAAAAAAAATTGCATTTTCAGGGGAGGTAACTCTAAAAAAAAAGTGTATTTTCTGAAGGATTCTACATTGAATTTGTCTATTTTGTATTTTTGCCGGAAAAAACACACGGTGACCATATATTTTCTTTTGATATTTTCGAAGCATTGTCTGAAAGCTATCTTATTAGAATGATGAATTAAAGGGGATACGTACAAAACTGTTATTATTATTACTTTTTAGAAATGGGTGTGATAAAAGTGGGCTATACTGTGTGTTGGCGACTGTGATAGAACGACTGAGAATAGAACAAGACGTCGATATACAGCACATTATCAAACAAATGAGGAATAGAAGACCTCAGATTATTCCAAACTATGTAAGTATGAATTGCATATATTTAATATGCTAAATTTCTTTTCAAAATTAACACGTTTTACCTTTATATGACATGCCACTATACGAAATTGAAGTGACTTTGGTGATGTTATATGGGATTAAACATACTACATGTAATTTATCTGCAAATATTTTATTGGATGAAAAGGTCATGTTCGTAAATGGATTTGAATATGACAACAAGGAGATGATATACGTCAATGATACCGAAAACCCAAAAACTAAAACAACAAAAAGACAACCAGTTCCAAAAAAAATTGTATGTTACAGATTTACTTTTGTAGTGTTTGGAAAAATGAAATCGGATTTGTTTATAGAGTCATATTCAAAACAGTGTAGCTGTGGCCATTGATTGACGACCTTAATTTATCCCATTGACTGGGGCCGATTAGGTGAACGTTTGTCTGTAACGACTACTGCTCACTATGTTCTTGTTAAAGACACTTAAACTGTGGGGTCACAAAAAGGTCTCAGCACCTAAATAAAGTAATTAGAAAAACTAATCAGGAATAACACGATGTTTTGATTTGTATCAATAATATAAATCAAAACATAAAGTTATTCCGGAATAATTTTTCGAATTATTTTAATATTAAAGGCGTTAAGAACCTTCGGTGACCCACAGCTTAAATTCTATAATAAGTGAGTAGTGAGCAGTGGTCGTTACAGACAAACGTTCACATAATCTGCCGCAGTCATTGGGATAATTTAAGGTTGTCAATCAATGGCCACAGCTACACTGTTTTGAATATGATCCTATGTGTCAAAGAGAGATCAGGTGTTGAAATATATTTTCTTATAAAAAACTGATTAAAGAAACTGACAAAGGGATATTAAAATAGGTCAATTACTAATTAGCAACGCCATGGCAAACTACATAATAGTATACAATAAACTCATCATAGATACCAGGACTAAATTTTGCATATACGCCAGACGCGCGTGTCGTCTACAAAAGACTCATCAGTGACGCTTTCATCCAAAAAAGTTGAAAAAAAAACAAATGAAGTACAAAGTTGAAGAGCGTTTAGGACCAAAATTTCTAAAAGTTTTGCCAAATACAGCTAAGGTAGTCTCTGCCTGAGGTAGAAAAACCTTAGTATTTCAAGAATTTTTAATTTTGTAACAATTAATTTATAAATATAACCATATCATTGATCATTCATGATTCAAAATACATCATAAAACAAACAAACACTGAGCAACACGATTCCTTGTAAAAGCGAGTGGTGATCTCATGTGCTCCGAATGGGTACGGAGATCCTGGTTCACATGTGAAGTTTATTGTTCATATAAATATTTGTATTTTATATCAAGTGATATCGCAAGAATCCATACAATTACATATTTTAGAAAGTGCAAATGTTTACAATTATAGAAATGAATAAAAGATTCCCGATTTTATCGGCAAGCTTTCAAATATTCTTTTAAAGCACAGCTGGTCAAAAGCATATACACTTTAAAATCAAAACGACCAGCAATACATTTTCTACAATCAAATGCAATTAGATGAAATCTTCAATCCACTACTAATTGGATTTATTGCTTTTTAATTAAGAACTAAAAATAAAACTATTTGTTACAATTGTCAGTTGAATCCTTATAATTAAGGTGACAATAATTAGGACCAAGCAGTCAAAACTCTGTAAACAAATACCAAAGACCTACAACATAGCTGTCTCAAAAATTCAAACATACACACAAATAAAGCAACGATTCCAACAAAAAATATGTTCCAATACAGGGTATTATTTACAAAGGTGTCAACAAAAAGGTTTCTGGAGGTGATGAAATGAGACCATTTACATAATATATTTAACATTTACTAACTATTTATTCAGGAACAGTTTCAGTTCATATATGAAGCAGTTATAGAATACCTGAAAGAGTTTGAGACGTATTCAAATTTCCAGTGAACTCGAAACAATCCTGTAGATGAACTAAATAGCATAATATTATATAAAATAGTTTATTTTCTTGATATAAATATGTTTATTTCTTGTAATTAATATATGTTTTGCAAGATTTTAGTTTTTACAAATTATAATTTGTCAAAATTTGAGTACAAGTTATCTGTGTTTTATGAACCACTTAACACAAATGGATGATACAAGCAGACAATCTTTTGTTTTACATGTTTCTGTCATATTTTCACAACAACATGAAACAGTCTTATAAAAAAATCATTATAAGAACGCGAAAAGACTTTTAAAGGATTTGATTTTGGTATAAGGAAAACATAAAAATAGAATTTAAACCATGCAGGTATCCATATGTCCAGTTTTAGGACAAGGAGAATAGCATCAAATGATAGGTCGAAGTATATATATTTGGATGTAAGATATTAAGCTGGTAAATTTTAGAAGATAAACTTTTATCATCAAGGTATGTGTCTAAAAACTTATAACTCGTACAAAAACTCTCTTCAAATTGTTATTTGTACAAACCTATATATGTGTACACAACATATACATAATGTAAAAGCTTGGACAAATAAGCAGAAAGTAGTCAGTTTCTTGCCTTAAATGTCTCATTTTTCATTAGTTCAGAAAACATTCATAGAAAGATTTCATGTTAACACACGAAGAGGAACATTTGAATTCAGATAATAATAAGATTTTTTGTTATATACATATTGATTGTGTTTCCAATTAAACGACAATTTACTGTTTGATATAAGGAAATTAATCATCATCCTAGAGAGTTAAAATGTTACCTTTTTGGTTAAAACAAAATAGGAGATGATTGTATCAATCATATGTGCTTTTTACATTAATGTTAATACACCAAGCATGTTTTTTTATATGTGAACCTAAATAATGATGTTTGAACCAGAAAGGATCAAATAGAATTATAATAGTAATAATAATGGATATTTTTTCACATTTTTACATTATTTACTATATAGAGTATATATTGTTATTTATTGAAATGAGTTGTGTCTCTGTCGTTTCGTGTAAGCAATCTTATTAATCTCTTTATATTGATTTACCATGTTCATCGTTTACATTCAATGCCTTATCCATGTCTGTATTAATCATATGTTATAATCTTACCTTGGAATTTTATTTCAGAAATGATAAAAATTGTTCGAACATACAATTTCCTAAGTTTTCATGAGCCTGCTTTGCAATATTATTTCTCGATTACCATTAGTTCTTATATTTTTCATACTTGTATACAAACCCATGATTGCTTTGTAGAATACTGAATGGTACTCTGTAGGAGAATCTCAGAGACAAAAGTATGATAAAGTATTTTTCTCAAAAAAATTTCTTTTCTTTTTTATAAAAAAAAGAATGATTTACATAATAGAACTGTTATTGATTTTAGTTCTTACAGATGCATATCTGGTCAAAATAATTCAAATTGAATCATTTTGTTTGTAAATTTGCTGTATCAAAGTAAACCTCATGCAAGTTTATACCTTGATGAATTGTTTACACAGCGATAACTTGAAATACTGTGGTCGTTACCATGCAATATACAATAATATTTTCATAAAGTGTGCAATATCTTGTAAAACACTTTTCTAATCATACATAATTATCTCACAAAACGTTGGGTTGTCAGGAAGCTTAGATTGTTAAACATTAATAAATGATTAATGTTGTTAAATGGATTGGTTTTGTTATCTACAGTATTATTTATACCTTTGAGAGTTTATGTTTATTCATTCATGGGTTGTTTGCTTTGAAAAGAATGTAATACGAACCTTTTCATTGTTTGTTCTCTATGCTCTTCAACTCCGTACTTCATTTGTTTTTTGGTTGTTTTTTTTTTTGTTTTTTTTTTTAAACTTTTTTGGATTCGAGCGTCACTGATGAGTCATCTGTAGACGAAACGCGCGTCTGGCGTATACCAAATTTAGTCCTGGTATGTATGATGAGTTTATTTCAAATAATTTAATCTATTGTCATTTTTAATTCGAACATTTTTTGTTACCACTAGACTTTAAAGGAGAAGGACAAAAGATACCAGAGGGACAGTCAAACTCATACGTCAAAAATAAACTGCAAATGTAAATAAATAAAAAGGACGTAAAGACAAACAACTAATCTCTCAATTATTTCTATTTTTCTTATTTGTCTATCATTGTTTCGTGTTATAATAAAAAGTAGATTATATTTTTTGTTTATTTATTTAATCATTTATATTGGCCATTTCAATTATATTTCTAAATAAATATTTTATCTTTAAATTAACCATTTTATCAATACTTATCGTCTCATTTACAAACTATACAAAGTCAGGAGAATGGTAAGAAAACCGTATGTAAGTTAGTGAGTGTCACGAAAGCTTTCAATTTGTATTTTCTACCTGTAATCAGAAATAAAAACTATATGTTTAGTATTATATGATACATCATATCAAAGTTGTTTAATATAATATTTTAAAATAGAAATAATATATAGATATCTGAATTACAAAATTATTATAGTTATTATGTAATTGTTACTACGACGACAACGTGCCTTCTAAGAAGCATCAGGACACGACCAAAAGTCTTCATAAGACATTGTTATTCTAACCCTTGCCCTGATTTATGTTTGCGTATGTCACAACCTGAACCGATATTTCAACTCCACAGTTTGTTGTAAGTATAATTTCGTATAAAATCATCGCTGATATAACAAGATCATTAACAATTCAAGTAATTAACATTAAAGACATATAGTTCATGAAATTACTAAACAGTCAATACAATTGATTGATGTATAGGTTGATTGCTTAATACTTTTAAACATCCAAAATGTATTGCAATAAATGAAAACTTGAGGATGGGGTTATTAAGAATTCAACTAAGTTCATGTTGAGTTATATTTTAGATCTTTGAAGCTATAATACAGTGGCAAAATGACATTGGTTTTGCATTGCTGGAAAACACATTGGTAGACATTTATTATAACAAATAATAATGGACGACATTGACATTCATGTAAATGGTATATAATGTTAGTAAAATAATGGTTGCGTATTGCAATCCATGTAAATGGGTCCTCCACCATATATTACAAAATAATATAAGATGACATTACAATCCATGTAAATGACATATAGAATGTTGGTATGTTGTGGAGTTCACTGTTGTGTTGATTCCGGAAGATTCTCACAGATGTATTTCGTCTGTTGAGAGTCTGCCGGAATCATTACTCAACAGCACACTTCACAACATACAAACATTCTATATACCATTTGTATAGATTGTAATGCCATCTAATATTATGTTATAATACATTTACTTTTTAATTATTGAGAAATAATTCATCCACCTTCACACTTAAAACGGAAAACATTCCATTCCTTCGCATGTTTTTTTTTTCTGTTTCATGCATGATTGTGGCCTATTATTTTCTTTCCTGCATGAAGATATATTTCTCGTATATCAATTAGCGGATTGTTATGTCAATAAGTTGAATGTGTTTATATGGTTAATCTATTCTGTAATTTGGTACGAAATATAGGCATTCCCAACAGCTTCAGTTTCGTGAGTTCAATGAATTGATGACGGTAGATATTTCTTTATATTAAATTTCGTTATTTGATTTCAATAATATTAATAAACACGACGTAGGTAAGTTTATGCAAATATTGAAATAAAAAGTTCGAGTTGATAACAACAGGTATTAAAAGTGCTGTTTCTTTACATATTTTGCTCTGCATGTACTGTTTTGCGTCATAAATCATGGATACCCCCATATCCTTGGTTTTTCTATTATATCCAATTATAACTCTTACAAAGAACAATGAATAAAAGTCTGAATATAAGGATAGAAATATAAAGACTAACTTAAAGTCATGATAACCCAACATTGATAGTTTTTTGTAACTATGATTGTTTTCCCCTAATTTTAACATAAAGTAGTAGACTTTCGGATTTCAAGATTTGACTTAATTTTTTGCATGAATCAGGGTATCTACAATTATAATTTAAATCTATATCGTGAACTTTCTTAAATTCATCAAAATATGTGCAACATTTTGCTTATGATATTTCGTTGCACAAACAATTAAGTTTAAATGAAATGTCGTCATGAATACCAAGAGTATGACATTTTTTCTAAATATGTTTAGACAGTTTCTATGTTATGTTGAAAAATAAAAGAAATATCCGTGAACTATGAGGGTCAATGAGGTTGAAAAGTTTTTTACTCATTATTGTTCAGTGGCAGATATACTATGCGTAATCAAAAAGATAGGTTGTTGATAAAATACAAAATCTTTATTTGTATTTAACAACTAAATTTGCTAAAAAATAAAGTCAAAAACATGAATTATGTTAATGAAGTACATTTAATGTAGAAACAAATTGAAGGCATAACAATGTTCATGCAAAAGAAACCACTGTAGTATAGATAGTTGATAATATACAATTATGGCCCGTTGAAAAGGTTAATATCCAAAATTGTCAACACCTTAAGGTTACTTCAATGAGGGCGAAGCCCGCAGTGAAATAACTTTCAAGGGTATAAAATTTTGAATATTATTGTGTTATTATACCGAACTAACAGTGGAAGGGCTTTTTGAACACTTACTATATTTTTTACATAACAAACACAAGCTGACGTTTGAAAATACCTCAGGAAAATACATTTGTGTTATGGAATTTCTCGAATGTACAACAAAGGTAGATAATTTGTAAAACGTAAATCGAAGATCAGTATCTTCGTAACTATTGTAAGCTTCCAACAAACCAAATTTGTATCCAGAATGTTAAGGTTTTCTTCGGGGGTCAAAAGTTTGGTAGCTGAAGTTCCCCTATATATTTAAAGTAATTTAGGATAAACTGCCATTTCTGCTCAACTCATTGTCATAAGCACAGTGTCACTGATACATCTACATTGTACATATATGAAAATGATCGATAATTGTTAATATGCCAGATAAATCTATGATAACCGAAACATGAATTTCATTTACACTGACTTATATATGATTTACATAATTGTTCATCTTATGTATTTATTGAAGTTTCGGGCCTTTTTTACTTTTTTTTAGGTTGGAACCGACTCTTTTTTGTTGACAATCAATACTTTTGAAGAGGACATATGGTTGGAATCCCCTTTTAAAAATGACTGGATCCGCCCCTGGTAGTTGCCACATACGATGACCGATAGTTTTTAACATCTATGCCATTTGGTCTCTGGTGAAGAGTTGCCTTGTTTTATAATTTTTTTTCTTAATTTCTTTTTTTATAAATCAAGCCGTTAGTTTTTTCAATTGAATTGTTCAATTTTTTTTACATCTGGGTACTTTATAGCTGACTATATGGTATCGTTTTTTTTCCTCATTGTTGAATGTCGTTTTGTTGCCTTTAATTGCTTACAATCACTTCATTTGAACTGTAGTGAATAGTTGTCTCATTGGCAAACACACCACATGTCCTTATGTGAATATAAACAAGTGACAGAAATAGTTTTAGAGTTACAAAACCTGAAAAATATGTTTTTAAATTGAATGGTTTTTTTTGTTTTTTTTTTTTTTATTTTAATTTAATTTATATATTTATTTTTTTGGGTAGTGTATTAAAAACCCGAAACACACATCGATAGCTTATCTAAAAATAAATAAGATTGGGCGTACACAGGGACATTTTATAATAACAATTTAAGATCCCATTTTAATGGTGTCTATAATATTACTTTGACGATAGTTTCTACATAATTGAGTTGAAAGTAACACGAGATCACGTCCAACATTAATGAACGAACTGTACTACAACATATATCCGTCAATTTGTCATTCATGTGAAACTATTTCAAATATTTAAACTTTTGAATGGATAGATAAAAGGTTACTGCTAATTAATCAAGATACAAATGAAACAATCATAAATGACTTATTCTAACGAATTAAAAAAGATGCTAAGACATTTCTTTTATATCTTTTAAAATATTAGAAGATGTTTGCCACCAGAAAAAAAAACTTATGATATACAACTGGACTGGAAATACTGTAAAGGACATTTTTACCACATGTTAGATTGTGGTTTGTCTTTACGTCGTCTAATCTTTTAATTACCGAACGTGACTTATTCCCGATTGTGACTGTTTTGCTGAGTGTGAATTCGCATTGATTTAAGACGTGTTACGGTACTTTTCTATCCCAAATTCATGTATTTAGTTTTGAGGTTATATTTGCAATTCTCATAGGACTTTGTCAAATGTCTTGACGTCTTTTCGGTTATATTCATGTGTTATGGTAAAGAAAATTAATCACCGCCTTCATTTATTAGATTTCATTTGGTTCAACGTAATTTGTACGATGTATTACGTTTTCAGTTTGATTCATAATTAACTGGACATAGGATATAGTTAATTGTCTAATTGCTACCTCAGTTTGATATTTATAAGTATTGCAATTTTCATTATTATTAAATGTAATATCAGTATTTAGTACAAAAATAATCTTAAATCAATCTTAATTCTTTCTTATTTTTGATAGATAGTTTTATTCATTGAAATGTGACTTCATTTTTGTGTGCTGTTTTACAAATTCAAATGTGACGTCATTTTTTGTCCTTTTTTACAATTGCAAATGTGACATCACTTTGCGTTGAGGCCTTGACTAATTTGGGTGTGTCTTTTTTGTGTTGGATTTTGTCGTTTTATGTAATGTATCCGGTTGTTTTCTGTAATTAGTTGATACTTCAGTTTTATCATGTTTACCTTTTATATAGTCATTTTATAAAATTTACTGTTTACAAAAGTATAATTATTCTATATAATAGGGATGTTCTGGTCCAAAACAGAAAACCCTGGCAAGTTTTGGCACAACGTTTTTGAAGTCTTGGTCATCGATGCTGTTCAACTTTGTATTTGTTTTGGCTTTCAAACTTTTGTATCTGGGCGTTACTAGTAAGTCTTGTGTGGACGAAACGCACTTCTGGCGTATTAAATTTTTTACCTGGTGCCTTTTGTAAGCTATTATTCGCGTGCTTCTTAGTCAAATATGTTTTTTTTATTTTTATTGTAGTCCTGTCATGTTGTGTTGTCGTTTTAATGTTTTATTAAACATGACCATTAAGCGGGAGGTTTGGCATGCCACAAAACCAGGTTCAACCCACCATTGTTTTCTTTACAACATGTCCTGTACTAAGTCAGGAGTATGGTCATTGTTATATAATAGTTCGTTTCTGTGTGTGTTGTTGGTTTTCTCTTATATTTGAGTGTGAATTCACATTATTATAAGACGTGTCATGGTACTTTTCTATCCCAAATCCATTTATTTAGTTTTGATGTTATATTTGTTATTCTCATCGGATTGTGTCTAATGATTAGTTCGTTTCTGTGTGTGCTACATTTTAATGTTGTGTCGTCATTCTCCTCTTACTACGTTTCCCTCGGTTTTGGTTTGTGACCCGGATTTGTTTTTTTTTCCATCGATTTATGAGATTTGAACATCGGTAAACTACTATTGCCTTTATTTACACATCTCAGTTTATGAAACATTTATTTCACTTGCAAAGATATCGGACAAACAGGAGCTACATGTAACAAAGTGTTTATGTGTAGTATCAACGGCATCTGAATATTTTTTAACCATGAACTGAATGGCAATCTGAACAACCAATTAGACTGAATGATACATGAATGAATAACATTTAAAATTGTTAAATATGATTATGGTTCATAATTTCAATTCAATTTTGATACATTGTAGAGTCGGTAAAAATTAAGGACAAACATTTTGGAGCCAATTAATAATAAATTTACGACTTCTTAGGAGTTTTTTCCAAACTGTTTTCGTCATTTGTGTATGTTGACTAGTGTGAATAACTCGTACATATTTCATTTCTTTGATTTGATAAGGGTACACTTGCCATACAACTAAAAATGTATAACTATATGACTTTTGTCGTATTCAAAACTAAGATAACACATAAAACCGATATACTAATCTTCCTTTTAAAATAGTTTTAATGTCGGACTATGTTTCTGTTCGGATTATTATTTTTTATTAACGAACTTTCATGTCTAGCTGTTCAAAACATATACGGTAGGGTCATAATAATACTTATAATATAAAAATAAGTAGATGTTGAAGATTGCCAATGAGACAACTATCTACCAAAGTACCAATAAAGTGAATGCAATCAATTAAAAACAACTGCAAGGCCATTAACAATGAGAAAAACCCATACAAAAGTCTTCTTTTAAAATCAAAGTATATTATACAGAAAATTTTGTTGTGCAAATATTAATATTTAAAATCCTAGCCAATCAAATAGTATACAGAGTGTGGCAGATTCACGGGACGTGGAGTATGTACGCCCTCCTTTGGTCGTTATAGATGTATTTAGAATGGCTAATATTGTAAAGTGTAAATGTGCATTTCTATTAGGAGTAAAATGATAAAATGACGTGTTTTATATCCCAATATTTCTCCTAATTCTTCATTCCGTTTATTTTTTAATTTACTTAGTATAAATGGTGTGTGATCATGAGGGAGTAAATTCACTAATCCTCTTTCTACATGAACATAGGATACCTTCCAAATTAGTTGAGCGGTAAATGTTGAAAACATTTGCTTAAAATCTAAATTTACTAAATACCTCATGGAATTTTATGTCTTAAATTGTACATTGATTGTCCATTTCATAAAAATGGTTGTTTTAAATATCAATGTGGTACAAATGACGTAATAAACAGCCTTCGACTGGTATGGGTGTCTTTCACCATCTTGGATTTTAAAAAACAGAGACACCGAGGTCCAGATTTTTAATCAAGTTAGCTGATTGCAGATTACTTTTCATTTGAAAGAAAAAATTCATAAGATTATAACTTATAAATATTAATATTCTGACAGTGTAGATAAGTTTGCTTGATTTTTAATGTTTAAAAATTTGCAATTTAAGGGAGGTAGCTTTTAAATAGTACATTTTCTGAAGGAATCTACATGGAATTTTGAAATTTTGATTTGTAGCAGGAAAAATGTACGGTGACTCTATCTTTCCTTTTCTACATGCTATCTTTTCGTATTTTATTTCACATTTCTATCATTTCATTTAGCTTTTAATCACATAATGATGTTTTTCCTGTATAAGCCTTACAAAATATGTCATTTTGTCATAACCTGCAGCTTGTGAAAATGCGTGGTGACCTATCATGTTTATTATATTTTTGAACATATATCAATTAATACTACGTTTTGGCAAAGTATGAGGAAGCTCTATCATTTTTAATTTAGACTCCCATATCACCATAAACGTTGCCTAAGTTTGGGAACTTGTAGCAACGAATAACCAACTGCTGATCCGGTAGACATATCTCATAACTAACACCTTCTTAAAATAATTTGTGAACGAAATTGGTACATACAGTTACTCTTGAACCTCGAACACTGTAAGGACATTTTAAGTAGTCCTATATATGATTCACGATGCATCTAAAACGGTAAGTATACAATACTAGGGTCAATGTCAGAAAAATTTAAACTTTTTTTTTGTATGAGGCTGAGAAACTGGAGTAGGGCGAGGTTCTACCGAGCCCTTCCCAAGTTTTGTGTGGAATATTGTTTTTACACTGCAACTTAAATTAATACAATAGTATATTTAAAATCGTAGCACACATGCCGAACTTTTCTCCCTCTTAATGAACCCCTAATTGTAGAAAACGTGTTCCATGATGAAATTGACATTGCACAAAATAGTATAGCTGTGTTACTATATTCACTATTTAGGAAATAAACACTAGTTGCAGTATAAAACATAGCACTGAAAAATCATTGTTTTTTACCTAGAATAATTTGCACGTGCAGTATTGATATACTTCAATGCTTCAATCAACCCGATTTATCTTTTAAAGTTAATTCGTAAAAGAAAAATATTTGGGTAATTATCTGATTTGACCAAAATTTGGCCAACCCAAATAATGGCTCACCATTTGTCTTTGGTTGGAAAATTTTGCAAAATGACAAGCTGGAGCTAGTTTTCTTTGGAAGATAAATGACATCAGACTTTCTTCCAAATCTTATTGTTCGTATAAGGAAAACAATTATGCCAGGCTGTATGTGTTTGTAAGGAACAGGGTCTCCTTTGCACTGGTTTGTGTTCTTGTCAAAATGTAGGTAGTAGCAACAATATTATAACAATATCGTAACAGCCAACATAGCTGATGAAAATATCATGAAAATTGTTTTTTTGGCATATTTTGTTTCTTTATTTTGATTTTTTTTTGCATTGAAACGGTGATGTTTCATGTTTAATATTCAATATATAACACGCTTGCACTAATTCGAGTAATGTCGAATGAATAAACATTAAATATGGTATGATAGAATTAAATTCATAATAGTGTAGCCAAACGTTAAACTTTTGTTGGTAATTATACTGAATTATTTACCTATAATGACTTTTTTGTTATGGGCTATCGTTAACAATAATGTTATGGTCACTAAGTCTATCAGAGGCCTTTCATTGGGGATTTTATTTAATCACTTGTTACACATTTCGATACATAATATAAAACTTTCTTTTCACAAAACTTTATAAAGGTATTTGTTTTAAATAATTCTTTATACCATCACATACAATTATCTTATGTAGTCTTATGTAGACAAAACGCGCGTCTGGTGTACTAAGTTATAATCCTTGTACCTTTGATAACTGATTACACCACTTGGTCGATGCCACTGCTGATGGACGTTTCGTCCCCGAGGGTATTACCAGCCCAGTAGTCAACAATTCGGTGTTGACATGAATATCAATACTGTGGTCATTTTTATAAATTTCCTGTTTACAAAACATCGATTTTTTCGAAAAACTAAGGATTTTCTTATCCCAGGCATAGATTACCTTAGCCGTATTTGGCACAACCTTTTGAAATTTTGGATCCTCAATGCTCTTCAACTTTGTACTTGTTTGGCTTTATAAATATTTTGATTTGAGCGTCACTGATGAGTCTTGTGTAGACGAAACGCGTTTTGCGTACTTAATTATAATCCTGGTACCTTTGATAACTATATACAACAGTTTTCTTTTTATGAATGAAAATGTTCAGAACTGATATTATTTATTATCAAAACATAACAAGAAAACATGTAAAGAAAATTTTAAGTATTCTATATCAATCAAAACATAAAGGTTACTCCGAATTAGTTTTTTGAATTATTTTTTTTTAAGCGTTGAGAATCTTAAAAGTTTGGTGACCCTACAGTTTTTTTAAAATGTCTACAATACGTACGTCGTGAGCAGTTGGCGTTACAGACAAACGTTCACATAAGTCAGTGGGAAAATTTAGGTCGTCAATCAATGGCTGCGTCTACACTGTTTTGAATATTATTCTAATTTCAATAGCCCACGCTACTGGCATCAATTGAAAAAAATACCGTTTATTGAGACATGTCGAGTACTGGAAAACTGAAAAAAAAATTAACATCACTGCTAAAGTTGTTTGATTTATCAGCAATATATTTCGGATACTCTTTTATTCTCAATTATTCCAGAATTGCTATGTGTGCAGTTCAAATATCAGGATATTATGTTACTCTTATTTATTAGGCTTTCAAAAGTTTTCTAACACTTTAAAAAATAAATGAAGTGTGTTATGACGTCATGTGCAAATATATTAAAAAAAAACATCTTGTATATGTATATGAACTGAAGTATTGATACATAACATTACAGCTATAATTTATTGAATGGGTTATTACTTTTGAGAAATAAAACAATGGTTTGTTACTCTAGTTGAAAACAGAAAATTCTAAAGTGGTGAACGTTGGATCCTCAATGCTCTTCAACTTTTTACTTATTTGGCTTAATAAATATTTTGATATGAGCGTCACTGATGAGTCTTATGTAGACGGAACGCGCGTCTGGTGTACTTAATTATAATCCTGGTACCTTTGATAACTATTGACCATAGTTTACCATAACATGTCTTACATGTCGCCGTCTTTCCACCAACAATACGGTAAGGTCCACGTTTAATGGTCGCACATTTTCTGTAAATTTTGAGACTGATATATCTTGAAAAACAAACAGTATTATTTATTTACTCACATGAAACAAATTGGGATGCGGTATTCAGTACGTAGGTGAAACTGGACAATATTTATCTAAACGCACGCAAGAACATCTGTATCGTTTTAAAAGACCCAATAAATTCAAAAGTATCATTTATCAACATCTTAAGAAGGACAATCATCCTATCAAATATTTAACAGTTCAACCTTTAAAAGTAGTTAATAAGCAGCCTGGGGAATGTCATTCAAAGTTTGTACGATCACGGAAAATTATTGAATTAAATTGGATTAAAAAATTACAAACAGTCTACCCTCTCGGTCTTAATGATAATATCATGGAAATTGGTAATATATCAAGAACCGATTATGTTATTATTTTGAATATAGTTTCCAAATCTGTTCGTAAAAACCGTTCTCATGGGCAACAAAATAGCAATCAAAGAAAATTTCGGACCAACCATACAAATATTTCGGACCTCATTTCTATTTCAAAAAACAACGGCAGACATTATTTGTTAATTGTTATTTGTTCTTTACCTATAAATAAAATAAATTTTAGAGGATTGCAGCACTATTTCATAGTACAGTCCTAAGTATGAAATCGTTCAAATTATAATGGCATAATATTCTAAATTGTTTCCAACATTGATCGCCCTGAAGATCTTAAACACATTTTGTTAAAATAAAGTATGTCAGTAAAGGTTTTGATTTTGTAAATATTGCCGTTATTTTTAACGACCAGTTTGTTTAAGACCAAATTCCTGGATATTTTGATAATACTGAACTCCCTCTTATTTGTTATATTTACAAGAATCTACCCGGAAATATGTGTTTAATTATAGCTAAATATCTGAGATCGTGCCATTAAAACAAAATACATATATGGTTTTGCGATTTCTGGCCACAGCTTTATTCATAATTTGATAGATTCATATGATATATATATATATATATATATATATATATTTTGATAGATGGACCATAGATTTATATGTATATGTAGATAGATATATGGTCGGTTACCGATCTTCTTTGGAGATAATATGGCAAGCAGATAGATAGATAGATAGATATATATGTAAAGATGCACCGTAGGATAATCTGGTGCTTTAAATTTAGAAAATACCGTAGGATACACAAGTGTAGTCTGTATTATCCAAAAGCCTAAAATTTCATAGTTAACATTAAGATTCTATGCAGCGAATTCTGCCATTACTGGGAATCTATTTATGATGCTCAAAGTTCAAATAAAAGTCACTTTTCTCAATCGCAAACAAGTTGACATCATCAGTCAAATATGTATCACCACTGTCACCAACACAAACCTGAAAAATAAATACAAAAGAGCAGTATCTCGTTCAAATAAAAGGAGTGGGAGGGCGGGTTTTCAATTTTTCCGCTTACGAAATTTAAACATCTTGCTTGCTGCGATGAAATTCTAAAAAGGACTAAATTACGTCAAAGAATATAACGTCATTCATGTTAGGTAAATCTAAAACATGAAACACAATCCGTCAGTGTCCCAAGCGATAACTGAGTTTAAGTCTTTTTACTTAAATTCCATTGTGTAAAGATGTAAATATCAGTGAAAATACACCTATGTCATGTAATTGCAGCAATTCCGAATACACTAATGGCCCCATTTCCCATATCATAACAGGAGACCTTAACATTGTTTGCGACCGAGAGTTTAAGTCATTCCTCGGTAAAGGAGCTAAATATCGCCCCCCCCCCCCCCTGTCAATTATTAATTGAAATGAGTGTCGTAATATCATCCGCGACTCACTCCGTACCTACTGTTTGAAATGGATAAAACGGGAAAAAGCTGATAAAAAATCTTTGGACTCTTTTTTTAATTCAGTAATGAAGATATTTGATATTCGTAAACAACATTTTAAAGAACATTTTACTCTTAACAGCAACCATAAAAACCCTATTTAGCGTATCAAACATAAACTAAAAGAACTAGCCAAGGAATTTGTGTTTGTCCCGGCTGATAAAGCTGCTAATGATATCATTATTGTTTGATGTAAATTTTATATTGAGGTTCTGCAAAAGGAAAACACGAATTAGCTCTCAATAATGACGACTTCAGTATTTATACTAAAGAAATTTATCCTGTTGAACTTACTTTCAATAAAGCTAATACTAACAATGACCACTGCCCTTTCCTCGATCTTGATATATATATATCATTAACGGGAAGCTTAATACAAAAATTTATGATGAAAGAGATTTTTTCATTTCCTACCGTTAATTATCTATTTTTAGATGGTGACGTTCCCTTTTCACCATCTTATGGTGTTTATATATCTCAACTTGTACGATTCGCTCGTGTATGTAACAATGTTTTAGATTTTAGCGAGAGGAAATTTATGTATTACTGAAAAATCATTACACCAGGGTTTTCGATATCACAAACTAGTCAAAACATTTACTAAATTTTATCCTCGGTATAGAGAAATAATTCGTAAATATAACTCAAGATGCAGACATCTTATACGTTCAGGTAATTCACATCCTATTATGTTAATATTCTTTACAAAGCACAAAAAAGTCAGTATTCACCTCAAAAACTTACAAAACCTTTAAACAGACTTATTAGGAAGGGATATAGACTAAGTTACGATTTTGTTGTCAGATCTTTAAAGATTGCATTATTTGACTTTTTTATTGATTCACTTATAGGGTCTTTGCATCGGAACTAAACACAATTATTTATTAAAACAGTTGTTGGCATGACACGGGTTATGTTCTTCTCATATATTTTATGATAGTATGATACTAAACCCCTAACGGGAGGGATTGTGTCTGATATTCATATGATGAAGAGATAATCTTTCAATCAGTTTGATTGAGGTCTGGAGCTGGCATGTCAGTTAACTGCTAGTAGTCTGTTGTTATAAATGCATTATTGTCATTGTGTTTATTTTCTTATGTTACATCTTCAGACATCGGACTCGGACTTCTCTTGAACTAAATTTTAATGTGCGTATTGTTATGCGTTTACAAAAAATTGACATAATTGTAAATAAGACACGAAAAAGCATCGAAATATTATGTTGACAGTACCTATAGGTTTTTTTTAAGTTGAATCTATTCAGATTGATCCACTTCATCTTTATTAGAAGTATGCAAAAAAAAAAAATTGTGGAACTGTGATTTTTTTCACGATAATAGCCAAAAATGGTAACGAATTGGTGAAAAAGGGAAAATCATCAAAAATTGGATACTTTCAAAGGGCTTTAGCAAATAAAAAAGTGCACCACCATTTGAATTGTCTTCATCAATTATTTTGTTAAAGTCTTATAAATATTTTGGCTAGATGTATAGGGGGAGGGTTGAGATCTCATCAACATGTTTAACCCCGCCGCAATTTTGCGCCTGTCCCAAGTCAGGAGCCTCTGGCCTTTGTTACTCTTGTGATTTAATGTTCGTTTCTTGTGTATAATTCGGATTCTAATATGACGTCCTTATTACGCTTTGTAAACAAATCCGTGTTCTAATTAGCACAAAATATGTTTGACACATGCGCACGAACTTACTGTGTATATTAACGTTATTTCCACCGTTATCCTTTAAAATATATACATTTAAGCAGCTAACATAACATCTTTTTTTTAAATCAACATATATTTATCCTGTTCGTAGTTTTTAAACTTATCAAATATGAAATGTAATGCACAGACTCCTCGGGGAGGAGACGGGAAAAGCCAAACCTTTTTAACGGTATTTTCGCACGCTTCGACCTATACAAATACTGTATTTGTCCTATTAGAATCGAAATAATTCCTTCGTGTCATGCTCTATGCTCATTTTTACATGGGTAGCCATTATATTTGACCACATTTTACACCTCACTAACGCTCAGTGTAAACTATAGACAAATATAATGCCTACTTATGTTAAAATAAGCATAGAGCATGATATGAAGGAATTGTTTCTTAAGTTTAGTATGACGTCCATTATCACTTAACTAGTATACATATTTTTAAGGGGCCGGCTGCAGGACGCCTCCGGGTGTGGGAGTTTCTCGCTAAATTGAAGACTCATTGGTGTCCTTCGGCTGTTGTCTGCTCTATGGTCGGGTTGTTGTCGCTTTGACACATTCCCAATTTCCTTTCTCAATTTTATTTATATTTATGACACATATTTTCCAAAAGTACACGAGTTCCGTTGTACAATGCGCTAAATTAAAAATGCCAAGAGGTATTTACGTAATCTAAATTTTTAGAATTGTTCTCTCTGCCGCTCCACTATAATGACAAAAGTAGAGGAAATACATGTATATACACATCTTTGATTTTACGCAAATCCCTAAAATTGAAGAGTCGTTATAAAGAAGTATATGTATTAGAATGGACCTTAGAGGAACTGTACCAATCTCTGTCAAAAATTACAAGAATTACGTATTGATTTACGGAAGGCTCGGTACCGACTGTCGATACCGACTTTGACATGCAAAACGAAAGGGTCGTCTCAAGGCGAATTTTACGGAGCACTATATTCATAAGTTTTGATTTTCGGGTTTATAAGACTTTAACAAAATAATTGATGAAGACAATTCATATGGTGGTGCATTTCTTTATTTGCTAAGGCCCTTTGAAAGTTCCCAATTTTTGATGATTTTCCCTTTTTCATCAATTCGTTACCATTTTTGGCTATTATCGTGAAAAAAATCACAGTTCCCCAATTATTTATTTTTTTGCATACTTCTAATAAAGATGAAGTGGATCAATCTGAATAGATTCAACTTAAAAAAAACCTATAGGTACTGTCAACATAATATTTCGATGCTTTTTCGTGTTTTATTTACAATTATGTCAATTTTTTGTACTTTG
Source organism: Mytilus edulis (assembly GCA_019925275.1). Taxonomy (NCBI): domain Eukaryota; kingdom Metazoa; phylum Mollusca; class Bivalvia; order Mytilida; family Mytilidae; genus Mytilus; species Mytilus edulis. The sequence continues at coordinate 121,661,979 of CM034349.1, forward strand.
TGAATTTTCTCTGTTTCAGTAAGAACAAAATGCATATTATTTTAATTTCTTTGATATAATTGATTGAAAAAATACATATCTAAGAAATTTGGAAAGAAGAAAGTGATGGAGTGTACATGTTTAAGGTACAATCATTCTTTGTACCCTTCGTCATTTATTTTCTAAACATTTTGGCTGAAATAACTGACTTGATTGGTAATAAAATTTGAAAAATTATTACTCAAAAACTACAAATTGGAAATACACAAATTTGTCACAGATTTAAGTTTGGATATAACATTTTTTAAATTCATTTCTATTTTCCACATGTATCGCATTTTTTGGGAAATAATTCTAGAACGAGAGTTCAACGTGACTGAAATGTCAGAAGAATTCATCCTTAATTACAATGTAAAGCGCTTAGAGAAATTGTTTTGTTAAGAAATCTTGTATTAATATGATAATGATAATAAAATGGGATAATTTGCCAAAACCCTCTCTCATCTCAACGGTTCAATAGACGTCATTTTTGTAGAAATATGACTTTTGTATCGACCGGAAAAATGGGCCGTAAGAATTGTAGTTTCCATCCATCATTAGTACCGAGCAATACATACCCATGTAATAGTTGACAACGAGGGAAAACTTGTTACGTTGTAACATGATTCTTAGGCCAATAAAATGACACACAGCCAGCAGTACAATACGATCAGACAGATTGGAACCGCCGCACCACTAATATGTCCTAAAATACGTTCGATAATAGGAGATAATATTTGTCAAGTACTAGTGATTTCACCGTTTACGCGATCGAAAATCAACAGAAATCTAATCCCAAGAAATGCAAGTATTGAAAATTGCATGACATAATTTAATTATTGTCAAGTTACATGTCATTGGTGACCAGAAAAGTGTAACGTGATGTGTACTGAATGAAGGCACCCTAGACAAAATTAAGAAAAAATGGAAACCTGTGAACCGACCAACACAATCTTAATTTAGGTAAAGAAATTTTTTTGTAAAATATTGTAAGGGGGTTACTTTTGCTTTAATTATTTAGAATTTTTTTTTATTTGAGACGACCCCTTAGTTTTACCTGTCAAACTGGTGTAAACAGTATATTTTTGTGATAAAAATGATAATAATAGAGTAATATGTTTATGTTCGGTTTATAACATCAATGCTAAAGTTTGCGTCAACCTATCATCAGCGAAGGCATAAGTTAGATTTTGATGCCTATAGAAAAACGGAGATGTGCAAAGGAGACAATTATTCACGGACATGCATGTAAGCAACTACAAATTCACCACACAGACTTTTTAAATATTATGCAAACTCCATATCGTATATAATAGTAAGCTATAAAAACTAGTATGACGACGTGTGAGAAAACTTACGCATGATGCATGCTACAACTATGAACGAAACGAGTAACGAGCGGACGAACGAGACACTTTGTATTGCTCATTTACAGTATTAAACAAAATAAAACTACACACCTTCCTAAAAAAAAAAAAAAAACTATACGAAAGGAAAAAAAAAGATAATTAAGAAAAAGAATTTACAACCTCAGTTCATGAATTCATTTTTATCTTTTCTAAAGCAATGCTCGTCCCCTTCAAATATTATGATTTTACATTCAATATTTGTAGATGTTATGTGCTATTTTCAATATGACAAAGGAGAAGCTTACAATGGAACAGTCAATAATTAAGGTGACCTTAACATTGTTAATAACACTTCTCTACGAAATGTGTTATCGAAAGGTCCGAAATATCGTGAGCCTAAATCCATCAATTGGAAATACAACTTTAAAATTTTGATGGACTCAGTCGAGGATTATGCCAGGCAATGGGCTAAACGTGAAAAGGAAGACGCAGACACTCTATCCGAATTGATTAAGGCAGTGGGGTCGTTAATCAGAATTAAGAAACTGAATGGGTCCATTAATGCCCATGCTACGTCAATCTTTAAAGACCCAAATGTTGCTAAACACTTATCCGACCTCCATGATAAATATGTTGTTGTCCCCGCAGACAAAGCCCCAAATAACATCGTTTTTGTCTGTAAAAGTCACTACATTAATTGCTTGATAAACGAATTAGGTATAGACAATTCACTTGGAAACTCAACATATACCCTCACGACACTTACCAAAGAGGAAATCCTGGTTAATCATAGGTCTGTTCTTTGTTCCTTTGGTATTTCAAGCAAAGATGAAGAACTGGATCTTCCATCACTGTATTGGATACCTAAACTATATAAGTGTCCTTACAAACAACGGTATATTGCTGGGTCTTCCAAGTGCTCCACGAAACCTCTTTCTAAATTATTAACATCTATTTTATCAGCAATCAAAGACAGGCTTCAAAGTTATTGTGAAACTGCCTATTCTAGAGGTGGCGTGAATCAGATGTGGATACTTAAAAATTCCAAAGATCTTTTAGAGTACATACAATCTAACTCTCTTTCATCTTGTAACAGTATTAAAACATTTGACTTTTCTTCTCTTTACACAAGTATTCCAAACTAAAAGACAAATTGAAAGAGTTGGTATTACTTTGCTTCATAAAAAAGAATGGCCAACGTAGATACAAGTATCTTGTCTTAGGGAGGGATAAATCATACTTCGTAAAGAATCACTCTGATTCAAACAAAAAATTCTCTGAAACCGATATTATCAAGATGCTTGATTTCTTGATTGACAACATATTTGTAACGTTCGGAGGACGTATTTTCAACAGACTGTCGGCATCCATCCCAATGGGAACAAACTGTGCCCCTCTACTTGCAGACTTGTTTCTTTATTATTATGAGGCTTACTTCATGCAGGAACTTCTTAGGAAGAAAGATAAGAAGTTAGCAATATCCTTTAACTCTACTTTCCGCTATATAGATGACGTTCTTTCACTAAACAATTCAAAATGTGATGACTATGTGGAACGCATCTATCCCATCGAATTGGAGATAAAGGATACTACAGATACAGTTAAGTCAGCTTCATATCTTGACTTACATCTAAAAATTGACAATGAGGGTCGGTTGAAAACAAAACTTTACGACAAAAGAGATGATTTCAGCTTTCCAATTGTGAACTTTCCATTTCTAAGTAGCAACATTCCAGCAGCACCTGCAAACGGGGTATATATTTCCTAATTGATACGATATTCCCGTGCTTGCATTTCCTATCATGATTTTCTTGATAGAGGGTTACTGCTCACAAGGAAGCTATTAAACCAAGAGTTCCAAATGGTGAAGTTGAAATCATCCCTTCGTAAATTTTACGGACGCCATCACGAGTTGGTTGACCGTTATGGAATAACCGTTTCACAAATGATATCGGATATGTTCTTACGTCGTAACTACAATCCCCTTCCCTTTCATAAATGTGACCTACCGAATTAGACTATTTACCGGATTTGTAATCACATAAGCAACACGACGGGTGCCACATGTGGAGCAGGATCTGCTTACCCTGCCGGAGCACCAGAGATCACCCCTAGTTTTTGGTGGGGTTCGTGTTGTTTATTCTTTATTTTTCTATGTTGTGTCATGTGTACTATTGTTTTTCTGTTTGTCTTTTTTCATTTTTAGCCATGGCGTTGTCAGTTTGTTTTAGATTTATGAGTTTGACTGTCCCTTTGGTATCTTTCGTCCCTCTTTTAATAAACAATTAATGGAGAAGCTTGTATAAACTGGAAGACATTTCATTCTAACTATACATACTATTATGAAGATCATAATTATTGTAGAAATCCGCGGACTGATTCGTTTACTCAACCTTGGTGTCATACTTCTACTGATTATAGATCTGGAATATGCGACATACCTGCTTGTGGTAAGTGCTTTTTTTTATCCCGAAGTAAGCACAAGACCTAAACAAATATATTAAAAACTCTGTGTTTTTGTTATCTATCTGATGGGAAGAGACTTTTTCAATTGATTTTAATAGTTTGTTCTTCTGTTGTACTAGGACAGTTACACCACTGTCCCGGGAGAGGGTTGAAGTCCGCTAACATGTTTAACCCACCACATCTTGTTTGTGTCTGTCTACAGTCAGGAGCCTGTAATTCAGTGGTTGTCGTTTCTTGCTGTATTAAATATTTGTTTTTATGTTCATTATTTAGTACATGAATTAGGCCATTAGTTTTTTGTCATTTCGGAGATTTTATAGCTGACTATGTGGTATGAGCTTTGATCATTGTTGAAGGCCGTACGGTGACATATAGTTGTAAACTTCTGTGTCATTTGGCCACCTTTGAGGAGGTGTCTCATTGTCAACCATAGCACATATTTCTTTTATTTTGAAACTTTAATAGGCAGAAATTGAAGTTTATATCGAAAACCTTATGATCTAATTAGTGTTTAACTGTTCACTTCCATTATTCCGGAGTTTAGTATGACGTCCATTATCACTGAACTAGTATACATAATTGTTTAGGGGTCAGCTGAAGGACGCCTTTGGGTGCGACAGTTTCTCGCTCCACGGAAGACCCATTGGTGGCCTTCGGCTGTTGTCTGCTCTATGGCCGGGTTGTTGTCTCGTTGAAACATTCCTCATTTTCATTCTCAATTGTTTTTTTTTATCTTATACTAGAAGACTCCTCTTATGTAGATGCCACTCTTTGAGCTGTTAAAATAAATTGATTTATTATAGACAGTGTATTATTGATGTTAAAATATCGTGAACACATTTGTAATATTGTAATATACAAATCGGGAACACATATAACACTAAACGAACAGCGTTAATCCCTTCAAACGAAGCAAGATCGGGTGCGTCGCGATAAGGGAAAAAGAATCCTAGTTAGCAGCCTCAACCAAAACACTCTTTCACAAATATTTCAAGAAGAAAATTGACGCGATCAATAAATTTAAATATCAAATAGCTTTTCTAGTAACCAAGATTTAGGCCTACAAAAGCATGTCGATTGTAAGTTAGGAATCAAACACATTGCACCAGTGAACCAAGTCCGTATATTGTCCTTATCACAATAAAAAACAATACAAACAAACAACTATTTCGACAAAGAAAAGCCAAATAGCAATGTTAACAAGGCCCATAAACACAAATGGGAGACAAGAAATGAAAACATGACTATAGCACAACTAAAGTCGAATATTCTTTCAATCAATGCATGCGGGTTTTTTTATGTATGGATTATTTGATATATTTGCCAATGCAACCGTACACTTCCTCCACACGAACAAGAAATCCTAGTGGGAAACACAAAGTTGGTATAAATAATAATTGGTTGAAACAGTATTCCTGGTTATATTTTGACAAAGACTGTGAGGATGGAACATTAGTTGATGTCATGCTTTGCAAACTTTGTATTTAGCATGAATCACACGGAAGTAATGGTAGTCAGACATGGTCTACTGTATGTTATAAACTGTTGCGCAAAGATAAAATACAAATCCATCAAGACAACATAAACATGAAATAACTTTAGATATGGCACACACCCTGGATGACATGGCTTCTAATATATCTACTGTTGCACAAAAAACAGTGAAGGATGCTCTGAAAGTTCTATTTTTTATCCTGCGCCATCACATGCAACCTGACTTATTTGGATCAACAGTTGATCTCTGCATGGATGTTGGAGCTATACATGCTACTTATTCAAGCTTTGGATACAGTTCATGAGTTGTTGGAAATATTAAGTTCAAAAGTACACCAACTGCAGTTGGATGATATGAAAGCTAGCTACCGATAACAGGACAATTAAGCTATTTGTACACGTTACATTAGCAAGGACGGTTAAGTTCAAAATGAATTCTTAACAGACATTGAATTGCCAAATTCAAAAGCAGGTAACATAACTGAAGCTATAAGAGATGAATTAAGTAGCCGTGAACTTTCAATTCAAGATATGGCAGGATTTGCATCAGATGGTACAGCCGTTTTTACAGCCCGCATTAATGATGTTTCCAAACAACTGAAGGACTTTAACCCTCAACTTTTGGCACATCATTGCAGAGATCACCGTTTAGCCCTAGCCTGCATAGACAGTTTTGAGCAAATCCCACTCATGAAGAAACTGGACCAGGTGCTTGAAGCTATATATAAGTATTATAAATATAGCTGTTGCAACACTGATGGACTTAAAGAAATACAGAAAGCTTTTGATCAGACACCTTTAGCTATTAAACTAGCAAAAAAACATCATCGCTGGCTAAGTCATGACCAAGCAATATCCTCAATTGCACGATCATACAGGTCTCTTATTGTTCATTAAGATTAAATTCAAACTGATCCAGTGCGAAATGGCTTGCTTAAAAATCTTAAAGATCCTGCCATGCTGAAAACTGTTTTGCTACTTGCAGATGTGCTGCCACACATTTTAGCCTCTCAATTGTTTTTCCGAAGAGAGATGTACATCTTGGCAACATTAAAACAAGTGTGGAAAAAAAATGTCAATTTGTTGACAGCAAGAAAGACCCAGAATGAAGCATGGCTTCAAAAAGAGGAACATTTAAGAAGCACATGTAACATTACTGAACACCCCATTTGATTTTTACACTAAAGTTAGAGATTGCTTTCTCAATGGATTAATTGAAAATATAACAGCTAGATTTAAGGATGCTGACACAATCGATCACTTGACCATTTTAGACCTTACAGGAACAGACAACGTTGAAACAATGTAAGGTTATACAGAGATAGAAGCTCTGGCAAATACATTTGACATGGACCCTGAAACTCTCCTTATTCAATGGCAGGACTTTATAGCTCTTGTGTCATCAACAGAACTTTCAGATCATTCCTTACCTAGTCTGCTAGAGATATTTCATTCACCTTGTCATAAGGATAAACAAAAAAAATTATATTTTTGTACCCTCTTGTTGCAAAACTATTCAATGTTGCAATAATACAACCACTTAGTACAGCAGAGGTGGAGATAATATTGTCTCAGGTCAGATTGATAAAGGCAAGTCACAGAGAAAACTTGAAAACGCAGACATTAACAAAAATATTAACTGTAAAATTAACCTGTGATGAAACTTAATTTGAAAAAAATCAATGTCTGACAACCTTCTTCAAAAAGAAAAACAGAAGACTTGTCAATGTTGTTTAATATTTATTTGCATTTGAACTCTTCTTTAAAAAAATCTGTAGTTCTGAAAGAGAAATGAATATAATAATGCTATTAGTGCTCTCAGTTTGATTTTAACTTATATGTTCTAAATAAATGATTTTTAAACTTGTATATAATAGTATAGAGTATTTGACTTAGCTACATACTTGCTAAAAATATGTCATTATGTGATAATATTAAGTATTTTATTTTTTTCAGTGAGAACGCGCTAAAGTGCCCATTTTTAAAAACGCGCCCCTCTATTTTCAAATCCTGGCTGGAACACTGCAACGTAGTCATTTTTCAGCAAAATTAATGAAATATGGTACACTGTATGTATTCGACAACTCCTACAATTTTCATCCCCAGATACGTACCTGGAACTGCACAGTAAAAATTCACATATGTTGAAGTTTTGCACCTGTCATGATAATGGAATTGATTCACGATTGTTTTCTCCATTTTGAAGACTTTGATACTTAGTCATTTTCAGGAAACTCCACAGAAAGATTGCATACATAAACACATTATTTGAAAATAATATTAAAAATAGATGCATGTATGTAAAAGATAATTGACATGGTTAAAAATACAAATAATAACACCGGTTCTAACACAATTTTATATTAATATTTAGTAATGGCATGCAAATACCTCAAATAACCCCAAAACAAACATTAATCTTAATTTTGTATTCTATTTTTTCACCTGTGACATCACTTTTTGTGGCGTTGATTCATTCGTGTGACTCACAGTTCATAATTTTATTGTGATGTACTTGTGTACTGTCGTAAATTATTTCACATGTGTGTTGTTATTCTGTGGTTTTCATATTGAAATTTACCATCATATTATTAATCTATGTATTCTGTCCTGAGTGTTACTACATTTCTTTGAACTGCATTGTCATATAATGTCATCAAACCAGATTCAACCTACCGAGTTTTTTTTTTCTTTTAAAAATGTCATGTTCTAATCTAGGAATATTGCAGTTGTTAACAATCGTTTCAATCGAATTGGTTGATCAATACGATGTATCTTTGTCCAAACTTTTTACCACGTGTTGGATTGTTGTTTGTCATTACGTCGTCTGATCTTTTTATTACCGATTGTGACTTATTCCCGAATTTGACTGTTTTGTAGAGCGTGAATTTGTATTGCTTTAAGACGTGGCACGGTACTTTTCCATCCCAAATTAATTTATTAGGTTTTGATGCTGTGTTTGTTGTCATCGGATTTTGTCAAATGTCTTAAGGTTTGTAGTTGTAAATCGTATTATTTTCTGTTGTATTAGTGTGATTTGTTGGGGATAACTACTCATCCAGTTCATTTGGTAGATTCAATTTTGGATCAACGAAATTTACACGATATATTTGGTTTGCAGTTAAATCAGAAGAAACACTAACAAAGCTAGATAATACAATTAATTATTTAATTACTACTTACTATAATTAAAAATTAATTAGTAATATAATTTTCACTGTTATTAATATATTAAGTTAGATAACTTCATACAAATCTAATCTTGAATTTCCTCCAAATTCTTTCTTGACTTTCGGAACACGTTTTAGAAATTTAAATGTGACGTCAAGTCACTTTGGGCATTGCAATGACTATGACTAACACGGCTGTGATTGTCATATATTTTTTTTTTCTTTAGCTAGTCACCACTTCAGTTTAATCATGTATATCTATTATATAGTCATTTTATAAAATTTACTGTTTGCAAAACTATGTACTATTCTTGATAATAATTTGGAACTTTTGGTCCTCGACAATCTTTAACTTTGTTATGGCTTTCAAACTTTTTTCATCTGAGCAGTTTTGTGTGGACGTAACGAGCTTCTGGCGTATAAAAATATTTTTTAACCTGTTACCTTTTGATGGCTATTTTTCGTTCGTTTCTCTGTCCTACATTTTCTCCCATTTATTTATTGTAGGCCTGTTGTGTAATGTTGTCATTTTAATGTTATAATTAACACTGTCATTAAAGCGGGAGGTTTGACATGCCACAAAACCAGGTTCAACCCACCACTTTTCAGAAAATGCGTTGTTATTTCCTGTGGCGATGATACACAGTAGTACATTTCTAGGATAAGATTGTTTTCAAAACTTCATAGTAAAAGTTGTACAGTTTTAGCCGTAAAAGGAGTTTCTATGGGAAATTGGATTGTCAATATTTACAGAAATGCAACCTATATAGGGTGAAAAGGGGGAACATTTAGAATTTAACCAAATTTGCCGTATTTCACAGATTTTTTAAAAAATTACCTCAAATATGTAGTTTTATAAATATTTAGTGAAGATTGATAGAATCCTGGGCCTTAAATATGATGACTCAGCATAAATTCACAGTTTACAGTATGCATAATTTACTTAAAGTCCTGGATACAAAATTAATTCATAATATTTGCATATTTGTAAGTTGAATTGTTAAGACCTGCTTATATTTACTCTTTGCAGTCATTGAAACTCATAGATCCTTCCTGAATATTATTTATGGGGTATGTGTGTTCTTTCGATAACCCAAAAGTAAGTCGCAACACCTAAATCTGCTTGTTTGTCACCACGGCATAATAAATACAAGCTAGAAAAACAAAAATATCTCAAGAAAACTTACAATAGTATGTTCTATACTGAATATGTACTAAACATTCCAAATTGCTAGAAACAGCAGAATGATTTAGGAAATTTGAGGCCCCAAGTCAAAAAACATAAAAAAATTGTCTACCCCTGGGTCATAAAACAAATAATTTGACATTTAAATGCTATGATTTTATGATTTTAAAGTTATTGATATAGAAAACAATAACTATGCTTGGAAATTATGCAAAAATCAGATGTTAGCAGTCATCTCTATAACATTTTAAGTGAATTTATATCTCAGACTGGTATCTGTACACATATACAACTATTGCAAATATGGCTTTGTTTGAACACTTCTAGTATATATATTAGCTAAATTGTGTCAAATATATGGTTACAGATGTTACTGTTGTGACAAGAATTCTAAATTGACCATTTGAGGCAGAAAATGTGTACTTTAATTGACAAATAGGCATATAGTAAGATGTGGAATGGAGACAGAGGCTGGATGGGATACTTTATATAATCTTGAATGTTGTAATGATTAATTGCTAAGCATTACTTTTATAGTATTCTGATATGCTTTCAATATGTTATCAAAACAGTTTTAAACTGGTTCTAGGCATTTTTTATCAGAAAATATGCAAATAGGGTAGGCTGGCAATAATTAAAGTCTTGTTTTCAAATTCTTTAAAAAATTGAAACAGAGGAGGGGGTATAAAATGTATAGTAAAGAAAAACTTAGAGTATACACAGTGATTTCTTTCAGGCTATAATTCTAGTAAATGAGTATTAATGGGAGAAAAACTGATTTTAGAGAGTTTTCTATTTGAATAAATGTGTGTATAACTACAGTGTTGAAGTGGTAATTTTTTAGAATAATTTGGTTTAAATGATTGATAAATTTACCCGAATCATATCTAAATTTGCAGACTAACGGCTAGTAGTCTGTTGTTATTTATGTATTATTGTCATTTTGTTTATTTTCTTTGGTTACATCTTCTGACATCAGACTCGGACTTCTCTTGAACTGAATTTTAATGTACGTATTGTTATGCGTTTACTTTTCTACATTGGTTAGAGGTATAGGGGGAGGGTTGAGATCTCACAAACATGTTTAACCCCGCCGCATTTTTGCGCCTGTCCCAAGTCAGGAGCCTCTGGCCTTTGTTAGTCTTGTATTATTTTAATTTTAGTTTCTTCTGTACAATTTGGAAATTAGTATGGCGTTCATTATCACTGAACTAGTATATATTTGTTTAGGGGCCAGCTGAAGGACGCCTCCGGGTGCGGGAATTTCTCGCTACATTGAAGACCTGTTGGTGACCTTCTGCTGTTGTTTTTTATTTGGTCGGGTTGTTGTCTCTTTGACACATTCCCCATTTCCATTCTCAATTTTATAAGTCAAACACATATCTTATTTTTGTTGTCAGAAGAAGTATTTATATTAATAATCGTGTTTCAAAAGTATAATTAATTATTACTATGCCATATGTTGCTTCTTATTATACTTATGTAATCAACTAATATCAGAATTATTTCTAGTCTGTAAAAATGACCCTTTTAGTTCCACATTTTTATGTACTCATCATTTACTAAATATCCGCAATAGGATTTATCGTTCGAAAAACTTTTATGATATTTATTTCAGAGGATATTTATTTCAAAGCGAGTAACTTCTATGATATTTATTTCAAATTGTAAGTATTAAGTAATGTTCAGTATCTCAGTAGATATTCAAACATATGATCAACTCTAAAATTTCTAAAATAAACAATATTGTTGAAATTGTACATGGTTTAAACATAAAGAAGTTAATTATATATAAGTATGCAGTTATTTGTTTTTCAGTTTGTAAGGCTGGTAGATTTGGCAATAAGTGTGAGCAAATTTGTCACTGCAAGGAACCAGACTGTAATGATCTAACTGGTCATTGTAGCAGTGCTGGCTGTGAAGAAGAATGGACCGGTCTCAGTTGTAATGGTACGGGTAATGTTTTACCAATTATACTGAATATATCATTCATAAAAAAAAACAGGTATTACAATCGTACATTTTCTGAAGGATTTAATAAAAAGACCAAGTATATAACTTCACTTACTTAGGAGCGGTTTAGGTTTAGATGCATACAAATTGTAAGTGTCCTTCAAAGGGATGAAAATCAAGCACTGAAATGAAAGTCAAACACAATATGTTTGTTCAGTGAGTCCATATGTGTCGAAAGGTCAGTACCACATGTGGAACAGGGTCTGCTTACAATTCTGGAGAACCTAAGATAACCCCGTGTTTCTAATGGGATTCGTGGTGTTTAGTCTTTAATTTTCTATGTTGGGTCTTGAGTTGTATTATTTGTCTGTTTGTTTTTATTTTTTTTAGCCATGGTGTTGTCAGTTTGTTATCAATCTGTGAGTTTATATGTCCCTCTGATATCTTTCGTCCCTCTTCAGTAATTGCCAGTAGTTCTTTTTATAGTATATTTATTGTATACACCGCTTTTTTAAGTCATCTAACATTTAAAAAAAATCAAACCATCTACAGGCTTTTAAAACAAGGAACAAATATGATACACTGCAACAAACGACAACCACTTACAATTCATAATCGTTATACTACACTTTTGATACTGAAACAATTGGAGATATCAACATTTTTTTTCAAATATCGAATACTGGTTCCAAACTAAATGTCGAAATATCTGGAATATTTTCTTCATATTGACAGCTATCTGAAGTCAGTTCATAGTAGCCTGGGATTCTGGCCCACTGCTTGATAGTTACCGATGTACACGCCAGGCGAAGTTTATAGAATATAAGTTTAATACAGGTGTGGCAAGCTATCACGTTTTATCAAATTAACTGTCTTTTATGGTAAAGATTGGTTTGTGATTGTAGTCGTCACAATGTAACTCATATAATGACATTGTAAAAGTTCTAGTAAACAGTTTAATCATCATTAAAAGGAACGTACTTTATTGTGGAAGCTGTAAACTACTGGTTCAAAATAAAATTGAAATCGACAATATAAAAAAAAAGAAGATGTGGTATGATTGCCAATGCGACAGGAAGTTTTTATAACCATTGGGGTCCTCTTCGTTGAGCTCCTGCAAATCTACCATACATTTGATAAGGGACTTTCCGTTTTGAATTGTCCTGGTAGTTTAGTCTTTTTGTGATCGTACAAAACCAACAAAAACTGTCCTCTCACAAGACATCTTCGTTCAACGAAACATCCTTTTGATAATGTTACTTTCCAAATTATAGAAGTCAACACCGAGTGGGACACCACGGCGAGAAGGAGAAGAGAAAACTTTTGGATCCACCAACTCCACACTTTAGAACCTGATGGTCTTAACGAAAAAGACGAAAAAAGATACAGGAAAGATAAAGAATAATTTAAAACAAAGCATCGTCCTTTTAATCCCGTAATATTGGCCAATGGACGTTGCTAACTTCACCTACCAATTATTTATTTTCAAGGTAGCTAAATCCAAGTGCAACATATACATTGAGCTGCAAAAAATTTCTTATTTTCAAAGCAGCTAAATGCACGTGCTCATAGACATTGAGCTGCAAAATTTTCTGATTTTCAAGGCAGCCAAGTGCAACATATACATTGAGCTGCAAAAGTTTCTTATCATCTCCGATTTCACCTGGATAGATGCACGCTTGATAAAGCTAGTTGGTCTAGCGAAATATTGCGTTTATTTTCATCATTTTGTAAATATTTTAAACATTCTTATATTTACATACTAAATAGTGTGTTAAAATTACATTGTTAGGCAATCTATAATTTTATTTGTGTAATTGAATTAATCTCTGTACTGATTAATCCACACTCCCATAGATTTGTATGTCATGTGCTGATATTTATAGGCACTTATCTATATATATATATATATATATATATAAAATTAAATTTCAAAATGCTCTTAAAGTCCTTTTATTCTCTACATTTTTAACATGTTATATTACGAAGATTTTGTTATAAAATCGTGTTGACAAATATTTCGGCTAACAAATATAACCTTCTTCAGTGTCAATAGTTTTAACAATACTGATATTAGGTGTAAGTATAGATCGGTATAGCAGGTACGTTTTGGGCTATTGATTTTTATCCGTAATCTTGAAATCTTACATCCCAGCTCCTTTGTTCTAACAAGGGTGATCGGAGCCGGATCACCTCTACCAGATCACCCAAGCTTGAGTTTCCTTGTTTTGCATGCTTTCCTTTGTTCTGTAACATTTTGGCGGGAATGTCAAATCCACTATAAAACTTATAATTAATAATACGGATAAGACTATCTATCAAAATTTACGGAGAAAAAATCTAGTGTATATGCTGGGATTCGAACTCAAGACCTTTAGCATATAAACCCACGACACATACCACTTCACCAGGACGACTGGATACCAACAGCAATTTAACATACTTAAAGGAAGCGATGTATATTTTATAAGTGGGACGAGTTGGCAGACTTTTAGTCAGTGGGGTTTAAACCCTTTCTTGGGAATAAGTTTTTTGTCAGACTGATTTCAAAAGTGGGGCGAGTCGGTAAACAAGAATGGTGCGTTTTTTATAAAGTGTCGATCTTGTGTTGGCCGATTGGCCAGTGGGGCGAGTTGACATTGTTTCATATCTACTCATCGTGTTCAGGGGTCATAAAGGGTTACATTATATAGTAATATATAAAGTATATTATAATGGTTGTGTGGCGTTTTAAACTAGATTTTATGAATTGTAAGTGATTTTTCGTCTAATCTTAAACAGCTGGGATGTAAAATAGTTATCCGATTCGGTCTTAGTGTGTCAGTGTTAGATCACCCTCTGGCCTCCGACCATCGGGGTGATCTTACACTGACCCACCACGTCCTCGTGGAATAACTATTACATAATATTAACAAAATTCGATACTTCAATATACGTGACTGTGCATTAGAAGGAGTGGGACATTTAAAGCCGTAACGTATCCGTTTCTGATACGTTGACGTATCTGAGTAAATATCGATGTGTTATTGTTTAATAGATTATTTTCATGTTCAAACGTGTTTTTCTATGTTGGATATTTTTCTGTCATTGATACACATTAATCCATTCTTTTTATTAGATGCTTGTTTTCTATTTATTAATACTCGTTTATAACTTAACACTCAACATTTCAACCATTTCCACTTCTTCGTTATGAAATTTAGATTAATGAGTCCTTCTGTAACCATGTGTGTGACGAAATTGTGCAATAAAATCAAAACAGGAATAGTACAAAAGAGATTTACCATATTGTGCATATATAAAAGGGAAACTTCGTTCAGAAAATCGGGACTTTGTGGCAAATATAGTTTAAATCTACAGACTTGAATAAAGAGATTTTTATTATAAAATTTTAAACACAGTTTACCCACTTCTTAATGTACTAGCGTTTATTGTTAACTAAACGTCTTTAACAACTTTATTCAATAACACAACTCGTATTAAGTCTCTAAAGTCAAGTGTACCTTAGAATGTGTACTTCGCTACATATTTGAAGAAAAAAAAGGATTGCCTGCTAAATTATGAATTTTATTTTTATTTGTTTGTGTAATCAATTCGACTCATGTGATGTGGATGAGTCGGTTCCCTTTTAATAGCAAATTTAAAGTACGTGTATGAATATTGTTAACGTTAACTTTATTTGTTTTATAATTCAACTTCAAGTTTGAGTAGTGCTAATAATTTAAATATCAAGTTTTAAAATATAGTATACAAGTATATAGAATGACACGAAAATCACGTGATTGTTATATGTGTGTAAAAGTTAGCTTCTGTTGTCGTCTATGCAATGCATTCATTATTGTTTTATAGGTACTGTAAGTAAAGGTTAAACATCATGTTTAGGGCAATAAATATAATTATGTCCAGATGTTGACATACAAGAAGCAAGTATGTAAACACAAATATTACATAAATTAAACAATAATGCAACATTATTAAACAAACAATTTATATTTTAAACATAAAAGAGATCCACAATTTGCATCGCTCTTTCCTTTTCCCAATTTCTTTTCACTTTTCTAGATTACTGTATAAGCACGTATATACTCACTTGAATGATAACCCATATATACGTTTAGATACGCCAACGTATCGTATCCGTATCTGATACGTTGAAGTATCTAAACATATATGGGTTATTATTCAATTATTCATTTACGTGCTCAAATAATAATCGACAAAAGGGAAAAAGAGAGGGGGGAAGGAAAAGGTGATGCATTTTATTTTTATCTCTTTTATTTTTAATAGATCAATTTTACGTTTAATAATGTTAAATAATTGTTTAATTTATGTATTACTTGTGTTAATACATGTTTCTTGTATGTCAAAATCTGGACTTAAAATTATATTTATTAAAATTATTGTCCTAAGAGTGATTTTTCTAGTTTATTTACAGTACCTATAATGTAATTATGAAAACATTGCACGGACGACAACAGAAGCTAACATTTACATACATGTAACAATCACGTGATGTTCGTGTCATTCTATATACTTGTATATGATTTAATTAAAACTCGATATCAAATTCATAAGAAGTACCAAGGCGTTAAGTTTAGTTATAAAACAAATAAAGTTAACGTTAACAATATTTATACACCTACTTTAGATTTGCTTATAAAAGGGTATTGGATCGTCCGCATCATATGAGTCGAATTGATATCATAACTGGCACCAATAAAAATAAATTTATGAATTAGCAGGCAATCCTTTTATCAAATATGTATCAAACTACACATTCTATGGTGCACGCGACTTTAGTGACTTAATACGAGTTTTGTTTTTGAATGGCCGTAAGTGACTTTTTGTAAACAATAAACGCTAGCACATCAAAGAAGTGAGTAGACTATGTTCAAAAATTCATTATAAAATCTATTTATTATAGTCTGTAGATTTTAACTATATTTGCCAGAAATCCAGATTTTCTGTACGAAGTTTCCCCTGTATATATGCACAATATGACAAATTTCTACAATACTTTTCTGTTTTGATTTGATTGCACTTCGAAAAATTCGTTATACACAGAGAACTTAAATTCAAGACGGAGAAGTGGCGATGGTTTAAATATCGAATGTTTAGATATAAACGAGTACTTGTATTCATAAATTGAAAACTATCATGTTGTGAAAAGAGTGTAGCAATGAGATCAATGAAAGAAAGATATCCAATATAGAAAACACATATTTAAACATGAAAATAATTTATTAAACAATAAGTCATAGATATCTTCAGATACGTCAACGTATCAGAAACGGATACGATACGTCTTTAAATGTCCCACTTCTGTTAGAGCATTTGCATTATTCAAGTATTTGCTGGCTTATCCGTATCGACGTATCGTATAACACGTATACGAAGAAAGGATAAATTAAGTCAAGTTATTTCCGATAAAAATATTTAATAATGCTTTTGATTTTAATTAAGATCGGGGCTAAATCATTATTGTAAACAAATCTGTCCGATACGTATACGTCGATCTGTGCACGTATCCAAATACGTGAATAATGCAAATGCTCTATTAGAGCATTTGCATTATTCACGTATCAGAATACGTGCAAGGATCGACGTATACGGATCGAACAGATTTGTTTACAATAATGATTTTACCCCGATCTCAATTAAAATTAAATGCATTATATAATATTTTCATCGGGACCAACTTGACTTAATTTATCCTTTCCTCATATACGTGTTATACGATACGTCGATTCGGATACGCCAGCAAATACTTGATTAATGCAAATGCTCTATTACACAATTTATTTAACTTGAGTGGGCGGAGTTTAACCGGTTCGCTCAAAATAAACCAGTTCATCTATAGATAAGTGTTTTATGATATACTCATCAATGAAGTGTTCAATAATTCTTTTGTAAATTCCTTTGATGACACTGATGATAGGTAATTAGAAATCAATAATTATTATAACGCTAATCATACTTATCACACACATCTTTAAATAGACTGTCCTTGTGCAAATAAAACGTAAGCTCCGCCAGATCAGTTGAAATAACATTGGTAGTATGTTTACATTAAAAAAGAGTGAAAAACAAAACTGTTAGTATTTCTTATCGATGCCGTTTGGATGATGTACATCAGTTCCTTTATCCAAAATCTTTCCCAAACCCGTCTCTGGGCATTACTGCACTGAATGTTCTGTTCAAACACTAGAATTTTCATGAGGTTAAAGTCATCAAGTTTGTGACTCGACTGTCTGAAATGTTAAGAAACTGGGAGAAGTGACTTCTTAGAGATATAACTCATATGGCCATTGAGGTGTTTGTGGAAAGGCTGCTTTGACTCACCATTATATTGGAGGCCACAAACCGAACTTTCTAGTATGTAAATACCATTTATACTTTTGCAGGTAACATTGCAAAATATCTTATAGTAATTTTCGGTTGCCTTACTGTGAAATGTTAATGAGTGATGCATCTGTAGATAGCATTTGCAGCGTTTTCCTCACATGAACGACATTCTCCAGAGATACTTCTATTATCAGACACTTTAGCCCGCACCAGAAGGTTCTGCAGACTATTTGGTTGCCAATAATTATATAAGCTATCATGGGAGGCTCGGGAAAAATCTTTTATAATTTGGAATTCTTTTCAACTGTTTTCCAATGCTCACGAATGACACCAAAGCTGTTTTTGAGAGATGGATGGTAAGTAAGAACACATGGAGTCCTTTTATTTTTATTTTTAACTTTTTATTCCAATAGTTCACTCCTAGGAATTGATTCCGCTTTCTGAAAACTTTTTGTGATATTTTTGTGTTTGTAGCCCCTTTTCTTCAAGCGAGTTGCAAGTTGGTGTAGTTGTCTCTTAGTTGTTTAATTCTGTGTTTGAGCATATTCGCTTGACTCTTAGTGCTTGATTGTACGGGATGCCCTTAGTAAGATGAGCAGGATGGCAACTTTTAGGGGAGGGATATTGATTAGTGTCAGTAGGTTTAGAATATAGATCTATAGGTAGGATGTCCTCTGTGGGCGAACTTGAAGTATATAGGAAGGAGATTTTGGATTTAGATTTCTCATGAGTAAATTTGATTCTTGGATGTATGTTGTTGGCATGAGTGATGAATGTATCTTAATCATCGTCACTTCTATTTCATTTCATATCCACATCATCTATAAATCTAAACCAGGATAGGTTTTTCGATGGAAGATTCATTTTTTTTAATTTATTTTTTTATTTAAATAATTAAAACCGTTATAACCATGCGTATAATCTTGTTCTGATATTTTGTATCCAAATACTATATGTTTTGCTAATATCTCGTTTTGAAAATTCATTTTTGCTAGAAGATAATGTACTTTCTCCCAAAAATGTTTCAAAAATGAAAATGTAATAAAGAAATGCAAATAATCTTCTTCTTTTGTATTACAAAAATTGCATTTATGTTCTCAGATATTTTCCACTTTAATAGTAGCTGCTTTGTAGGAATAATATACTGAAGCAGTTTCCATCTGAAATTTTTTAACTTATTTTCCATTAAAATTTTAAATATAAAATCGTATACAAATGACATATGTGGTACGTATTCTAATTTTATATATCTTGTCCAAATGTTGATACCAATTGGCTTTGCATATTTTATATCTACTAAAGTTTTATAGAGTATCTTATTATTGATATCTTTTGTGCCAATTTGTTTATTTTGCCATCTTAATTTAACCTTACATATTGATTATTCTCTTCACAGAGTTTTCTTTTTTTTAAACTTGCATTTATTCTTTTGGGATGTAGGATTTTAACATCTTAAACTCTGCAATCCAGTTTGTTTTATTAATCAACTTTTTTTAAAATAAAACTTTCAGATAAATTGCCTTCACGATCAAATATGTCGTTAATATACACCAATCCACTTTTAACCCAGTTCGGAAAAAACAAGCATTTGTTGCTATATTTAATATATTTATTTCCCTAAATAAGCTGTTTTCTAATATTAGAAAAGTGATTAGAAAAGGTTGATAAACCTCCTCCTGTTTTAACCCAACTTGAAATTACTTGTAAATAAAAATCGGGCATTTTCCCAAGTCCACTTATTGATTTATTATTATCTAAATTCATGTTAGAGACCAAAAAGTTTTTACCAAGATTGTTAAAATATTAGTTTTTTTCTAATTTGCCCACAAATATGTTGGCATATGATGAGGTTATTTTAGTGCCCATAGCAGTTCAATTAACTTGCAAATAATGATATCCATCAAAAGTGAAGTAGCTGTGCTTAAGTACCAGCCTGAGCATTTTGACCAGGCATTCAATAGGCGGATATTTCACTGGTCTGGAATTCCAAACTTCTTTTCAGGAATCAATGCCATCTGCATGTGGAATTTTTGTGTAGATGGAGGTGACATTCATAGAAAGTGTCGTGTCGGAGGTAAGTGGATTTAAGGCCTGCATTTTTATATGATAATCGGTTTTATCTTTGATGTGAGACGGTAAGTCTTCAACATGTTGACGAAGATGGAAGTCAACGAATTCCGATATTTTTTCCGTATGAATTTTAGGTAAAAGATAAAATCTGCCCGGTGTTGGATTTTCTGGTTTCAAATATTCGAGTATTTTGTCGGCATCGATGAAACCATCGTTGTGCATTTCTACCAAACTATCAGTTATTTCTCTGCTAAAAGATGTTGTCGGATCAGAGTTTAGTTTTTGGTAGAACCTTGCATCGCCAAGTTGTCCTTCAGCCTCTTGAATTTAGGCAGATTTATCCATAACAACCAATGCACTGCCTTTGTCTGCAGGTTTAATGACGATATTGTTGTTAGATCGCAAGGTTTTCAGTGCAGTCCGTTCTTCATTGGTAAGATTGTCAAAAGGTGTACTGCGATTTTTAGTATTTTTAATAATGTCCGACTTAAAGTTGTCAATAAATGATTCCACAGTTACATTTTTGCTCAACTTAGGGATCCAAGAACTTTTTTTTATAAATTTGCAGTTGTTCTCGTCTTCTGAAATTTCTGAGTCACTATCCGAGCTGTTTTTGTTATCCTCCTTCGTCGCAAAATACTTCTTAATGCGTAAAGTTCTGGCAAAATTGTCTTCCGACATTTTGGTTTCATTAACAGGGGCAACAAAATATCCTTATAAGTAAATTATTAACCATTTACGAGTTCCTGTTGCACTTATTACCTTCTTTATGAAATTTATTGTCTATTCTATAAGGTATTTTTTTTAGACATATAGCTCTACAATTGTTTCGATCCTTATAAATCCTTGGCTTTTAAATATTCAGTTTAAAGTATTCCTGATGAAGGTAAACCCAGAAATGCGATTTGGACGCATGAAATTATATATAAGCATTTCATGTTGATAGGTTTCTCTTAGGGCGCGGTGTCTAGACCACAAAAATTCCATTTTTATTAAATAGTTATCTGGTAGAAAGGAACTGTTTTATTCTAAGAAAATTAAATGTAAATTTACGTTGTTTACTTAAATTTGAGGTTAGTTTTTTTCAGTGTGTACTTCAAATAGATTTGGCGAAAACTGTGAGCAAATTTGTCATTGTAAGGAACCTGGATGTGATGATGTATCTGGACATTGTAATAGAGAACTGTACGAAGAAGGTTTGAAAGGAGACAGTTGTAACGGTACGGTTAACGGTTTAAATGTGCTGTTAAATAATTTGTACCCCTTTTTGACATGTTTAACTATTATATAGATATGAAAAGAAGTGGTATGAGTGTCAATGTGACAATCATCAAACCAAGTCACAATTTGTAAAAGTAAACCATTATTTGTCAAAGTACGGTATTCAACACAGAGCTTTGGCCACACACTAACAGCAAGCTATAAAGAATTCCGAATATGACTAGTAAAACTAATAAAACGGAAAACCCAAATGTCTAATCTAAAAAAAAAGAAGAGAAAAACACTTATGAACCACATCAACAAATGACAACTTCTTAACATCCCATTTTCTGACTTAGGACAGATGCAAACAAATGCAGCAGGTTTTAAACTTTTTAACAGTTACCAACATTCACCCTTATCTGAAACCCTACTGTTACATCACAACATAGAAAGACACACTATGAAATATCAATTGAAAGTCCTTAACTCAATCACAATACATATTCACACAATTGAACATACATTGAACGAATACATTTTATCCATGGTACAATCTGAGACTACTATGTGTTATAGTAGTCTCAGGTACAATGTAATAAAAATCAAAGTACTGAAGTACTGAACATCAGAGGACCTCAAGTTATGTTGAATTATTGATAAATGACAGGTGTTTATATTATACCTGCCGGACAGATATGTTCACCTTACAATATAGTACAAATAATATAATTTGCTATCATATCTGAGATACTGTCTTGAACTAGGAAACTTAACTTTGTGAATTATCAATGATTACGTGGTCAAATGAGAACTATTAGATTGGCATAATGGCCATATAGTTGCACACATACAAAAATCGTTAGCATATAACTTATAATAGAGAATCAACATAGCAAACATTTCTTCGAGTAGCTATATAGTCACTCACTGAACTATGAAAAAGAGGTTCAAGACAATCACATTAAAACAGATAAATTGTATTACTAATATTGGGGCTAAAGATACCAGATGAACAGCAAACTCATAAATCGGAAATAAACTTACATTCCATGACTAAAACTGAAAAAGACATGCAGACCAATAAAAGTACACTAGAAACAACATAGAAAACTAATTATATATATAAAGACTGAGCAACACGAACCCCACCAATCCTTGGAGGTAATCTCAGTTGCTCTGGATGGGTACAAGCAGATCCTACTCTACAAATGGCATTAATTAACAATGTTTGTACATTTAGTATCCAGGTCTTCTATTTTCTGAAACATTTAACTTTTGGATCAATTGCTAATTAAATGGATGTTAACACACAGCAAGATTACTATCCCTTATTCTAGATTTTTGTTGCAGTCAACACAAACTTTTTAAATGTTTATAAATACATTTGTAGCTTCACTGACTTATCTTGGTTTTATTTTAACACAGTCAATTGCAATCATTTATCCATTATATTTTTTTTTTAAATAGAAAAATTAGCAGCTATACATGTACATTGTAGGTTCTGTTTTCTAATTATTTAATGGTTCATTGTAAATATTACAATGTTTTATATGTAGATAGCCTTTGGCTAATGATGGTATTTTTGTTAATTGAATTTCACAACAATTGGATAGTTTTTCAACTGTTAGTCTTTTTTTACTTTGTTCTGGATTTAATACTTTGGATACCATTGGTTTTAGCAATGAGAAAATTTTGCACAATACATATAGAAGTTCACAACTACCATATGAATGTGTTGGTCCTTAGTAAGAAGCCTGTAAGACAGGGCTTGTAATTTTATGGTGTATATCTTGATTTTCCATTTGTTCATTGATTAGTTTTCTTGTATATATTGTTTAACATTTGTCATTTCATGGCTACTTCTAACTGATTTATGTAGTTTTTTTCTGATTGTAAAAATGTTGTATGGTAAGCTTTATATCTTTTTCATCATTTTGTCTAAAGCTGGTTTGGTTTTAATTTTCATTGATGTATGTACATGTACATTTAACAACTTAAAACAGTATATATACATGTATAATCTCATTCCATCATTAATATTGGTCATTGTTGGTATATATTTATCTTTAAGTTTAACAATGTACTGTGAAAGAGCTATCTTCTAACAGATACTTAGTATTATGGTTATTGGTTAACCACTGATTCAAAGGGCAAGCTTCACTAATTGCCCAAAATGACCATAAAACTTTGAAAAATTCACAATTTGGTTCATAAATGGGTCCATTTCAAAAGTCTTAACGCTCAATAAATCAGTTCTTTTCATAAAATAGATATAGGAAGATGTGGTGTGAGTGCCAATGAGACAACTCTCCATCCAAATAACAATTTAAAAAAAGGTAAACCATTATAGGTCAATGTATGGCCTTCAACACGGAGTCTTGGCTCACAACGAACAACAAGCACATTTTATGTTCCAAATTTGTCAAAATGTGATGATTTGGGGCAATTTTCAGACCTGACAGCTTTATGCCTTTATATGAGGAATAAAGATTTGGCCGCCACCTACCATCCAACATGTTTTGTAACCAAAAGAATACAAATCTGATATACAAAATGTATATATATAATTCATCAATATAAAAAAAATGTGGATCTTGGATGGCAGCCAAGGTTATTTATGCCAAAAACAATTAAAGTTTTACCATAATTATCTGTGGTATAGTTTTCACAATTTTTCAATTGTTTTGTTGTGTATGATTTCGAAAAGAAAAATAAAGATGGCAAGACCTGACAGAGCCTGCCTGATTTTTTTAAGCGACATATGAACAACAGAGTCAGTGTGGGGCCACTAAGCTAAACTGCCCGCTTTGCACCAGCCAATATAAATGTATGCCTAGGGTGGGAATCGAACCCACATACACCCACTCTGTTGTCCCTATATTTTTAAATGAACAAAAAATTGTTAAGAACAAATATAAAACAAGATGCTCCGCAGGGCACAGCTTTATACGAACGCAGAGGTTGAACCCTGAACAGTTGGGGCAAGTATGGACACAACATTCAAGCTGGATTCAGCTCTAAATTTGGATTGTGATTAAATAGTTGACACAGAATGAATGTGGTCTAATGAACTTATAAATTTTTTTTTGCCTTTGAGCAATTCTCTATGCTGTTGAATATTAATCCTCTCAAAAAAATATTTGAAGAAATTTTCTTTTTATATATGAATTCTGAAATAGAAAAATTGAACCCCCCCCCCCCCAATTTTTTTTCACATCCCCCTTTCCATTATTCCAAAACTGATCTCAATTCAAATTTCTAATGGAGTTTGCAAACAATAACTACTCATTTAAATACATCATAAAATATTGAAATGTAAAAAAAGTGCTTGTTATCCGGGGTCATTTTACCCCATGGTATTTTGACCCCGGGTTCAATTTTTAGGGGGTTCAAAATACCATATGACACCGGCAATGAAAAATTCATGTCAAAATTAGGTGTCAAAGTTGACCCCCCAAAATGTGCTCTCAAAATCCAGACGTAATCAAAGAGCAGATTGCTTTGAGGGATACGATTGCCGTTGTTTCATTGACATATGTATACATGTAGCTGGATAATATTATTTTCAAAACTAATTCAACTGCACATGTAAAATAGTTACAAAATAGCCAATCACGGATAAAAGTGTATGAACAATGTAATTATGCCTATTGTGTTTTATTTTTGTACTATCAATTCCAAGTTTACTTTCCACAGCAGTCACTGAGACTCAGAGTGAGAGAAGGTATTTCACTTCGTATCTTATCACCTATTTTCCTACGTTAATTCTAGGAGGAACGGTTTTCAACCCCATTCCTAACTCTTTAAATATTTAATTTCCTTTGGGTCAGTGATCATGACTCCTTTCCGTACACATTTATTGGTTTAAATTGCGATCGTTTTTAATATAATACGACGTTTATTGACAGAACGGGCTATATACTCGATGTGCTGTTTTGATTCAGAATTCACAGAAGTTACTTCCGGAAGGGAGACAACTCGAAACGATAATATGGAAGACTCCATTTCGCCTGAAGGGGTGCTCTACGATGTGGACTATATTTATTTTAATTTAAATGATGCGTATGATTTAAAATTATGCAACAACAATAACCCTCAATAGCAGACATACATAGAAAAGATCCCATGAGTTATAAATTAATTAATTGAGTTGGGAATCCAGAGCAACCATTCAATCTAAAACCCCTTGAAGTCAAGAAAACTATACACATGCGCATAATTTCCAAAACAAACCCTGTAGCAAGAACGTATATTAAACGACCTAGATGGTTCTCTATTTCTTTATGGAAGTACCGGTACATACACAAATATCAGTTTCATAACGGTAACATATAAGAAAAACTCCACTTCAGTTCTTATACATGTATGACAGAAATACATAGATTTATCGGAATTCAGAGAACTCTCGCATTTTATCAAAATCTGGGAATTCCCTCTGACGTGTTTCTTAATTTATAAATACACTAAATATAAATACTGCTTAATTCTGATTTTCCGTGTTGTTAAATACATGCATATAAGTCAAGGGAATTATCAAACATGAAGATTATGAAAAGAACATTATAGGAAAGTTGTTTAAGTTCAATCCCTTTGTTTGTTTTTACCTTTTAAAGCAAGACAATCATGAGAATCTGAGATGTTCCTTAATGTTTAGAATAAAAAGATTGACGTGAGGGCAATGCTCTGAGCCACCGGTATAAGTCTACAGATTGCTTGAAAGCAATCGTATACCAAAAAATGGCTTCAGGGTTATGACGTCGTAGGAAGGCGTCCCAGAAAAAAATTAAAATAGCCTTGCCAGGTCCGTCATAATTATTTGGACTACCAATATATCTTTTGGCTAGTAAGTTAGGTAGGGACTTACAGGCACTTGTTTCTGTCAACGAGGGGTTTATTACCCACACCCGCAGGGATCTCCATGGATGAAAATTGAACCATGGAGGAACTTTCACCATTACAAACCGTGTCTACGCTGTACAGTGTAGCGCGATCGGAAGTATTTTATCCCTCCATACAAGGAATGGTGAACATGCTCATTCATTGCTTATTGAAATTATATTTATTTGAATTTTCATTATAGAATTAGAAGTATCAATATGTTCATTTATTGACGTTTTTAACCATTCAAATGCCAAGTCTTCATGGTCCCCCCTTAGTCGAGAATGACCAAAAGCTGTCATGAAGGTCCCCATGTAGATCTCTTGTATTTTTATGCCCCACCTACGATAGTAGAGGTGCATTATGTTTTCTGGTCTGTGCGTCCGTTCGTCCGTTCGTCCGTCCGTCCGTTCGTCCGTACGTTCGTTCGTTCGTCCGTCTGTCCTGCTTCAGTTTAAAGTTTTTGGTCGAGGTAGTTTTTGATGAAGTTGAAGTCCAATCGACTTCAAACTTGGTACACATGTTCCCTATGATATGATCTTTCTAATTTTAATGCCAAATTAGAGATTTTACCCCACTGAACATAGAAAATGATACTGCGAGTGGGGCATTCGTGTACTAGGGACACATTCTTGTTGGTAATTGTTATGGGGGTTAAAAATCATATGATGTGGAGCTTATTTTTCATGGACACTGTCAAATTCAGAACCAATTACCGGTATGGCTGATTTGCAGCAACAACAAAACGATTCGTACGGGTTATGTAAAAGGTTAAAGAGATTTGTAAAGCAAATGAAAAGGTTTTTAATGACTTTATCTGACAAATTGATGCTGTGCAACATGCATCTTTCGAGTCTGAATATAAACCGGAAACGCGGATGTATCAATTTGATTGTAATATATACGAAATGAATTCGGAATTACGATACGATATTTCTTTACAGGAAATATTTATAAGTTTTTACTTTTAAACTTTTAAAGTCATTCTAAATTATCGTTACAGCAGTACTCGAGTTATTTGTGATGAAATAATATTTACTGTTTTGCGTCTTATTTTGTACTTCTTAAAAAAGGAGATGCTGATTGCGTAAGTCAAAATAAAGCACGTGTTCGACTTGTTAAACTGTTTTCTTTGTACATGTTGTAACTGGATTATTAATTTATTTATTTAATCTAAATTATCATAATCATTTGCTGAAACTTAGTTGATTAATTCGACAAATGGATCGTCTATCCTCAGATAGTATTCTCCTGTCTGGTTTGTTGATCTACCTGTACAAGCTCAGGTACAAGTGATTAGCGATCTTAATCCGGATATCCCTCAGGCGTTAGAACTGTGTTGGATTATAACATAAAAAGCCTAAGGGTTATGCAATTACATGCATTTGATTATAATTGATAAAAAAAATGGCGTCGGGCTACAAAAAATGGTGAAGTTTTGAACGATGGCGGAAGACAATTTAACGATGGCGCAAGACAATTTAACGATGGAGCGAGTCATTTGACGATGGCGCAAGACATTTGAACGATGGCGGGGCACCATCGTTAAACAGGCCATGGAGATCCCTGCACCTGTATGAAAAATCACAAAATCACTTGATTTTTCGTAAGGGTGTGGATAGAAACTAAACACCACATCGACAGAAACAATTGCCTGTGTACCATCACTTATGGCAGATTTTACAGTATTGTCTTTCATGTTGCTAACGTGACAGACAAAAATGAGTAACGTTAGCGACATTTGGACATGTCACATGAGCAACAACATCTTTAAAAGTTAAAATGTATGCACACAGTGATGTTTAATATACGCCTGGAGTAATAAAATTGTACAGTCTGGTTTAGAATTTCTAAATATACAGAATGTCATTTGCAGGTGTACTTTATATCAAATGAATACACAAGAAACCAATTCGTAATAGTAACATTAGCAACATCTACTATCATGACATTAGTTTTGTTGCGAACGTCTTTTTGGTGGACGGATTACATTTAAGGTCCTCTTGTAACGATATTACATACAACTTACCATCTTTGCTTCCCCATCATGTGAAGGAACTGACTCCGAATCTATTTCTGCAAAGGGCGATATCGTAACTCCTATACAGGAGAGTTACAGATCTAAATATATGTTGCTCACGTGACACTAATTTGGACGGAAACGTCGAGCAGTAACGTTCGCAAAAAATAAAACAGCCAATGATATTGATTCCTCAAGTCCTTTGAACCCCTTACGTCATCCAAATTTAATATGATTGCTATTTTCAATTATTTATAAAACCCGGGATAAAAATAATTACAATGGGCTGTCTGAGAACCATCAAGAAAATTGCGATCGTGACATACCACAATGGACGGAAAAGACGTGACGTTAGCAACAATATTATTAAATTACCTTTTTTAGCCTTTACCAATAAAAATCTGCCATAAAGTTATGATTAAAACACAAAAGAAGACTTTTTATTAAAATATAAGTCCATGTTAATAGGCTCCACTTATAAATAATACTTCAAAATTCCACTCCAAATAAGCTGGATGTCAGTAAAGTAGGTCATGATGTCTATTCCATGTCCAATATTTTGAAATTGAAAACCCTCTAATAATCTAACAAAAAAACACAAACACAGAGTAATCTTTATTTTTATTTACTCAGAAAGACACATTTTATTCAATAACACAATGCATTACTCCATTACACAGTCTGTTTCACAGTTTCAGCAATTGCTTTTTTGATGGATACAAAAAAACAATATTTCCTTCTTATTGTAAAATCTGCCTTATGACATGTATGGTAATTCAGTATTGTAAAATTTGATTTACCCAGACTCTGTCATTTCAGTGTAAAGTAAGACGAAGATTCTATGAATATGACATATAAATATAAACAATAAAATCAACCAATAATTAAATATAACTTACATATTCAAAGTCATTATAAATTTCTGTTTTTCATTCCAGTTTTTACAAGGGAAATAATTTACATATACTAATGCAACAAACTTAGTCGGAGAAGGAACGAAAATCCGAAACAGTATCTTAAAAAAAAAGAAAATAGTTCCACGTGTGTGTGTCTCATTGGTGGATCAATCGGGGGGGGGGGGGGGGGGGTTCCGGTGTTGGCACCCCACATTTTTGGCTGATCAATGCATTTGAATGGGGACATAGATAGTTGGAACCGGACCCCCCGGCTGGTATTTTCAAAATGGCGACAGGAAACGTAAACAGAGAAATTATTTTCATATTGTGCCAGATTAAATATTCCTGGTTTTGCTACGATAATATGATATACAAATGGTTTAAAAAGGTTACTCCAAATCAAATAATTGAAATATAATTACCTTTCTGTGTATAAATGTGTGAATTGATTTCCTCTCGATTTTCTACACGCTCGCTCTTGCCCTCTTGCGCACTCGTGGTATTCATCCGCAACAACAATTTTTCGAAACGAAATTGATATTGAAGATCGTTTGATTAATATACAAATATTTCTAACGACAAAACATTTTCATATTATAAATTTGCATTAAGAAAAATTAAAAAAACTGAGTATCCATTGAAAACATGAATTTAAAAGAAGCGATACGGAATTTTATTCTGCACTATATAGGTCCGCGGGTCTATAATGTCGGTTATTATTCCAACACTAATTATATATGCATCTCTTTGATCTTTGAAAAGTAGGCGATGGCAATACACCCGAGGCCCCTCAGGGGCCTCTGATGTAAAAATCAATAACAAAAGGGGTAAACAAAGAAAAGAACAGTTATATATCATTATCTGAAATAGTAAGATCTTAATGATGAAAAGTTTATTTTTTCGACAAATTACACAAATACAAAAATTAAAAATCTATAAATTACGTTGCGATGGTCACATTTCTACGGAGCCCCGCTAGCGACATGCAAAGAAAAAAAAATATTGTGCGCACACTATAAATAAATTGTGCGCACAAAATAATATATTGTGCGCACAATTTAAATATATTGTGCGCACAACTTAAATACGTTGTGCGCACAACTTAAACATATTGTGCGCACAATTAAATATATTGTGCGCACAACATAATATAGTGTGCGTTAAATTCTTTGACCTTACACATGGTACGGGGCTTCAATGTCTCCTTTTTAAAGTGACAGAATGGAGGAATGCATCAGGTTTTCTATTGAAATGGGGCTAGATTACATGGAAATACTCTAGCAAAAAATCATCAGTGAAATTGTATCGACTCCTGACATGAATACTGAATAAATTACGTTTATTTCGTCTGAAACTTGGTTTACCAACAGATGCGTCGGAAGCCTCCACTTTATATCAGAGTTTATTGGAACTGTTTGAAACAGACTTGGCAATAGAGCGAGAACACTATCGAACCTATGTAGACTTTCTTGTAACAAATATGCTACTACTATTTGCACTTATGCATTATACTTTATTTCTGAAAATCTCAAGATTTTGTTTTGATTGACAGACTGACATGTTTCTCAATTCACGACTTTGTTATACTCCGTCGACGATAGAGATGGCCATTATATTTAAAAGTCTTTACGTACGTTCATCCGTCCGTCTCTGTTTATGGATATTAAATGATTTGGTTATAGTTTATGATGACGTTTTAGTGTCATCAACTTAAATGAATAATGTGGTTTCTCTAAACATATCATTGTAAAAGTGTAGAGTAAGCCAAATCCACTGAAAACTGAATACACGTACACTAGTCTTTTTTTATCATTAAAGATGACTATGTTTGTTCATGATTAAGTACGGTTTTGACCCAAAATGTACTGCTCCTTATTGAAATGTGAAGGTGTGTTCAGTCTAAGAAATTCACCATGAAGTTGTGATCAAATAGAGATACAAGAGTGCACACGCTGAAATGTCTCGCTTTCTATACAAAAACGTTTAATCCCGCTGCAAATGTTTGCACCTGTCCTAAGTCAGGAATCTGATGTACAGTAGTTGTCGTTTGTTTTTGTAATATATACGTGTTTCTCGTTTCTCGTTTTGTTTATATAGATTAGACCGTTGGTTTTCCCGTTTGAATGGTTTTACACTAGTAATTTTGGGGCCCTTTATAGCTTGTTGTTCGGTGTGAGCCAAGGCTCCGTGTTGAAGGCCGTACTTTAACCTATAATGGTTTACTTTTTAAATTGTTATTTGTATGGAGAGTTGTCTCATTGGCACTCACACCACATCTTCCTATATATAATCATTGATATTATGTTGATAGTCCTAAGTATAAAGCTAAGCTTTATTACAACTGTCACATAAACTTAACATTAAAGGGAAACTTCGCAAAAAAATCAAAAATTGATATTATGTTCATTCTGTATAAAAATGCTCAAATTCATAGATATTAAAGTTTTATTCCGCGAGATAAGCGATCACCATCGATTTTAAATTTAGAGTATTAATTCTCTGCGTTCCGCCATTTTGTCCTTCATTCCCGATTAATGAAACGATATGTCTATAAACCACAAAGAAACAAAACTACAGTAACCGATGTAGTCGTAATTGCGTGTCGATATCTTGTCAATCGTACGGTTGTTTTATCCGACTAACTAACCATGGTATGTTGTTTTTAAACTTGATATTGGAATAAGGTGAAAAGTCAAAGTTGAAATCATAAATAAGTGTTCCGTGAAAATTGTTTTCGAAAATCTAATTTGTTCATAATTCTTTAAAGTAATAAACTGTTTTCAAATAAATTTTGATCTTCCCTCTTCTGATCACCAGCATGGCTAAAGGTATTACTTCCAAAGGTATTGTGAGGGGTGTGAGGTGACACGTCCAGGTATTCAAGCGATTTCCTGTCGGGCTTGCAAGTTCACGCATCGTTTCACTTCTGCAGGTATTGATCAGTGTACACGGCTGATAACATTTAACTTTCTATTTTGAACTATCAGATGTATAATATACAACTCTGTCTTACTTGTCATTACCAAACTCATACGCTTGTTTATAAATAACATTTCTGGTGTAAAGAATATTATTCATAAAAAATATAAATAATACCCAAAAAATAAGATTTGATGAAATTAAAATCTATTTAAATATTTTTTCCAAGGGTGAATTGGGAAAATGTAATATATACTCATTGTCAAAAGTGAAGGACAGATTAGAACATACCAGAAATATTGATTAAAAAAAATGTACGCACTTGCCGACGATTCGTTTATACGACTGGATAGAAAGTTACGGAACTATAGCGCAATTTAAAATATATACATGTAAACATTGAATTGAACATAAGAAAAAAACATATATTTTGAATAAATAGGGATAAAAGTGTTGTAAATAGACTAGTCCACGTATGCCAACAGTATGTAATCATCGAATGTCGATAGACTATTGTATACCAGAAGAAGAAGAGAACCAATTTGATTTAAATACAGGTCGATGTATAACTTTTGCTTTGGTTCATTGAAGTTGTGGACATAGTAAAATCACAGATTTATATTTCAATAAGATTGTTCTCGAACAAAGGAAGGAATTCGTCATCACAATTGTTATATATGCCACTGGACGAACACTAATTATCCCGAAGGGATGTGAATATTTTGCTGGGAAACTTTTGAGTATCAAAGTTTCAAATTAATTTCGGGATTTTTTTTTTTCTTGGTATTCAATAACAGAAAAAAGAATAAATTACTTGTTCGCTAAATAAGGATATTCTTGTTAGATGAAAGACTTAGTTATATTTAAAAAAATAGGGAAATATGACATTAAATTGGTTCTGTCTTTTTTTTAAACATCGTTAAAAAGATATGTGTCTAAGGTGAACGCCACAAGAACCCTGTAATACTAGTACGAGAGTATAGCATGTAAACATTCCTTCTCAATAATATGGTTGTATTGGAAATCTTTTCATACAGATTGACAACTCATTGTCCGATATGCATGTAATATTTGCCACATGACGCCCATAATTCTTTCTACCATCATCATCTTATTCTTTGATATAATGATTGCTGTCAACATCGATGGTTCACACCCAAACAAAATGGGAGTAATGGACCTTCAGAGCTTCTCCGTGTTATACACTTGTGAAATATATAGACGAAATTTCTGTATTGAAATGAATATACATCTCACAAACAGGATTTTCAAATAACGATTTTGAATGATCAACTTACAAACCAATATAAACGTATGGCAAGATATAACCATGAAGGAATTTAGTTTTTGTCAGACACAAGAACTCATGACTATCATAACCGTCTACGTATATATGCATACAATTTCAAATATCAAGAACAAGCGGTCGATGTCGATAGTCCGTTTTCTAACTGTTCGAGTTAGACATGTCACTTGTTCATTCTTGAAAGCCTTCATATTCCCCGTCTAACGATGGGAACTGTTTCTGATTGTGTTGACTATAAATGCTTGTATGGTAATTCTGTTGTTTATCTGTACAAGCGGTTGCATTTCCTCTCCTTTCCCAACAAACAAACGAACGAAACGCTACTAGTCTGCTTTCTCTGGAGCTCATCCTCAATGGCTCTTATACGTCAGGAAACTTACATGTATACTAATAATGATTGTTTCAAGAACAACGATGTATGGACGAACTATTCTAAATTCGTCAATATCAGTTATGCATGACTAAAATATAACTTTTATTACAAATACTGTATTACTTATTTGGATTAATGACGGCTATCATGTTCAACATTGCACAACTATTATCATAGAATTAAAAAAAAAATCCTCAAAAATCCTTAAAAAAAATAATGCCTTAGCTTAGATAATTGGTATTTTTCACAAAAAGTTCGTGTAAATGATTGTCAAATGAATTTAATTATGTAAGAATAAAATGTTAAAAAGAAACTTAAAAAAAATCATGTATGTTGTATTTTTTTGTCAATTAAAAACTTTAAAATTGCAATAGTTTTATTAGCATTTAAACACAGCCAGATTTGAATACAAGTTAAGAAATTCCGGTAAAGTCAATGATATCAAACAGATGTACAATGGTATATCAAATTGGGTAATATTGCATTTAGTTTTTATTAAAGATTAAAACTACTATTTTTTACTTCATATTTGAATCTTTACGCCAATTGCCGCTAAGAAAGTAATCAAAAATTGTTTCCTTTTATTTTTATACATTTTCGGATTTACGAATCTGAATTTTATTTTCAATTAATTTACACAATTTAATTATTGAATCTTTATTCTCATCGTGTATTAAATCTTAGTGTATTAACATCGTGACATCATACTCTTTCTAATCCTTTCTGTATATCCTTTCCAAATAACAACATTTATACCTGTGTACGCTTGAACTCACACCTGCGGCTAAATAGCTACAAGGTAAACGAATTGACCTCAAGCCGAGAAATATACAGTGACCTTTACAAAATAATATACACACTCTGCTCACACATTAGTTGCATTGAAATGATTATCAAAACAATAACGGTAAATAGACAAGTAAATAGTAAAAATATTCAATAAATATTTTATGAATAAAATCTCAACAATAATTAATTAAATTTATTCAAAAACATTTACCAGAGACAGAGACATATAATTTTATAGGAGTTTAATTCAATGAATACAAAACGGTATATGCATATTCATTTTCGTTCATTATTATATTGTGGTTAATAACTACGACCATTCGTCAGCTGTGCGCTTTCAATTACGTATATTGTCGATAAGCTATAAGAGTTAAACAGATTTTATTTTTTCCCAGAATTCAATAAATCGGGCTAATACGTCACGACCCACTCGAGAATTCAACCAAAAAAGTTACAAATACTTGATTTTCTCCGTTATTAGAAGGAATATAAATTTAAAACTTTGCAAATGTGTTTTTTATGTTAAGATGAACATATTTAGATGATAAGTAAAAAATCGCGGAATTTCCCTTTAAGAAAAATAGACCAAAACACAAAAACTTAACACTGTGCAATAAACCGTGAAAATGAGGTCACGGTTAAATAAAACCTGCTCGACTGACATAAAGATCATAAAATATTTCCATACACCAAGTATAGTTGACCTATGGCATATAGCATTAGATAAAAAAAAGAAAAAACTCAAAAACTTAACTTTGACCACTGAACCATGAAAATGAGGTCAAGGTCACATGACATCTGCCCGCTAGACATGTACACTTAACAATCATTCCATACAACAAATATAGTAGACCTATTGCATATGGTATGAGAAAAACAGACCAAAACACAAAAATTTAACTATAACCACTGAACCATGAAAATGAGGTCAAGGTCAGATGACACCTGCCAGTTGGACATGTACACCTTACAGTCCTTCCATACACCGAATATACTAGCCCTATTGCTTATAGTATCTGAGATATGGACTTGACCACCAAAACTTAACCTTGTTCACTGATCCATGAAATGAGGTCTAGGTCAGGTGAAAACTGTCTGACAGACACGAGGACCTTGCAAGGTACGCACATATCAAATATAGTTATCCTATTACTTATAATAAGAGAGAACTCAACATTACAAAAAATTTGAACTTTTTTTTCAAGTGGTCACTGAACCATGAAAATGAGGTCAAGGACATTGGACATGTGACTGACGGAAACTTCGTAACATGAAGCATCTATATACAAAGTATGAAGCATCCAGGTCTTCCCCCTTCTAAAATATAAAGCTTTTAAGAAGTGAGCTAACGCCGCAGCCGTAGCCGCCGCCGCCGGATCACTATCCCTATGTCGAGCTGTCTGCAACAAAAGTTGCAGGCTCGACAA
Source organism: Mytilus edulis (assembly GCA_019925275.1). Taxonomy (NCBI): domain Eukaryota; kingdom Metazoa; phylum Mollusca; class Bivalvia; order Mytilida; family Mytilidae; genus Mytilus; species Mytilus edulis. The sequence goes on from CM034349.1 coordinate 121,697,841, forward strand.
AAACTGAGTACATATATAAATCAAAAGATGCAATAATATGAGTGCCACTGAGACAGCTCTCCATCCAAATCATAATTTATTAAAAGTTAACAATTATTGGTTACAGTACGGTCTTCATTACGGAGCGTTGGCTCACACCTAACAGCAAACTATAAAAGGCCCAAAGTGACTGTAACAAACATATATGAACCACACCAATAAACGACTACCGCTGAATAAAAAGTTTCCGACATAGAACAGTATGCTAATTATGATTTAGAAGTTTGTTAAGAGTTGTGAACAAATGTTTCAGGTCAAGTTATAGATTCATTCTGATTAAAAGAAGAGAGAGCAAGAGGTCACTGATAGTATCTATTTTTGATCGATTTCATTATACAATTTTACAGAATATTGTTCGTATTCATTATGAAACTGAAATGTTACGAAGCAATTTAGGAATAGTCAATGAAAAAGTATTCCTCAGTGGTATATTTTGAAAACAAACGAAACAATTATGATTCAACTAGTAGTCCTTTGTTAATTTATGTATCATTGTCATTTTGTTAAGTTTCATTTGTTACCTATTCTGACATCGGACACGGAAATTCTTTTAAACCGAGTTTTACTGTCAGTATTGCTGGGTTTTTTTTATCTGCATTGGCTAGAGGTACAAAAGGAGGGTCGAGATCTCACAAAACATGTTTAACTCCGCCGCATTTTTGTGTCCGTCCAAGGTCAGGAGCCTCTGGCCTTTGTGTTGGTCTTCTATGAATTTTAATTTTAGTTTCTTTTATATATTTTGGATAGATAAAGGAAGATGTGGTATGAGTGCCAATAAGACAACTCTCCATCCAAGTCACAATGTATTAAAGTAAACCATTATAGGTCAAGGTACGGTCTTTAACACGTAGCTTAGGCTCACAACAAACAGCAAGCTATAAAGGGTCCCCGAAATCACTAGTACATATTTTTGTTTATGGGCCAGCTGAAGCGCGCATTTGGGTGCGAGATTTTCTTGCTGTATTGAAGAACCAAATGTATCTGAGAAACAAACGGTATAAAACATGCGCGCCTTATAATTATTTTGTACATTAAATCAAGTTAAATTATTATACCTTTATTATCGTATCCAAAAAATATACCAATTCTGAGATATTTAAAATTGACCAATTAACTATGAAAATAAAGTCAAGGTCAGACAAATATATATACATTACAATCATTCCATAAAACAAATAAAGTTTACTTATTCCTTATAGTATTTGAAAAACAGACCAAACAAGAATCAAATAACACGAACCATGAATATAAAACCAAGTTCAGATCAATATTACTGTAAGATAGACTATTACACCATACAAACATTCCGTACATCAAATATATCTAGCTAAATGCTTAACAGTATCCGAGAAATACACCAAAAAACACCAAAACAAAATACCTTGTCGGACCACTTAACCCTGAAAATGAGGTCAAGGTTAGATGACACCTGTCAAGTTGACATTTAGATACTAAAATCGTTTCATACAACCAAATATAGAAAGACTATAATTGCATTTGATATCTGAGATTTCGTCTAAATCACGAACATTTAACCTTGTTGAATGATTAATAAAATGAGTTCATGGTCAAGTGAAAACTGTTTTCCTAATTTTGGGCGTACACCATATCATATTGTGCGCACAATATGTTTAAGTTGTGCGCACAATATATTCAAATTGTGCGGACAATATATTTAAATTGTGCGCACAATATATTATGTTGTGCGCACAATATGTTTAAGTTGTGCGCACAATATGTTTAAGTTGTGCGCACAATATATTATTTTGTGCACACAATATAATTAAGTTGTGCGCACAATATATTATTTTGTGCGCACAATATATATTTTTTTTCTTTGCATGTCCCTAGCGGGGCTCCGTACATTTCTTATACTAGAGCAAAGGAACAATTATATTAAGGGAGTTTGGATTACATTCACTTCGTTCGGGAGAGACATCTTCTACGGCTAATGCCGGGATACCAGATAGAGTGTTTAAAAAACATGGCAGACGGAGATCCGAATCTGTTAAAGGTGGATATGTGAAGGAAAACCTTATTACTCTATTATCTGTATCTCAGAATTTAGGTATTTAATTATAATAAATTGATCATTCATTTACCCAATCTTTGTCTTTTCGCAAATGTACTTGACTTTTGCAAGTGAGAGTCCGAACATAAAACATTTATCAATATAATACAAAACTATCACTTGGGAGTAGCCACTTGCAAAAGTCAACTGGGAGTAGCCACTTGCAAAAGTCAAGTGCATCAAACAGTTTGAATAACAAATTAAACTGAATGCTATCTGTAATAAGTTTGATTCAATTTTGAGAGAGTCGGTCAACATTTAGGACAAACATTTTAGAGAGCATTTCATTCTAAATTGAAGGATAAATTTACGACTAATAAGGATGTTTTTCTTCGAAATCTGTTTTCGTCATTCGTGTAGGTTTTCTGGTGTTAAAATATCTTTGATATTTTTCTTTGATATGATAAGGGTACAATTGCTTTACAACTCAAAAATGTATATCTATATGACTTTCGTCGTAATCCAAACATAGATAACAGCTCTTACTTTACAAATAAAGCGGATATATGGACTTCCTTGTTATTTCAATATCGGACTATGTTTCTGTTGCTATATCTATTTATCTTTATTAAAGAAGTTTCCGGTCTAGCTGGTCAAAACATTTACGGTAGGATAATAATAATACTTATTATAGATACATTATGTTGTAAATTAGGAAAATGTTTTATTGAGCTGATAAAACAGAAACAACGTTTCCCTCAAATAGCATTCATTGACGGATTCAAGGGACATAGAGGGCGTAATCCCTCTTTTTGATCGACAGAATTCATTCTTTGTTTTTGCTTAGAATTGACAAACTTTTTTTAACGATAACGGTCAAGTATGCCAACTCTTTCCTCGAAACCTGCCCATGAAAAGATTTTTAATTGGAACACAACATGCGGCTAATGTTTCACCTTAGTACAAATTCAGTTAAATTATGTCATACGTGTATTATTTTTTGGAATGTAATCAATTAATCAGAAGTCCTCCACATAACACATGAATATCTATTCCTTTGAGTTGAAACATATATAGTCCCTCAATTATTATGTAATTCATCTACTGTACCACTAGTCTATCAATACGAATATGATTGCCAGTTTTCCTATCGAATGTCGGTGTTTCTCTCAGGGCACTCGGCTTCCTCCAAAAACTTGCCTTTACAATATAGACAGCAGTGCTGAAAGTGGCGTAAAACACTAAAAAAAACAATCGCTTAACGGTTTATTCTGGCTATTCCTACATTTTGAATTTTATAGGTAAAATAGTAAAATTTTATGTAGGAGTTCCCAGAATTGTTGTTTAAACAATGGGATTAGGTAGAATTATGTTGTAACAACACTAAACTAATGAGATCTAATGAATCAAGGTAAATCCAGATAATTCTTGTAGAAAATAAAGACAAAGAATAATTTAAATCAAATTATTTTATTTACTTTAATAATTTCATAGCACAGTTAATGTGAATAACATTCAAAAGCACAACATGAATTTATAGCTTTTATGTCATGCACAAGTAATTCCAATTATTTAAAATAATATATACAAGTAAATAATATCATTTGAAATATCAATGCTAAGTCATTCTTTAAATCAAAGCACTAAATTTTGAGTTACACTAAACAAAGCACCAAAAGTATAATACTAAATTGACATTATTTGTAGCACTTACATAGTAATACATTGAACTCATTGAACATATAAGAGAATACAAAGTCTTAATCAATGTGCAGGAGATGAGAAGCAGCATCTCCATACTGGACTGGAGTAAGTTCATCATTCTGTAACCTTATTTTCAGTGTTTGGAGTCTGTCATCTATTTCCCTGTACTTCCTCTTTCTTGGGATACGTTTCCCGCCAGCTCTGTACTGGATCAATGTTAGAACATGGAAGGCTTCTTCTTGTCTTTACAAACTAATCATACTGAAGATGTTTGGGTGAGCTGCCTTTACTAACTTCTTTAGCTTACAATGTCAACATTCTAAATGGTTTGTTGTTCTAGGACCTTCTGTTGCATAGTGATTCCACATACTTTGGTTGTTCTCTACTCCGTTGCTGGTTACAGTCAGTAAAGTTAAGTTGGTGTAGTAGTATCTCAATCATCAATGTCTTCAAGAGCATTAAACCAAACATCTTCAATTGTATTGGGTGGTAAAAGTGGCAGTACTGCAGCTCTACGGACAAGTTGGTGAATGTCGCCCTTTTCTTTGTGTTCAGTTTGCAGACCATGCTTCTGTGCATTTCTCCATTAGATTTTTATTTTTCCAATGCTTTTACTTCCTTTTCTTTCAATTAGTTTTATTTTTTAGAAATTGCATGGTATTAGAATACTTAAAATTATTACTTTATGCATGTTTTCAAACAAAAAAGGCTCATTTTTACATATAAATAATAATTTTTATTTAATTTCCACAGGTAAATTTACCTTTGACCAAATTAGACACTAATGACTAAGGGACTTATCATTTTTATCTGGGAGGGTGGGCTGGTCAAAATACAGGGGGGATCAAGTTTTTTTCTGTATGAGAAAAAGTTCAATTTTTTTTTTAAATTCAGAGAGGGGGATCAAAATTTTTTGCACATGGAAATAAGTAGTTCACATACTTAAAGAGACAAAATGTTAAGAAGAACATTACAACAGTCAAATCGAAATATATTTTTAACACAATTTATATAAAATTAACTGACATCACAAGACTTCGGTGATGAAGGAAGCTACCATTTTGTGTCACATAAGATGTAATGTTATAATCAGATTAATAGATTGAGAGATTTTAAGTACAAATTAAAACGATATCTACAGATTTGTGCAAAAGTTTGTCCAAAAATACAAATCACACTGCATCACGAAAGAAGATAGTTTCGAGCAATGAATTCTCCAATAAATGATTAAATATTCATCTAATCTGAATACAACCGTTGAATAGTAATACAAAATATGATTCTGAGATGATGAACACCACTAATGTATCTTTTTGTTTTCATTACAAGATCCCTTTGGGTGCATTTATACCTGTCCGCCCGCCCGTGACTCCCTCACAATGTGTACGTTTTAGGCTAATATTTTCAAATTTTAAGGTTACTATAACACGTTTATGTGTTAAATGTGACAATAAATGAGTATTTGAATTGTTCAAACAGAAAGCATGAACTATCCATATAACAGTTTAGCGACTCAATGGAGGCCTTGCATAAAACTGAAGTTTAAGCAGCGTTCAAGAGAGGGACATAATAGATCCTTCTTAGTAAATAATTGGTTGTTACTGTTCAAAACGTTTACTTCGTAATGACTGTATATTTATACAGAGTTACTTAGGATCAAGTTTTCTTTAATAGCCCAATTTAGGAATAGTTATCAAAGGTACCAGGATTATAATTTAGTACGCCAGACGCGCGTTTCGTCTACACAAGACGACCCATCAGTGACGCTCATATCAAAATAATTATAAAACCAAACAAATACAAAGTTGAAGGAAATTAGAAAAAAAGGTCAGAAAAGGCTACTCAAAGCACTGGCTTGCTCTACCTACTAATATTTATGGAAGAGTCCTATTTCATAGCAGTTTACCCACAAATATGTGTTTAGATTCAATCCATTGAGAATATTTCATTTTCAATATTTTCGTAAAATTACATAAGTGTTTTGCATATTAAAATTTTGGCATATTTAATAGGGGGAAAAAGGTGGGGTCACAATTTTTCTTAATGTTTTCACAGGGGGGATCAAATAAAAACAATGAAATATTATGGGGGATCAAGAAATTTTCTATGTTTGATTTCAAAATGACCAGCCCCCCCATACCCCTCCCAGCTCCCAGGTAAATAATGATAAGTCCCTAAAACAACATATTTTGCAATAACAACATGTATTGTTCTTCCACTAATCCCCTGTGTAGGAATAGCCAGAATAATGAAATACAAAATGTAGGAATAGCCAGAAGACACCCGCTCAACCAATCCCTTAGTTATTACAAGGGTAGTCATAATAACGCGCACACTTCAATTGGTACAGGGTTCACAATTAAATGTGTTAGATTAAATAGATGATGGTCAATCATTATGGCACACCGTAAATTGTGAACATATGATCAAATGCGTAAATACTGTATAGTTTAGTAATGCATATTACAAATAAAAAAGATAAGATGGTATGCCCTCTTTAGACATTCGATCCCTTTTAATGAAATATATTCACTTATTTCTCCTAATACTGTATTTCGTGTATTTGTTAATTTGGTAGCATCTGTACAGCTGGTGGATGATCATGTGGGAGTAGATGTCCATCATTCTCTCTCTATAGGTCCATTTTATATACTAGAGTACAGAAAATATTTTCTTTCATTAATTTACTTTTACATTTTAACTCTATTCCGTATATAATCAATTGAGCCAATCCCAATGAAACAGTTTATGTATAATTAGTTACCAGAAATTTGTAGCAGCACCAGTATACAAGTTAATAACTATAATAGAGTTATAGTCTTATGTTAGGATAATAACGTCAATGCTTCAATTTGCTTTAGCATGTCTTCAGAGAACGTATAATTATGGAATTACGTAACTGTGCAAAATAGACAACTATATTCCACCGAAAGACCAACGAACAAGGATGACTTGTATACACAAAAAAATATATACAATTACATGTCCCTACTTATACTTCAACAATAGGTAAAAACCATACCATATTGTAAGCCGTGGAACGCCAAAAGTGTCCAATTAGTATGTCCATTATTCATTATGTGATGTACATTGGCCATTATGTGCTGTGATTTCTCCCAACAAAAAGCAAGTTTTTTTAGTAGTTTCTAATTAGTTTCGTTGTAGAAATATCTGTGCAATAATTTATAGAACCAAAGTGATCAAGCAGAATATGAATAAAAAAAATATGTCTGTGTAGTTAATGAAACTACTCCAGCGAAAAAAATAATCAAAAGACATCTTATTATAATGCATGACCAAAAACAAATACAAAACAAGGAATAATAAATATACTCAAATTGAAAAGATTTTGCTTTAAATGCAAATGTCCCTTTTTGCAAGGCAATGTATTAAATTACACATTACATTTGTAAATTGTATTATCAAGTGAAAAGAAAAAGAAAACATTTTGAAAAAAATCATCATGAAGTCACAAAAGATTCCAGCATATGCAGTAAGTGTTCTATATATTTAATTTAGATATATATGTCAAAAGTCTTTTCAATAAGGCTATTACAATTTAAGATCACCACAATAAGCCGCGGGAGCACGGCCTGAAGACTACTTGAAATGTTTATGGTGATAAACAGCTTGGGGTCGTGTTTCTCAAACTGTTTTTATGCCTTGATGCATTATGTTGATATTTCTTCTTCCATTGGAGTTTGAATGTCTAATTAGTAGCTTCTGTCTAGGTGTTACACATATGATCCTAGAACAGAGGAAATAACCCAGAGAAGAAGACAACCTAGAACACTGAAGATTAAAACATATCTCAGTGGTGCTAGTTTGTAGTATTTCTTCATCTTTTTCCGAAAGGTGTTAGTCAAGTTCTGTTTCTATAATGATACAGGTGCTCCAAGAACGGAGGAAATTACTCAGATAATAAGATGACAATCTAGAACTCTCTATACTAATGATTTAAAACATTTCTTTAGTGGTGCGAGTTTGTAGTATTTTGTTTTCTGGTGGTAGTAGTTATAATTAGCGCGTAATTGGGGCCGTGAGCCGGGTTGTCGGGCAGTACATCGTCTGAGCATTTGTTACGAACAGAAAATTAATATCCAAGCCGCTTCTTTGAGTACGAACATAATAAATTGTTAATATTTGCGGGTTACTGGAACTCGTTGATAAGAATATAAAGATTTTATAAAAATTTTATTGATTATATTTTTATTTATTTTTGTATAGATGTCACTTGTTATTTTGAATCTGATAAAGGACAAACTTACAATGGAACTGTCAATACAACAGCTGATGGAACGCCTTGCAAAAACTGGAAAATATTTAATTCTCCACATGCAATCTATTACCAAGACCATAACTACTGCAGAAATCCACGGACGGATGCAATTTCTCAACCTTGGTGTTATACTGCTGATGGATATGTTTTGCAGTATGCAGCATTCCTGCTTGTGGTAAGTGTTATAATTAACCCGATGTAAGTACACGTTCAAAATAAATATAAAGTATGCTTGATACGTAAAGGTTAAACATTTCAAGTTGCAAGCACACATTATTTTGTATGAAAGGTACATGTAGCAGATCTTTTAAGAGAGACCTGATCATGAAGAGTAGATGGTGCATTATGGAAATTATAATTGCTAAATCTCCTGGCGCCATGGAGCAGGAGAAAACAAACATATTTGGTTGTACCAACCATAATGTGTCGCAGTTTTAAATCCTTGAATCCTGTAGTCCTTGCTGTGTCCCATTTATGGGCATTATGTTTTCTGGTCTGCATCCGTTCGTTCGTCCGTGCGTTCGTTCGTCCGTCTGTTTGTCCCGCTTCAGGTTAAAGTTTTTGATGGAGTTGCAGTCCAATCAACTTGAACTTAGTACACATGTTCCCTGCGATATGATTTTTCTAATTTTTAGAGTTTTACCCCAATTTAATGGTCCGTGAACATAGAAATGATAGTGCGAGTGGGGCATCCGTGTTCTATGGGCACAATTTTGTTTTCTTTGGAGAGGACTTACCAGTTTAGGATTCTTAGTTCTGTGATATATTTTTCTTCGAGAATGCAAGCTTGCCTAGAAAGAATTAAATTATCAGACTGATTAAAATGTTGATAAACTATGCCATTTAAATTCTGGTTAAGGGCAATGTTTATGTTAAGAGGCTAGTATAAACAGAACATCCGTTACAAAAACTATATTTAACGGCTTGGTTTTACATTTTGGAATATCATGATAATTACGTTTGAATTTATAGATATGTAAAATATATCTTGTGACTTAATTGTAGATTCCTTGTACTTAAGTAAGACTTAGTGCTTTTGGTATTAAGAACGTTATCTGAATTTGAAATATCTTAGGTGTTTGATTATATATTACTAGAACACACCCGTGATATCGCAGGTCCGTGACTGAATTAAAGTATATACATTGTAACTATGAGTAAGCCTTATTTTAGTATTGGTATTGTCATCTGATAAAGTTATGCCGATTAAAAGATACACTGTTTTCTCTGCTTTCAAATCTTTCTGTTTGAACCCGTCGACCTGGAACGTATCGATCATTGGTAATATTAGTTATTTGGAAAACAAAAGGTCCTGGAATGGAGTATTTTTTCAATCAACAGCATTGTCTTATAATAGTTATAAATAAAGTTGAATTCTTTGATTCGCTGTTTTACGTCATGCCCGCTAACAAATTGAAAACTGTACAGGTCTAGACGCCTTAATTTAAGTCCAAATTTTTAGTATGCGTGAGGTTATCTTAGAAAGTCTTACTGATTACTGATTAAAATACTACAATAGGGAACAATTTGACACTGATTGAATTTAGCAGCGCCATTGAACCCTTTGGTTATGACCCGTGTATATATAGCAAAATTCTAAATGCACCGTTTGTTGGTGCGCCTGTCAGATGCTGAACGTACAGATAAGGTAATAGGTTATAGGTGAATAAACTATTGGTATCGGTATCGGATTCGACCCGGAACTTGTTAATTATTGGCAATATTAATTATGTGGAAAACAAAAGGGTCTGGAGTGGTGAAATTTTTAATCTACACCATTGTCCTATATTAGCTATATATAAAGTTGAATTCTTTGATTTGTCGTTTTTACCCCATGACGGCTGACAAAATGGACCTCATTATTTTAGTATTATAGTATTATAGATTCTATTTGTTTTTGGGATCTTCATTGATTGTTGCCTCTAACCTTGTTCATATTCATTATATTCCTTGGTTTAAGTGTTCAATTTCAATAAAATGTTAACCTTTCTTACCCTATCGGAGTTGATTATATTTTACTTGAATGATTTTGAAAAACATTCAGGTGAAAATTGCGGAGAGTTAGATATGTAAAAGCATCGTAATATACATCTGCGCAGCTAAAGTATAAGAGATTAATTTGCTAATGCATATACTTAACTATTGGCAGTTTAAGCATTTTTCATTTATATTCTGCTCATATGATACGGTATGACATCCAATGTCAGGTTAATTATCATACAAATGAAACCGATATTAAAATACTAAAGAGTTTCTGTTCCAAAACAACAATGCATATTGAAAATTCAAGAATATTGCCTCTCATAATCACGAAAAGAAAAAAAAAACTTTTTGATTTTTCACTTATGACCTAATATATATTTCACAAGTTTGTCATATTTTGTTTCATCATAAAACAGATACTGGTAGACTCTTCTTCTGCAGAAGACGCTATTTGTGGCACCTGCATGAACGGTTTTAATTACAGGTATTATAAGAATTGTTTATCGTTGTCTAAATCTCAGGAATTCATTTGGATTAGATCAAGAAACAACAATTACGAAGGAAAAGACATGATCTTAACTAGAGTTTGATACTCCATACATTTTGTAGCTAGATAGCTCTTTAGCTTAATTGTCATTGGTATGCTTATGGGTGTTTTTTATATATTTATTTTTTGGTTCTCCTTAGGGAAGATTATGTTCAATTTTCTCCATATCCAGGATTTACGTTGATGAATATTTTAGATACCCCGTGTCATGGTTGAGTTAGTAAAAGACACTGCCATTTCCCCCTATATAAGGAGTTTTGTTCTGATAACAAAACTAGATAGTTACCTGTATCTGAAGGCAGCAAGGAAAATGAGATGTCATTGTATAATGTATGTCTGTATCAATATGTTTTGATTGTCAAAACATATTACTTTCTTTCCTGTTATATCCACTTCAACTTCTAGTATGAAGTGTTTGGCTGCTCCTAGTGATCGCACTGTACTGATTTCTGATACTACTGTACTAATCCTTTATTAAAATCAGCTTTGCTATTCTCATTAGTAGATACTTGTTGAATTGTAGGCTATTTCTGTACTTACTGACGACTTTCTGTATCTTGTAGGTCTGGACAGTCTTTGATATAATGACATAGCTTATGAAAATTAAAGCATTCATTGCAATAATAACAACGTCTAGTATATCTCCTATCACTTTTTAAAATTATTTCTCCACTCACGTCCTCGGTCATTATTACGTCTAAGCGAATAATTGGAAGACATGTTGTCTTGATATATTAAGATAACCAAGAACTCGGACTGATTCCTTGTTAGGCTGATTTTTTCTGAACTAATCTATATTTTCTAGGAGTAAGGTGTAGTACTCACTGACTGCATCATCTAAACACAAGCATAGCTGTTCCCTTTTTTTGTTCATCTGTTCACTCATTAATTTTAGCATAACCACAAAACTTGGTATAAAAGGCATTCCAGATGCCCTTCCCACTAAAGAGGAGCGTTCTTGGGATTGACGACAGAAGTTGTGGTTTTTTTTTTCTTCAATTTTCTGTTTCTTTTTTCTGATCTTTTGAATGTCGACTGTCTGTCTCAGTTTCTGATTGAGACTCTTTAGCAGTAAGGCTGCTCCTAGGACTATAGAAAAAGTATATGTGGTATGAATGCCAATGAGACAACTCTCCACTACGTCTGCTAAATGCTGGAGATTTCGTTTCACTTCTTGCTTGGAAGAAGTTTTGGTGTGAAAGATCACGAGTTATAGTTCTGACCTTCGCTTTTTTCTGATCTGGCAGTATCATGATGTATCTGACGTTTCAGAATCACCTGTTTAGTTATGACCTGGATCATTTCTGCACTGTCTCTCTCACTATTATAAGGATATTCCTTCGGTCTTGCTGAAGGTTGGGTGTGATATGTCTGTGGTGCTCCTGATGCTGGAGGTTGCTGCCGTGGCACAGGTAATGCATGTGACTGTAGCTGATAGTTACTCATACCTGGAGGCCTTGACAAAATGTAGGCTGAGCCATGACTGGGTATGTTATGACAGTCATGTGTAACTTGTTATAGGACTGTAAATTCGTTGGTGCCTGTGACGGTGGTTCTTCTCTAGGAGGATGGAACATCGATGTTTGGTGACCCATCATTATAGATAGTTCTGTCTTTTGAACAAACTGGGTAGGTGATACCCTGGTTGTTGATAAGAGGGTTGTTGTTGTTGCGGCTGCTGTTGATGTAATAAAAAACGGCACATGAAGTAGATGGATTTTGTTGTTGTACAGGTTGTGCATAGTTGTTGCATGTGCAAACTTTTTAAAAACTGATAACAGAGATTGTTGAAATTTGTTGACACCTGGTTTTTGGTTAGTGGATCCCATCTGATGATATCTCTTGATGACTGGTACATAAGTCTGAGTTTGTACTACCTGCACTAGTTGTTAAACCCTGTTGCCACCGCCTTGTGTGCTATAACTCAACATTTAGATGGTGTTTGTTGTCATGGCTAAGTGTAGTAAGGTCTTAAATGTGTTGTTTCTGTAGACTGTCAGCGAAATTTTGTTGTTCTGGTTGATGTTGAACAATCATATCAGTTTGAGGGGACGCGTTAGACTTTCCCTACCAGATATGTTTCTGAGATGGACCAGCTCACCGAGGTAAGAACATACTCTGCGCAAAGGCGCGTCTCTTATATTCTCCGGTATATTTGCACACACCAGATTAAACATAGGCGTTGACTGCCTGTCACTGTCCAATACTTGAATGCTTGGTTGCCCTGCACTAGCATAGATCCAAAACCAATCATGCTGAGAAGACTATCTGTAGCCCTTGAGTGGGGAATTTGTTCTAAAACATCTTCATTTATATGAATTCCCATGTTCCTCATTCCCATGATTATTTTACCTTTGCTAGGCATACACTTCAAAACTACCTCAGGACAGGTGTTAAATTCAATCCTATATTCTCCTTCCCTCTCTATAATGACTTTCTACTATTTATAAATAATTCAATTTATTTTACTTTATTTCAAAATAAATTACATAGCGATATATATTATTCATGTTATTAAAGCAACAAGAAATCTTTATTCAATAAAAAAAAGTCAATATAATATGCAATTATACAATACTTATGCACAAAATATCCGCGTGTTTGTTTACATCCGTAACTCTGGAATTCATTATGGCGTCACAATCTTGCGGCAAAAAACCTCGCGTTAATTCCACTATCAATACAGCAAACTTCCAAAAAGTTATTTCAAAACCATAAAAGTATTCAATGACGATGTAATTCCATTTACTTTCACCCAGAAAGTAAAATTCGAGACCTAGTATGACTTCCTAAGACAAAATACCAATTTTCAGGATTGTCCGTAGGCATTCAAATTTTTGGGGTGATGCTGAGATGGCGTCCAAACCCCTGCAAGACCAAAATTTAAACCACCCGCACCTACCAGTAAAGTGTCATTTGGGCTGTCTCGCTGGGCTCAACGGCTACCTCAAGGACTAATACTAGCTATGCTTAGTGTAAATGTGTCTTCCTACTAATGCCAATCCCTGCTAACCTCCGTCAGGTCATAAATATATGGCTCATTGCCTTGCTCGTTCCGCAGTAAGAGATGGATCCAATCGATGATGAGGCTGAGAATACCCAACTGTCCCTTGCGTTATATATCCCTTCGAATCACTCGATGCTGTACCCTCACAACAGACTTGGGGAAAACACCCTTGTACTACAGGGCAATTACGCAACTGTAGTCAACTTTTTTTCAGAATTCCTCTGCACTATCAAAAATTACCCATTTGGTTTTCACATTTACTGTAGTCATGAATTGCTAATGTTTGTTAAATAAAGACCACAATACAATTTTTCATTGGAGTTTGTTCTATGGTGAGTATTTCATTATTGCAATTAGTACTTATTTTCAGCCTTAAGTAGATATCCAAATGTATCCATAGCTGTTGATACAAACAACTGAAAATATTGTAAATTGAACAGTTATAGATTGAACGTCACTAAAAATTCTGAACCCGAACTTGGTTATATCTTTTATTATTTCAATGAAACAACTCTTGTTTGACTTTATAAATATTTTTATATGAGCGTCACTGATGAGTCTTATGTAGACGAAACGCGCGTCTGGCGTACTAAATTATAATCCTGGTACCTTTGATAACTATCGACAAGAGACCATGTATGAACCGATGTTGATAAGTTTGACCCGAAATTTTTAAGTTGGTTTCTGGTTTGTAAAAGAAGGTTGATATTAGTTATTGTAGAAGATCTTTTTAAAAAAACAATATGTTGAAATGATGTATAGTTTAAAAAGTAAAACAAAAATTAGATATTTGAATATACAAAGCTAAGTTATTTGTTTTCAGTTTGTAAACCTCGTAGATTTGGTAAAAAATGTGAGCAAATTTGTCACTGCAAGGAACCAGACTGTAATGATCTAACTGGTCATTGTAGCAGTGGTGGATGTGAAGAAGGATGGTCAGGAGACAGTTGCAATGGTACGGGTAATGTTTCACCAATTATAATGAAAATGTCATTCACGAAAAAATGCATTTTGATCGTAAATGTATCGAAAGATTAAAGACAAATACAAAGTTTATTACATGTACCTGTGTTATTTAGGTGCAATGCTAAGTAAATGTGCAGATAAAATTGAGGAACGTGTCCTGCAAGGAGATGACAATTGACAAATTGAACAACACAAAATAAAGTTTGTGCGTCCATAGAATAATCTGAAAGTTCCTTTCATGACATTCACTTTATATGTGAAAATGGATGGCGGCGGTTGTCAGTATCAGAATACTAACTTTACATGTATCCTCATGTAGCAGAGAAAATACGGAAATAAAGCTAGGTTCACACTGCCGATCAGATCAACTCGATCAAGCCCGATCAAGACAAATTACGTGGTCGGGAGACTGGTCTGAATCAATCGACAATGATGTTCGGGATAGGCTACCTTACTCATCATCGATCTGACTTTCTACCCGAGAGTTTTTGACATGTCCAAAACAATCGAGTAAGGACCGAAAAGCAAGACACTCGAGAAGAAATCGAGAATTCGTCGAGTAGCGGTCGAATTGATCGGGAAATGATCGTGTAGGGATCGAGTTTGGCCGGAATACAAATAATTTACCGATCAATACTTGATCATTTCGATCTTTGCTCGACTAAAGTCCGATCATTTCCAGATAAACTCGACCAATGTCCGATATTCTTCCAGATCACTGCGACTTCTATATTTATTTTATCCCAGACCAACTCGACTAATACCCGATCCCTTCCCGACCACATTCGACCACTCTTCGATCTGTACTTGCCAATACACGAGAGCACATGACTGCTCCGCGTCGCCAGGTAAACTAAATTTGCGACAGTAAAACTACCGATGGACGTCCTTAAAGCTTCAAATACAATACAGTTATCTCTTAATTAACATTTATTTTCATGCCGCTCATACAGCGACCGCACCACGATCTGAATTAATTTAATATCGCGGTGAGCGTGGTGCGATCGTGGCCTACACAGGCAAAATTGGCTCACATGAATTTCACATAAATTTCACATGAAATTCACATGAAAAATTTCACGTGAGATTCACCTCAATTGAGCTTATACATAAAACTCACGTGAAAATTTTCATGTGAATTTCACGTGAAAATTTTCATGTGAATTTCACGTGAATTGAGATTCTGATGTGACATTTTTCACATGAATTTCACGTGAAATTTATAACAATTTTGTTTTTTTATATTTTTCATGATTTTGATTAAATTTGAAAATTTAGATGTTATTTGAATTACTCTTATTTTTAAAATTCATGTGAATTTCACATGAAAAAAATTTACGTGATTTTCATGTGAGTTTCACATGAGTTTCAAATGAGAATCACGTGAGAATCACGTGAAACTAACAAAAACTGATTTCACGTGAGTTTCACGTATAAGCTCGTTTGAGGTGAAATTGATGTGAATTTCACCTGAGATTCACATGAATTTAAATTCACGTGAAATTGATGTGAGTGAAGTTTGCCTGTGTAGTGGTGCAGAAAATGGCGAAAATAATGGTTTAAACCTGTTTTTTTAGCTAGCAAATTAAATCCTCTCATTTGACTGTCGCATAGATTTCCAATGGTCCCTAACTTGCGTTTTTAAAAACAAAGTCGTATCCATGATACTAGTATTCAAAGGAACAAGATCTGAAACTTTGTTTGACGTGTGGTAGATATAAAGAAGTTTATATCGAATATTTTAAATCATACAACATGGACCATTTTATTTAAACTGTCAAAAGATTTGTCTTAAGACTTATATTTGGAATAAACTATTGTATCGCTAGGACCGACATATTCAAGCATGCATATTGAAGATATATATAAGGGCTATCTTACTAGTTAAGATGTCATAACAGTTTTCCGTTAGTGTTATAGAAAAGTAAAAAAGGATATTAAATTTTGAAAATATATAAAGAAATGTATCGAGTTTCACCAGTAGTAAATATTGTAAGTCTAAAATTTAGAAATTTCAATATTATTCATTTTGATTTAAAGAAAATAAATAATATTCAACTACTGTTTATACATTCAAACGTAATAAAACAAACACAAAACACAACAAATGTAAATACGTTGCATGTAAGAACTAAATATATAATTATTATTGAATGCATTTTAACGTAGATACAAGTATCTTGTCTTAGGGAGGGATAAATCATACTTTGTAAAGAATCACTCTAATTCAAGCAAAAACTTCTCTGAAACCGGTATTATCAAGATGCTTGATTTCTTGATTGACAACATATTTGTAATGTTCGGAGGACGTGTTTTTCAATAGACTGTCGGCATCCCAATGGGAACAAACTGTGCCCCTCTACTTGCCGACTAGTTTCTTTATTATTATAAGGCTGACTTCATGCAGGAACTTCTTAGGAAGAAAGATAAGAAGTTAGCAATATCCTTTAACTCTACTTCCCGCTATATAGATGACGTTCTTTCACTAAAAAATTCAAAATTTGGTGACTATGTGGAATGCATCTATCCCATCGAATTGGAGATAAAGGATACTACAGATACAGTTAAGTCGGCTTCATACCTTGACTTACATCTAGAAATTGACAATGAGGGTCGGTTGAAAACAAAACTTTACGACACAAGAGATGATTTCAGCTTTCCAATTGTGAACTTTCCATTTCTAAGTAGCAACATTCCAGCAGCATCTGCATACGGGGTATATATCTCCCAATTGATACGATATTCCCGTGCTTGCATTTCCTATCATGATTTTCTTGATAGAGGGTTACTGCTCACAAGGAAGCTATTAAACCAAGAGTTCCAAATGGTGAAGTTGAAATCATCCCTTCGTAAATTTTACGGACGCCATCACGAGTTGGTTGACCGTTATGGAATAACCGTTTCACAAATGATATCGGATATCTTCCTTACGTCGTAACTACAATCCCCTTCCCTTTCAGGAATGTGACCTACCGAATTAGACTATTTACCGGATTTGTAATCACATAAGCAACACGACGGGTGCCACATGTGAAGCAGGATCTGCTTACCCTTCCGGAGCACCTGAGATCACCCCTAGATTTTGGTGGGGTTCGTGTTGTTTATTCTTTAGTTTTCTATGTTGTGTCATGTGTACTATTGTTTTTCTGTTTGTCTTTTTCATTTTTAGCCATGACGTTGTCAGTTTGTTTTAGATTTATGAGTTTGACTGTCCCTTTGGTATATTTCGTCCCTCTTTTAAATCGCTGCATTTACGGTTTTATACTTTACAGATTTCAAAGGCTAATCTCGTGCATATTAATATAGATAAGGAGTACGAATTAGAGGTGATTGGAAAAAAACCTTTTTAATCTTTAAAGTTTGTGTTATAACTTTACTGAAGTAACTATTCTTTATTATATCATAATTACTCTTGCCATTTACTTATACGATTTGTTTGTAAATGATGCCCTTATATTCTCATTTATCATAGCAAAATATGAATACAGGGGTCTTATAAAGATGAAGAACAGCAATTAAAACACTGATCTCCGTTTTTATTGTTTTTCCCTGTGCATGTGCGGATTTTGTGTCATGGATATCATTTCTTTTTATGAACGTCAAAGCCATAACAAAAGTGTCTATACGTAACGTCATTACGGCCTTCTCCATTTGATTTTAAATATAGTGTTGTTGTAATAACTTTTTGATAAGAGAAAGAACACATTGATTAAGTGAAAACATGTTAGATAGTAAAGTCATATGAAACCTCAAATTAAAAAAAAGTAATGTTGTTTTTTATAAGAAAATTTATAGTTTTCATTAGTTTTTTTGAAGAAAATTCTTTGATTTGTCCACATTTAAAAGACGTTTACTTATTTTAACTACTTGCTTCCAGGAAGCAATTCGCAAGCATATTTTTCGTATGCAAGTAACTTTTGTGTGACTCTTTTCGTAAATATCCGCTGATCGCAATACGCATGGATTTATCACTAAAATAAACTATTATCTGATTGTATATGTTATGCATATGCTCGATGCCTATGCTTCTTTGTTGATTGTTTACTATAAGGTGACAATCGGTAAACTACGGCTCCAAAACACGACAACAAATGGTAGCTTAGAGCTGTATGCTCTAATATCAACATATTGAAATTTGTGATTCCCACATATCATTTGGGTCAGTTCACCCTGATTCACATTCTCCCTTGTACCTGTTTTTTTTTTTTTTTTTTTTTTTATCAAAACAAAATGTTTTTATTATTAATCCATCAACTAATGCTAAAAAAAAACGGCATTTAAATATTTCCATGGCATATGTTTTCATGAATTTCATGAATTTATGTACCATGTAAATATCTGAATAAGTTTATTTAAAACTTCAATGCCCTAATACAAATATTTTTAATAAAAGTAGGAAGAAGTCAACGTGGTGAATGGACTCTAGGCGAACAGACCCAGTGCACGTTACATGGGCGAATTGACCTGATCCCTCCACATAATGAGTCCAAATATGCTTGTTCCAGCAGTGACTATAAAGAATTACCCTTGGAAAATGTTATACACATAATCATGATAATTATAATATCTGTTGGAACAACTATTTTATGATCTTTATCTTAATCTTTTAATAGTAATCTTGGGATGAAAAGATGGAAATAAAGAGAGATACTTGATTTTGTTTACCTTATTGTAATTGAGTCCCAACATTTAGTTTTGTCGACAATAGTAAGGGATGGAGAAAATTTCCCCTTAATGATACCAATACTTTGGGTAACAAGTGATACAAGGGTTGTGATTTCTTCTTTAGATCACCAGCTGGCCTTCCCTGTACCAGCAACATAATCCATCTTCAAATGATGTCGTCTGCTCGGAAATCTTTCATGTAGCTCATTCGCGGATATTTTATTGTTGAAATGTTTATATATAACAATAACGATACTCTACATACTTACCTGAAACCGTTCCATTTTATATAACCTGCTTGTCTTACTCGACACTCAGACTGAACTGTATAAAAGACATATATGATTGTCGATAAAATGAAATTATTCACCGTCAACACAGGTGCGCGTTGGATCTATTTACCGACCTTCACAGTAGAAAAGAATTTTAACAGTTCAGAAATTATTAAAACCTAGCGTCGGAGATGATGCTATAGGAGTTATACTACCAAATCATGGTACATCACTTGCGGTAGTATACAAAAATAGGTCGACAAATATATTCCCTTGAATTTGACAGTTGTACGTAATAAATCTGCATTTTATTGCAGTAAAATATTTCTGTTTCATAAACACATGTCTTGAGTATTTCAAAGCACCATTAATTTTTTTATTTGGTGTTTCTATAGAATAATTTGTAAACTTGAGGTTACATGGTTACTAAATCTTGTACACAGGTTAAATAAAGGGAGAAAGATTGGTTAACTTCCAGTGATGGTTATTTTCTTATATGGAATGAAATGTTATGTGCAATTTTTTTCTGTAGTACTGGAGAGGATAAAACTTTACTCATGCCAAGCATTTCTTCATTTGAAACAAAGGTAAATTCTGCAATTTTTTTTGAAAAGTGCAAATTTAACAAAGACTTATAGGCGAATGTCAATGGTGGTATTACACCTATAGTGATCTGGTGATGCTCATCTTCTATCGAGACAAGTTTGCCAGATGCTTACTAGAGTGCATCTTAACCAAATCATGGAAATGTTTACACACAAATCATGAACCTTACAATACATGTCAAGTTTTAAATCTAATGGTTTTTTTAAATGTGTGTGGGCTCAATAACACAAGAACCGATGTGACTATATCGTGTGAAGCTTTTATACAATGCAGCAATCTCAACCGAATACATCAATTTATGAAATAATTACCAACGCAAAAGTGGTCGATAGGATAAAGAAGATGGGTTTTTTTTACAAGAATATATCACGAAGATATTAGTTTGATATAGCAAGCATACAAATAAAACATGATGCAACATCGCAGTTTTCTGTTTCAATATATTTCAATGTCCTATATAAAAAAGAATGATAATTATTTTCAAGTTCATAACTCGTTCTACTGTTATTTCAATGTTTTTTCAAATTTTGCACGGCAAATATACTTTAATATGAGTAATTTGTTAACCATTTAAGTGTTATCCTTGCTCATATTGACCTCCTAATAGATGGTTTTACAAATACAATCAACGTTACTTATATCGAATATCGATGGCAAGTTAGATGAAGAACAGTAGTTTGAGCATGTACATCATCTCGCGTTACTTACTAAGCAGTACTGATTATTTGCGGAGTACACAGTATCATGAACCATAAAATTCAGGTCAATCACGATTTGATTGCTCTGAAACTTATAAAAAAAAATCTTTTTGAGAGGGGGAAGTTTCTAAGAAATTTGTTTTAGATTTGAAATCAATTTTATTAAACATTATTTAAAGATCACGTTCATTTTGGAATTTACTATTCATGAGCGTCTTTGAGTGCACAATGTCTGTGATTACTACATCACCCTTTTTTCAGTTTTCTTTTAAATACTAGTAGTTAAAAGAGAAGAATGAAGTGGTGTCTTTATCAGTTTATAAAATTAAAGTGTATCGTTTTGTTATTAACTTTAAAATATTTATTTTCAGTGTGTGATACAAATAGATTTGGCCAAAAATGTGAGCAAACTTGTCATTGCAAGGAACCTGGATGTGATCGTGTAACTGGTCATTGTAATAGAGGTCTGTGTGAAGATAGCTGGACAGGAGCCAGTTGCAACGGTATGGTTAATTTTAAACTGTCCTGATGAATACATCACTGCTAATAAAACGTTGTATATGTTGATGAATAATAGATGAATATCCCACTTAAAACGTGCAAAAAACTCGAGAATCTTAGACAAGATAGTGTACCTCTTTTATTGATAAGACTGTGCTTATAGATGACTGAGAATCTTAGACGGTTGATAAAGCGTATATTGATTTGCAGTATTAAATCGTTTTGACGAGAAAAATAAACGGTTTAGTTGCTTTTCTACATTATATCAAAACGAGTTAAAACAAAACACATTTATTTGTAATTAACCGTCACATTATTTCTCAAAAATATACAACATTAGATACGTTCAATTGTTGTGTCAATGAGGGGTGGACGATAGGGGTAAGAAACTTTTAGAATGAAGGACGGGAAGCTGTAATTAGTACGGATGGAAGAGGTAGTCAGGTGGTGGTAGCTGGGGGAAGTGGAGGGTATAAATAGAGGTATTCTACGGAAATTTTATTCACCGATTTTTATCCGGGAATAACGGAGAGGGAAGTGGGAGAGAATACGGCGTTATACACCATTGTCTACTCCTTTCACCTTCCTTTCAAAATGAGGATTCAAACCAAGTTTATAAACTCATGAATATCCACATCAAAAAGCATAGAGATCTTTACTTATATAATTTGTATGAACTAGAATAGTGTAGAATGATTATTAAAAGTACTATCTTACCTTTCCTTTACAGAATGTTCGCCACACAAATTTGGACAAAACTGTGACAGATTTTGTCATTGTCAACATGGAGAATGTAACAACATAACTGGGGTCTGTTATAAACCTGGCTGTATAAAGGGTTGGACTGGTGAAAGTTGTAATTACAGTAAGGAAAATGATTTAATTTGTATAATTTAGACTTTGATTTATGAGACTTATCTAAAGAATTGTTCCCCAAAAAAATACTGCTTAAAAGAATGTTTGGATTTGGTATTAGACCTCGTTTACAGTTAAAAAAATAACAAAAATATTAATATTTTGTTATTGTCTCTCCTCCATTGATGTATTTAACAAAAAAAACATCAGTTAACTTCTGTTGAATTTACTGTATCAATGACATATAGTTACTAGAATCATATTCAAAACAGTGTAGCTGTGGCCATTGATTGACGACCTTAATTTATCCCATTGACTGGGGCAGATTAGGTGAACGTTTGTCTGTAACGACCGCTGCTCACTATGAACTTGTTAAAGACACTTAAACTGTGGGATCACAAAAGGTTCTCAACACCTAAATAAAGTAATTAGAAAAACTAATCAGGAATAACACGATGTTTTGATTTGTATCAATAATATAGATCAAAACATAAAGTTATTCCTGAATAATTTTTCGAATTATCTTAATATTAAAGGTGTTAAGAACCTTTGGTGACCCTCAGCTAAAATTCTATAATAAGTAAGTAGTGAGCAGTGGTCGTTACAGACAAACGTTCACATAATCTGCCCCAGTCAATGGGATAATTTAAGGTTGTCAATCAATGGCCACAGCTACACTGTTTTGAATATGATTCTATGTGCAAGAATGTATAAATTACAAAGCGTGAATTAGAACAGGTAGTCTACAAATAATTTCTGGGTAAAATATATTATCCTGTTGTTTTCTAAAAAAGGAAATATCTGTACCAAGTCGGGAATATAACAGCTGTTTTCCATTTGGTTGATGTGTTTGATCTTTTGATTCTGATAAGGTACTTTTCGTTTTGAAATATCGTTGGAGTTTGTTTTTGGTTTTTTTTTCGAAAAACTTCGAGTTTTAATGCTCAAAATGATTAAAATTGCATACTCGACGAGCAGTTATTGAATAGATGCTTTTTCAAAATGAATATTAACGGACTGTAAATTACACAAATGAACAATACGTTTCAACGTGTGATTGTATGAAGAAACAGATGGGTAGGGTTTTTTCAATAGTTGGTTAAATAATAAAAAAAAAAAAAATAACTAAAATACCGAACTCCGAGGAAAATTTAAAACTAAAGTCCAAACACAAACATTACACCTCCTTGATAAAACTAATTCGTCAAGCGCATTCCAATATACTTTAATCTGAGGCCGATCTAAATCTTAATGATAATCGCAGATTTTTAATTTGACAGCTGTAGGATGCCTCCATTTTCTATTCTGACCATTCCCAATGTTTAAAAGCTTTTTTGTTTTTATACTTATTTTACTGTATTATCGGTATGCCACTCTTCGTCCGTATCTTATTTTAACCAAATAATTAGATTTAAAAAGAAAATGAATTTATAGTATTAATAAGTTTCAGTTTTACGATTACAAAATGGGTTTAATCATTTTTTTTTTATAGTTTTAACCTACATTGTACTTTATGAAGGTTATGAGATGTAATATATATTTTTAAAAACATATTTTAAAAATGTGATACTTATTAACAAGTCCAGCGACTTCTTTGAAATACGAGTTGACTTTTTATGTATGACCTGTATGCTTTAGACATATGGGAATACTACATATTTTACATTTTGAGTTAACTGTTGAAAATAAAATTCCAATGCTTACCTAGGAACTGTTTAGTATTGGGAACATAGCCAATATTTCTGTGTTGAATGTATTTGTTTTTTCAGCTACAGACTGTGTATTGAAAACACATGATACCCATTATAATGGAACAGTAAACATTACTAAAAGTAATTACACATGCAGACGATGGGATAAGGCTTCAGATGATAGATACCACGTATTAGAGGACAACTATTGTCGCAACCCTTCCTATGACCATCTTGATTACCCATGGTGTTATACGGGAAAAGCCAAGCCACGCTTTGAAACATGTGACATACCATTATGTGGTACGTTTTTGATTTTACCAATATAATATATAAATACATGAATATCATAATTGATATTCAAAGAACTCAGAAATATATCCTTCTTTTAGTTGATATTGCACAAAAATATTCAAGTTTCAAAATTGTTAAATCGTAATTTGTCAAATTGTACGTAACTGTGTGATTTCAAATTTTTTTGGTAAATTGTTAATTTGTAAATTGATATTTTATAACGTGTAAGATGTCGATACGTTAAATGTGACTTGTATTGTGCTTACGATCCTTATGACGACATATAGCGCTCGGTTTCTTCTTCGATGTATAAGCCTCATTTAAGTTGAAACAGCTCCATGCATCTAAAAAAAGATTTTAAATGGAAAGTTTGGCATGTGTTTTCTGAGCCACCGTGGCGTTTCGTTCGAGAGCGGAACTTATATAAAAATACAACCCGAATAATTCAGTTCCTTGTTATCGATCTTCTACTTGCAAGTTTAATGAAGTAGTCGTAGATCAGCGGAAAATAAAGACTGAGTTATTCGGGTAAATAGGTATCCGTAGAAGTGGTAATAAATCGTATGATTGCTAATGAGACCACTATCCAACAAAGTTTAAATAAAGTCGATGTTAGCAATTAAAGGCAACGTACAGCCTTCAACAATGAGCAAAACCAATATCATATGGTCGGTTCTAAAAGGCTACATCATTTTTTGAGAACCCAGTTAATAAATGGTTTCTATTCATCTTAAAATGCCAGTATCGGACCATTTTATTCTGACTGAGAGGGCATGGCTAACAGATATGTAATATATTATTATACATGTCTACTTAACTTTTCTGGTCAAAAAGCTTTAGAATTGTCCCTACCAGATATTTTGTTCTATAAAAGTTCCCAATTCCTTCCCTTTCAACTCCTTTTAAATAGGAGTTGAATAGTTCAACACTACAGTTTACTTCCCGTTCCGGTATCCCGCCCGTGCCACTGTCAACATATATTTGTTCCACCTAACAGAAGTTCTAATGGAAACTTTGTTATAAACAATGTCATAATATCTGTTCCTGTTGGAACAAATTCTATACCATTTATTCCGTTAGGAACATTT
Source organism: Mytilus edulis (assembly GCA_019925275.1). Classification (NCBI taxonomy): domain Eukaryota; kingdom Metazoa; phylum Mollusca; class Bivalvia; order Mytilida; family Mytilidae; genus Mytilus; species Mytilus edulis. Next base: position 121,723,047 of record CM034349.1, read on the forward strand.
ACTGTAATATGGTGACACCACCATACTTTAGCCTAGTAAACTGACCCTACCTAATACTTTGTCGATCAGATCGTTTATTAACAGTTTATTAACGATGTTAATCAATAACGTTTACAACTATTGGAACGTCGCAAGATACTAGTGTCGCCTCATGTTATGCGCGTAAAGACGTGAGCCAAAATAAAATCTTTTAAATGCAAGTAGCTCGGATGGCTTTCTTAAATAAATTTTAACGGATTTTATAAGCGAATTTCATTAGTTATTCAAATTGAAACCATCTGTTTAATATACATTTTAATTATGAAAGCAATCGATTTCGTTTTAAAACTCTATGCATTGACTACAAATGCACTCGTTTTTACATTCCAGAATGTCGAGGCGAATGGACTACGGTATATCTAGCATGGTAGTTCCATTGAGTTCTATAAAAATTCATGAAAGGGAATCAGTGGAAACAATAGCTGTTTTCTTTGCTATTGATTATAAAAGGAAGATGTGGTATGATTGCCAATGACACAACTCACAAGAAACAAAATGACACAGAAATTAACATTTATAGGTCACCGTACGGCCTTGAGCAATAAGCAAAGGCCATACCGCGTAGTCAGCTATAAAAGGCCCCGAAATGACAATGTAATAAAATTGAGAATGGAAATGGGGAATGTGCCAAAGAGACAACAACCCGACCATTGAAAAAAAACACAACAGCAGAAGGTCACCAACAGGTCTTCAATGTAGCGAGAGATTCCCGCACCTGGAGGTGTCCTTCAGTTGGCCCCTAAACAAATATATACTAGTTCAGTGATAATGAACGCCATACTAATTTCCAAATTGTACACAAGAAACTAAAATTAAAATAATACAAGACTAACAAAGGCCAGAGGCTCCTGACTTGGGACAGGCGCAAAAATGCGGCGGGGTTAAACATGTTTGTGAGATCTCAACCCTCCCCCTATACCTCTAGCCAATGTAGAAAAGTAAACGAATAACAATACGCATATTAAAATTCAGTCCAAGAGAAGTCCGAGTCTGATGTCAGAAGATGTAACCAAAGAAAATAAACAAAATGACAATAATACATAAATAACAACAGACTACTAGCAGTTAACTGACATGCCAGCTCCAGACTTCAATTAAACTGACTGAAAGATTATGATTTCATCATATGAACATCAGGCACAATCCTTCCCGTTAGGGGTTTAGTATCATACCATCATAACATATATAAGAAGAACATAACCCGTGTCATGCCAACAACTGGTTTTTGAATAAATGTGTTTAGTTCCGATGCAAAGACCCTATAAGTGAATCAATATTAACGCCAAAATATGCAATCTTTAATGACCTGACAACAGTATCGTAACTATATCCCTTCTTAATAAGTCTATTTAAAGGTTTTGTTAGTTTTTGAGGTGAATACTGACATCTTTTGTGCTTTATAAAGAATATTTCCATAAAAAATTGGATGTGAAATACCTGAAGAAGTCTGCATGTTGAGCTATATTTACGAATGATGGCCTTATACGATTCAAACAAGAAAACTAACGGCCTTATTAATATAAAAAGAAAGTTAAACGAAAAGCAACACATAAACAAACGACAACCACTGAATAACAGGCTCCTGATTAGGGGTTAAACATGTTAGCGGTTCCCAAGCCTCCCCTAATTGTATTGTATTCAAGGACCTACAATCTGTCGATACTTGTATCTTGGCATTGCACAAGGTCATGTTTTACTTCGTATGCTTATGACGTCTTGACACTAAATCATTTGGATATTGAATGTATACTGATTGATAAGTAAGTCTTAGATGTATGATTTTTGTATAGGTTGTTAGTGGTTTTGAACTAGCTGCCAGTAACTGCGAGTACTCTCAGATCTGTACTTTTTGTTTTGTGGATACACAAGTACCCGGCCACGTCAACTTTGATTAACCCCGCTATGCTCTGTATGTATGTGCCTGTCCCAAATCAGGAGCCTGTAATTCAGTGGTTGTCGTTTGTTGATGTGTTACATATTTTTTTTTCGTTCATTTGTTTATGCATAAATAAGGCCGTTAGTTTTCTCGTTTAAATTGTTTAACATTTGTCATTCCGAGGCCTTTTGTAGCTCATCATGCGATATTGGCTTTGCTCATAGTTGAAAACCGTACGGTGACCTATAGTTGTTAATTTTTGTGTTATTTGGTCTCTTGTGGAGAGTTGTTTCATTGGCAATCATATCACATATTTTTTTGTATAGAGATAATTGCTTCTGTCATTCGAATGGCGAGATGGCGAGATCTTCTTTTTGACAAGTCAAAGTGGTAAGGGGGATTCCACTTTGGTTAAAAGTGGGTTTAGGTGTACATGTGATAGAAAAGAAACAGTTAAGTAGTTTTACGATTATGGTTATTGACAAAACACCCAGACGGGACACCTCTTAATATATTTCGATCCATTCCAATGAGCATTCTATATCTATATCTGTATCTGTAGAAAAACATTGTGAATACTGGCTTTGATAATATAGTAGAGAGAGCTCCGTCAATTTATTGACGGTTCACGAGGGAAGATTCTGAAGCCATCAACGCTCAGTGTGCACACTACAGTGTCTTCAATGTGGTTCCAATAATTTACTGTCTTTACTAAAAATTTGTTAGAATGTTGTGTTGTTTTGATCGTTGACATCTCAAAACACTTTGTGTAGTTCTTGACCTGTTTTTCCACAATATTTATTGACTGATAGTTGTCAAATCGCTTGGCAGCAATAATAATTGATCTTTTTAGTTTGTCTGGTTCAATGGTAGGAATCACCTGCTCAACCATGCATCTCGTACAGAAATATAAGCTTCTGACTTGAGCGTCTTGTCTGCATGTCTTGTTGTTTCTAGTTTGGTGATCCTGTTTGAGACCATCTTCCCTGGATTTTAAGTCTCTTGTTTTAAATTTCGCAGCTGTGTAGGGGTCCATACTATTGCTCCATACTCCATTATTGACATGACCAGTGAGATATATGCGTGGTTCTTGCACTCTGGTGGTCAATATGTCAGGTTCCTTATCAAGATTTTAGTATTCAGTTTGATTTATTGGCTATGTTGAAAATATGGGTAGTCCATTTTAGGTCCTCATTAAGTTTTCTGACTCCTTCAGATTGTATTTAAGGAATAAATGTAATATTTTTCCGTCTACATTTTTTTAATGTTATTTCGATTGGACAGAAAAAATATTACAATCATTTCTTAAAATTTTATTCTGAATTCCAATTTAAATGGAGGAAATCATAAAAAATATCGTTGATGACGTCACGGTCACATGGCAAAATTATGTCTAGGAGCTGATAAATAAATCAACGTCAGCCAATCAAAAGATGTGTTACATTCAAAGTTAAATTATTATAAAATAAATCATATTCAATACAGATTTGATATATATAGTGTACATTATGTAAGTGAATCTTTCATTCAGTTTGTCTCGCAAAGTAAAAACATGATATAAATAAAAGCAACAGTAGTATACCACTTTTCGAAAGTCAAAAATCGATTGAGAGAACAGAAATCCGGATTACAAACTAAAATTTGGGAACAACATCAAATATAAAAGGAAAACGACGAAACAACAGAAACACTAAAGTTCAACAAAAAACCAGACAACAATGCAACAAAAACGAACTGTTAGATAACACTTGCCATTGTCCTAACTTGGTACATGACATTTCAAGAAAAAATGGTGGGTTGAACCTAATTTTTGTGGCAAGCCAAACCTACCGATTTTATGCCAATGTATATATAATCGAAACTGTCATAATCATACATGTTTGTAATCATTAGTTGATACGGGCAAATTCTAAAGAAAATTATGGGTTCAACATGGTTTAGCCGATAGCTAAACCTCCTCCTCAAATGACATTTACTTTTTTCGAAAGAAAAAAAAGTATTTCGACTTGCTTTTTCCTATGTTACTCTCGACAAGATACCAACTGCTTAATGTATGATATTGATTCGTGTAATTTTGTCAATAAATATATTACTAAAAAGAAAAAAAGTACCAGCATACTATCTTGTTCTACGATGTTGGTTGCTATCTTCGAAAACTTTAACTACAGTATTAATGTCACCTTTCATTAGAAATTCCAAAACAAGATTAAAAACTTCCATTATATTTAAAAAAAAAAAAAAAAAAAAAAAAAAAAGTAAACAGGACTGAACAAAACAATGCTTTAATGAACAGAGTAAAAGAAAGAAAAAAAACCTGATTATCAAGAGCGTATTGTCTTTTACGCATTTAACATGTTTTTGCAAAGAATGAGAGATTTACATAATAGTTCTGGTCATAATAAAAACTGGTCATTATCGTGATATATAGACTGCCCACAGGACAGTGGTATTGATCGGATGGTGATAATGACTGAGCCGAAGGCGGATCATTATTGCTGTCACAGTAATTACCACTGTCCTACGGGCAGTCCATGTATCACGATAGTGACCAGTTAATCAATAACTATTATGTTTATTTCATTGAGGAACCATGTTTTTGAAAATTATCATAAATTCAAAATTTCCAAAGCAAACTCGAGTAGTTGTACGATTTCTATGGCAAAAATAAAGGACCAGTCGAAGTAGTACTGCCCTTCATTTTAGTGCAATTTTTCAATGTATGCATGCTGAATCAAGTTCTCGATAATTTTATAATTTACGAAAACATATGGTAAACAATTCAACAACTTAAATATAATACTGAAAACAGGAAAATGTTTTATTAAAGAGACATTTCCATAAACATAGACACGGCGCCCCGCCGGTCATTAACAGAGAAATCACGCCCTAACAGTCATTAACAGATGGAAACCACGCCCCAACAGACATTAACAGACGGAAGCCACGCACCACCGATCATTAACATGTAAAAATCCGTTAACGACCGGTTTTCTGGTCGGTTTTGTTCTGTTAATGACCGATGGAATTTATTACTAAAGAATAATGAATGTCATGTGGTCCCTTTTTATCCAATAAGAGAAGCTTATTCTTAACCGATATGAAATAATACTGCTTAGTAGTACAAAGCCGTCAAAGATGGGCTTTTAAAACGTATCACATCGACTTCTCTGCAAACAACACATTATTCTGGCATACTCTAGAAGACAAGACGGGGGAAAACGACTACAATGATAACAAGCACAAAACAAGACGTACATAAACAGATAAAGTAAAATCATTTTACATCAAATTTGACTGAGTGAATTGCATTTTAAATTAAAGTGTAACTTGCAAACAAAAATACTACCGGACAATTTAACATCAATATGATTCATTTGTAACAAGAAATTTCAGAGGCACCGAATATTTATATGGTATCCTGAATGCTTTTTGATTAAGGCTTCTGCAATATTTTCTTAATTATCATAAACCTCTGTTGCAGTTTTGATTTTATTCAACGTTTAGAATCATCTTACCGACCCATTTCGATCGTGTTTCATTGATAATCACTTATGCTTTAAATGTTACCGAAACGAATTAACCTTTATTATACTTTAAAACTTTTCGACTCATCCGGTTTCGCTTCATTTTCTGTCCATGAAATTGTCGATGATTGTGTTTTTATTTATCTTGATTTATTATCTTGTTATAGTTTGAATTCAGATTTGAATATCGGTTAGATACTGTTAATAAATATTTTTCCTTACGTTTGTTTTTTTTTTTTTATCATTCACGATATGCATAGTAAACATCCACACGACTACAATAAACGTCATCACTTGGAAAGCCTTGTTATAAACATATTAAGAAATGTTACGTTAATATTATGTAACCGGATTTTTTTTTATAAAGAAATGTCGACCGTTGATGTCCTGTAAACTGAATTATACGTGTAACCTTCCCTACTTTTTTTTTACTAAATGCCTTTTAGATTATATTGTTCCTACATAAAATTAGTCAAATAAAAATATAATGTATCTTATTTGATATCTCCTAACACATTCACCTAAATATCAAATCAAAAGTAATCAAAGATACTCAAAGGGCTCTTTTTAACGTTTGGGTCGTAGGGTTTACATTGCAGATTGACCATATCTTAAATGTTTAGATAAATGTGAACGTGGAAAAAGTCGGACTAATTTATGTATTTCTTATTTCGGACATTTGGACTTGTTTCTTATATTATTTGTAGTTTCTGTTTAATCTTTCGGACAATTTCATTCTAATTCAACAGACAATGTACTTTGATTTGCATTCTTGAAGATATTTCATGTGTGTCACTTTTTTATCTAAAACTGTGAGAAAAACTATGCAAGAGATTGTATTAATTTATGTTACACAACTATTTATTTCCATAATTATTTTAATCCGTTAATGTCGCACATAGATAATTCTTTTCAATATCTGTTTTATCAGTTCTTGTCCAGGACATGTATAATAACAATGACATTAATTCGTTTTTCAATTACGGTCCATTGTTACTTTAAAGTGTTAATCTTATGTTTGTAAAATTTGTCAACTTTATTATTATGTAATCTTAATTCTTTGGCAACCTGTAAACATTGTCTATTTTTATAATGTTTCGACTGAAGTTAATTCTTCAGTCGGAGTCAGCCTTTTGAACTGACATCATCCGTTCATTAAAGTGAAAATAAAATCCATACTGAAATCTTCGTTTGTATTCGCTCTACCAGTCTGTGAGTTAGTTCCGCCAGTGGATTTATGTTCAATAGGCAGGGGACCAGTCTTCGGTCACTGTCATTCGTTTCGGCATCTTCGCCAGTTTCAGCAACAGAACCTGTTGCACGGTATCAAACATTCCAGTAACAACAACGTTGTCACATAAACATAAAATATATTTTCATATTCTAATGATAGTTTTAACTAATTGTATCTACATCACGATTATAAATAAATATAGTATTCTCCTTTGATTTGATAATTTTTACAGTGTGCCGACCAGGCTTTTATGGAGAGAATTGCCAAAGTCAATGCCACTGCAATGTTGATGGTTGTGCCACTATTACTGGAGAATGTAATAATCAGACAGCTGGTTGTAAAGTGCCTTGGACAGGAAGAAACTGTGCAACACGTAAGGATTAAAGAATCAAGGCTGGTTTTTTTTTATTCAAAAGTGTTTCAAGCAATGATTATGTCTTGTGTTTTCTTATTCTTTTCTTAAAATTTTAACGATTTTCGTTTTCCGTTTGATATTTACGAGTTTGATTAGAGTAAAATATTTTTTTTAATAAGTTACCATTTACAGACAGCACAGGACGTTTGCGCTTTTTTACCTGTAAAACGATAGGACATTTGCGCTTCAAATACTATGGACATTTGCGCTTTTAATTTTGATTCACCTGTATTCATTTGACCGGACATTTGCGCTTTTTACCTATAGTCGTCTACCTGTAATTTTAATGAGAAGTAATCATCACGTTTTAAATTTAACTGAGTTATATTTGTAATTAGTACAACAAATAGTCCAGAAACCTTCAATGCCCACTATAGTACGGTGACCGAGTAAGGAAAAGTCGCTTATTTAAGGAGTTTAATTGTCATTTGGACTATACGGCTATAAATCACAGTATTGGTAGTTCAAAGGTTAAACTTAACATTTTGACTTGTCGTCAAAAAATCGTACGGTGCAATTTTCGTAAAATGGGCTTTGAAGTACGTTAATTGACTTGAACGAAAAATCGACTAAGAAAAGATTTGAGGTCAACATTGTAAAATAACATCCTTGATATGATTTCTGTTATTATATACATTGTTGTTACACCTTATTCATATTATTTTAACGATTTCAAAGAAAGTTTAGCAAAATTAATTCGTTATTAAAGAGTTTTTGTAAAAGTTTAACACTACGAATACTTTGCATTTAATAGAGTACGTTCCAATTTAATTTCATGATTTTTTTTAACGCAAAATGTGAAATAATTAACATTAATATGTTATTCCATACATTTGTACCTTTATTAATCAATAATATCAAATTCATTTGTCTCAGAAGCACTATTTCAGTAATTCAAGCCAGACAAAATTCATAATGCTCATATGACGGAGCTATTCGAAGCTCATATTCAGCCTCTTATAGATACATACATATACGGTATTGGGGTGTGATGTATTACTTACATTTACATACTGGGATATGTTCCCTGAAGCAGTAGACATTTAGCAGTCAAATGTTAGAGCAGAACGAGAGGGAAATTGGTCTCTTCATTGAGATCGTCATCTCAAACGTAAAATTATATTTTTGTAACCAACCGTACTCCACGAATGTGGATGCCATTTTACATACTCGATATGCTTCAATTTTCTGTGAACATTTGATCACCTTTTATAGATGGCTACTTTGCTTTTTAGACAGATTCCTGGACATTTTAAAAGTACTATGACATGGCAACAGAAAAGACCGTTATAAAAGCCTCAAGGGGATTAGGTGGCACTGTAGGCATAACAATTCAAAAGTCTGCGCTTGTTAGATGGGCCTTTACATTTCATAGAATCCATTAATCATGTAATACTGAAAAGGGATGGAAATGCTGAAAATTATGCAAATTCACAGTAAGAAACAAAGCCAACAGCAATGAACAGAGATGAAGAACATATTATTGCCATTGTGGACCATCTAAATGATCCATGACTGATCCCTTTGGTGTTGAATCCCACCCTCAATGTCTTATCAATATCTCTTCTTAAATGCATGCTCAAGACATATTCGAGGTTCTTTGCTCACAGTTGTCGAGGAAGGCTTGAAAATGTCTAAACATTTTATCATTAGTGCTCTCTCTTAAGATCACAGGGAGTTTTTATAGTTCAATATCAAAGTCAAACACAAACCTGAAAAATAAATCGGGGGAAATACTTTCAGGTCGCATAAATCCATAACTTGTAATTAGACGTGCCCTTATTTCGGCAAAATGTAGAGATGATGTTATCATAGAACATGTGTTGTCGCACCCATTCCATTATCCCCTTTTCAAAATGACGACACCATGAGAAAATCATGCAAGTCGGATTTTGTGAAGCAATTCGAATCTTTTAAGTCTCTTGTGCACTTTCCCTACCTTCCTTTATATCATCGCTCACAACTTACGTAAGAGATAGTATGGCATTGGTTCAATTTATTAATGCTAAGTAAGGTAAAACATGCGGCGACCTTGCAGCTTACTATTTTTTTTAAAATATGTCCCAATGAATTTCTATGGCGCACATAGTAGCACATGTTTTTGACCGCTACGACACGAACAACTCTATAAAGTCTGCCGAAAGGGAACGCCGCACAGAGACTACAGCTTCCATCAAAGTGTATCAGATTATAGAGCGGAAAAGTATTCCTGACTGGAAAACCTTGACAAATCCTATAAGATTCCACCTGATGTGAGCTTTACATAGTCAGAACGTTTGAAACTTAGTTATTTATACAACACTTTTCATGGCTGTCGTAACTTGTTGAGCATTTAAGAGAAGGCCTATACCCAATGCCTTAAACTTTGACACGGAGTTAAGGGAAATGTGAAAGAGTGGAAGAACAATCATACAGACCTCTTATACAATTGTAATTGTTTTGTGTGTTCGCTATTATAAAAATAGGACACATACAAGCGAGTTGTGGTTGCAGATGTGGAACATTAGCAGTGTAAATGATGGGCGGAGATTTTCACCCATTCGATAACTATGTGTCTGTCTTTCCCCAACAATTTGTAAACTATTGTCTGCTGCACATGTACTTACCGGATGCGACGCAACTTCGTCTCTGTTTGGAGTAGGTATACAAACTGTCTACAAGACTTCGAAGGACACGCACGACTATTTCAGTTGTGTTTAGAGTTTCGGTAATATTGACAATGATAAAGCCCTTGTTTTGGCATGAAAGATAATTTCAAAGGTTTAGGATCAGAGCTATCTCTTTAAAACCACTCCATCATAATAATTATTCAAGTTTACCACAAGTAAGATGTAAGTTTAGTCAGGTTACCTTCCTGCGAGACGGCACTGAAACAGTATGTTTTACAGGGGCGGATCCAGGAATTTATAAGGGGGTGGTCACCTTTTGAAATCTCAAATTAAATTTTTTTTTTTTTATGGCCCCTTATAGGAAGATTCTATTTGCCACAAAGTAAAACACACTTGCATATAGATTTCAAAACAGTTCATTCATTGCTTTATCAATAAATGTTTGAATATCAGTAGTCCTTTGCTCAATGTTGTCAAGAAAAAGTTGAGCTTTTGTTCTAGCTTCAGTATGACTTTTTTTTACATGATTTCTCATGAAATGATCGTTAAGTCTTGTACTTGCATGTGCCATATCTGTTAGTGGTTTGCATGATAATGTTCCCAAACTAGCAACCCCAAACAGAGCACAGTATATGCAGTAAGCTCCTTCTTGTGAAGGTGAGTACACTAGCCCATCATAGCGATTTAGCCAATCCAGCTGAAACAGTCTGTTCTTTCCTGCATATTTTTTATAGGAAAGTTATAGTTTATTCCAGGTTGGAAATGATTTCTTATCAAATTAAATTTCTCTTCGTTTGTTAATTTACGTGTTGATTGTTTTTCAAAAGCAATGTCGTTTGTACTGATATGTAAGTCAGGGGTTGTTTCTTAAATCTGATCACTTTTATTTGTATCAATACTAGATCCATTACAAGTCGTTGGTACTTCAGAGGAGGCTGATTTGTGGCGTTTCCTGAAGGAAAGAGGGTATAAGTTACTAAAAAATTGGAATGAACGAAACTTTTAGACAAACAGATGATGGAACGGGGGTATTCATTCAATATAGAATATTTATGTGACTTTAAAACTTTAAAATTATTTTTGAATTTTGGCATCACAGTAAAAACATATGATTGGTCGAGAAAAGTTACACAAACTTTAAAAAAAAATTAAGATAAACGTAATGTAAAAAAAGTATAAATTACCTGCTAAAAACATCTAAGATTGAGGACTGTCTCTTCATTTTTACACCTTAACATCAAAGAAAACGACCAAGTAATTAGCGATTGTTGATTACATGTTCATTGTATAAACATACCTGTCAAGGTACATGTATTTAGCCTTAAGGTAAGTAATGACAACTATAGGACTGGTGATTACGATACACAAATTGATTTGATCGACGAATTTATTTTTCAAAATGTTCAAGGTGCACCATTTTTTGGTACATGGTGCAACATTTTTGCAAACCCAGGGGGTGGTCACCGGCACCGGATGACCACCCCCTGGATCCGCCTCTGTTTTACGTACTTCGTTTCAAACTAAAAATTTGAAACGCATTACACATTGTTAAACCCCTATCCGGTCACCTTTAGAATACGGTTGGCGAGAGTAAAATGATTCATTACACCCCGTGTATTTTAAAAGGCATATTTCAGCAGAGTTCTTGCAGGATCTTGTGTCTTCATTGAAGGAAAATCTGCATGTGAAAGAGTCATGTGTTTGTTCACTACAAAACCTTACATGTCCGGGGCTTTGGTCCTGTAAAGGGTCAGAATTATGTAGAAATTTATAATCATGTTCCTTGACAATTAACCAGAGGATATAATTCTGTTGTGTGGATCTCTTTGATTGGAATGTTGAATTGTAACTATTTTCGAATAATTGAGTGCTTTTTAGTTTTAATGAATTTCATGAATGGACTTATGCAAAATATGCCTTCATGACAGAAGGATGCAGGTAAAAATAATATTCATCATTTATTGATGAGGTTGGATGTTAGCCGACAAGGTAACTACAGTAATTTTAACAGAATATGTGTTGATCTTGTGTAATAGAACAAATATTTGAAAAACGTCAATTTCCAGAATAAATCGATTTCTTTCTCATTTTTTTAAACATTTTCGAGATGATTCATTGAAAATTGATATAAGAAAATGTATGTATCTAGAATTTAACCTAAATTGTTGTATATTTCTTCAAATTTTGAAAGTATACTAGAAGAAGAAAAAATAAAAACAGAATTTGATCTTTGACCTCATTTTATGCAAAACTGTTACCACATTTCTTTTTGACGACATCGATATTTCAATAGTACTCATTTTTCCGAATCCAATGATATATAATATAGCCGTATAGTATGTTTGACGATTAAATCTAAAAAATATTGGGTCCGGTCACCGTACTACTATATTGAACAGTTGTACTCGACTCATCCTGCTATATTTTTTTTTTATCTTTTTGAAGAGTATCATTGACAATCAGTAGGTGAATTACATTTAGATTCGTTATATTGATGAACAGCACCCCAGTAAAGAATTGAGAAAGAGAAACTTTATTATTTATTTGAAATGAAGGCGAAATACTAGTCTGAACACATATAACTATAGCTAAATGTGTTCACTCCTTAGGGTTCATTTATCAACTGACACGTGATGACTTTACCTGTTTTTATGTCTTTAGAATGTTTACTTTTAGCTCTATATAAATTTTAAAACATATATCAATGTGCTTTGAAATGTGCTATGAAAATAAAAAATTTTAAAGTTTTTATCATAAAGAACAATATGCCCGTAAAAAGGGGAGGGTAGTCATAACAAACAAATATTGCAAAAGCGCAAATGTCCTATGATTTAAAGCGCAAGTGTCCAAAATAAAAAGCGCAAATGTCCTGTGAAAAAGCGCAAACGTCCCACGCCGTTACAGACCACAAAGCCAATTATGAAAAAATACAACTTTAATTGAACATTCTTTCTCATGGAGAGGTAGTTGTTAATAAAATAATGATTGCAGTAACAAGTATAGAAAGTAATCACGAGAGGGTATTTTAGAATAAGAGAAAAAAGTTTTTATTGAAAGAATGAATCTTTGAAATCGTTTTCTTTTACGATACCACAATCTTTCCTTGAAGTTAATCAAAATTAAAAGAAATCAATAATGTTCATTTTTTCCCTGTTCTTATTCTTTAATAGACAATTGAGCCAATAAAACAAAATATATCTTCGGAATCGTTTAAGGTTTTTCATGTCCTGATCTACAACAAAATTCAACAAGCCATTTTGTGAGACCGACAATTCTTACTGGATACCATATTAATGACACAGTAAAGTTTGTTTGTGACGTACGTTATGCAGTAACAGGTCCAGATACATTGATATGTATAGTAAATGACGGTCATACTGGAGGTAAATGGAACAATAGTCAACCTATTTGTCAGGGTAAGTAAAATTAAAAGAGAACATGGATAATGTATTTGTTCATAGCAAAATTTTAAACTTTATGTGTTTAAGGAAATTATTCAAAGTATGCCAACTGCTTGTTGCAACTGAAAACAGTATTCAATATCATTGTACTATTTGTATTGTTTTGCAATATCTGGTGTTTGGTAAAATTATACATCTTAAAAGTTGTGTTTCTGCTTGCTTTACTTATATTTAATGCACATTTAGTTTATACTTTATACCTCTATGTTTCATCATAAAAACTATAAGGTATAGATGACGAAGCTTTGATAATCTCTGTTGATTTTATTTATGACTGTTCTAGTTGCATATTATCAATAGTTCGAGACAGTGCGTTACCCTTTACTTGTCTTGGTGTTGTGTGCTGATTGCTGTTTGATTGAAATATTTCTCGACTTTTTTTATGCAATTATATTATGTAGACTCTTGCTTTTTACGGAGACAGACTATAATCTCCAAGTGTCTTTAAGTTTTAACATGTCATTTTTTTCGTTAATTTATTCTTTGTTTTTTGTTTATTTTATAGCTTTAATCAATATACTCATCTAATTGAGTATTCAGAAATAATTATAGCCATACTGCTCATGTCTATTAATGATCATAACAAAGTATAAAAAAAGTTAAATATAATTGAAATTCATTCATATGGATTATGCTATGATTCAGAACGTATATTCAGTAAAAGATGTTATGCACAGTGTATAACCAAGCATAATACAACAGTTGAATTTTAGTACTATAAAGACATAAAAATTGATCTTAGTTTTTAAAAGCTGTTAGGGGGTAATACATTTGAAAATATCTTAATTTACTATTTTCTAATAAATGCTGCTTCACGAGTTTTACCAGAATGATAGAACTACATATAGTAAAGGAACATAGCTTGTTTTTGTTTACCCTAAACATGAATGCTTTATCTATTGTTTAGTGCGAATTGTATTTATATTATGCCATATTCCATACTTGGTAGAGGATATTTAAAGAAAACATGGTAGGTTTAACTTGATAATATGGCTAGGCAAACCTCCCGCTTATAATGCAAATATGAAAATGCTCCTACGTGACAGAAATGCAGTACGAATATACGCAATAACACTCAGAGCAGCGAAACACATAATACTGATTGTCAAAGTCCGTGCAGTTGTCTATGATTACTTACATCGACTTTAAATTTAATTTTGGTGGATAGTTGGGTCAATTTGATTTTCCGTAGGCGGTTATGGTAACGTTTTTTTTTCCTGTAGCTAAGGTAGCAATAAACAGTTAGGAAAAAATACTAAAATTTGCCCTTATGAATTTTACCATCCCCTTTTCATTGCTTTCTTGCAATATCAAGCTTACTGTTTGTGTCATATATGGGCATATGTATGTAATCAGAATCTTCCATAGATTTTATATCCAGTATATAAAATGGTAAAATATAATTTCTTTTTGGTGTATCCATGGCAACAATCTGCATTTATTTGTTATAAAATATTGCAAAAAGGGGGGGGGAAAGATGTCACATATTACCCCACAATTTGGCTAAAAGTAGAATTTCAATCGCTTGAAGTAGTACCTTTTCTGAAACTGTGTACATATATCATTCAGCAAATCCAATGAAAATATATGTCTTTCGTCTCATTTTTTTGTAAAATTGCGTCAAAAACTTCGTGTAGAAAAACAGTGTTTGTAAACAGTATATTAATTTCTGGACCGATGGCCGGTCTAGCTATGAAAATACGGATTGTCAAACAGAAAACAGCCCATAAAACATGTAAAAAATAATCTTGATGCTCTTATAAACCATCTTTGAAGGCTAAATTAGCACTCATCTGTCTAAAAATGAATTTTATTACACAATAACTTTCCTATTTGAAAAATCCACAGGGGCCAAAATGCGAAACTAAACTCCTAACTGTGTATTGCTACCTTAATAGTAAATATTTTTTTCAAATTGTCCCTTTTAACTTATTTTCTGAGTTCTGCTAGCTAATAAGAGTAAAATGGCCTTTTATTTTTGAAAATTGGTTGAGTAATGAATATTTTATGAAGGTTAGCAGTTGACACTGAAACGCGACAAAAACTGATTTTAAAGAAAGGTGCCAAGTCAAAGTGTAAAATCTTGTCTCCACCTCAATTTTTAGCCAAATCTTAAAAACTGTACCTCTTTTGTCAGTTTTTTAATGTTGAATATCTTAATAAGATCTTTGATGATGCAACATTGTATAAAATTTAGCAATTTCAAGCATAAAAATGTTAATCTTTATGCTTATTGCATACCAAAGACTTGATTAAATAACTTGGTGATAAGTAATCAATTTCTTACATCTGATTTAACTATACATTTAATATATGCCAAAATGTAACATGAAATCTTGATAAAAACAATAATTTGATATATTCGCAAAGAAAAAAACCAACGCGTTCAATACTTAGGCTACTACATGCAGCCCAATCCATCAGAAGCAAGAGTTAAGCCGATAGAGTACAAATATAAGCCTTGTGTCAAAATGTCTAATTTTGGTTGCTAAGGACTGTAAACAATAAAATTGACATATATTGTCATTCTTAAACACTTAATTTACTCAGAAGTTGATTTAGAATCTAAATATCAATAGATTTGTGGCATGAAAAGTCTTAAATTATACAATTCTGAGCTTGGTAAGTATGCCATAAGGTAGCAATAAACAGTTAGGAAAAAATACTAAAATTTGCCCTTATGAATTTTACCATCCCCTTTTCATTGCTTTCTTGCAATATCAAGCTTACTGTTTGTGTCATATATGGGCATATGTATGTAATCAGAATCTTCCATAGATTTTATATCCAGTATATAAAATGGTAAAATATAATTTCTTTTTGGTGTATCCATGGCAACAATCTGCATTTATTTGTTATAAAATATTGCAAAAAGGGGGGGAAAGATGTCACATATTACCCCACAATTTGGCTAAAAGTAGAATTTCAATCGCTTGAAGTAGTACCTTTTCTGAAACTGTGTACATATATCATTCAGCAAATCCAATGAAAATCATATGTCTTTCGTCTCATTTTTTTGTAAAATTGCGTCAAAAACTTCGTGTAGAAAAACAGTGTTTGTAAACAGTATATTAATTTCTGGACCGATGGCCGGTCTAGCTATGAAAATACGGATTGTCAAACAGAAAACAGCCCATAAAACATGTAAAAAATAATCTTGATGCTCTTATAAACCATCTTTGAAGGCTAAATTAGCACTCATCTGTCTAAAAATGAATTTTATTACACAATAACTTTCCTATTTGAAAAATCCACAGGGGCCAAAATGCGAAACTAAACTCCTAACTGTGTATTGCTACCTTAATAGTAAATATTTTTTTTAAATTGTCCCTTTTAACTTATTTTCTGAGTTCTGCTAGCTAATAAGAGTAAAATGGCCTTTTATTTTTGAAAATTGGTTGAGTAATGAATATTTTATGAAGGTTAGCAGTTGACACTGAAACGCGACAAAAACTGATTTTAAAGAAAGGTGCCAAGTCAAAGTGTAAAATCTTGTCTCCACCTCAATTTTTAGCCAAATCTTAAAAACTGTACCTCTTTTGTCAGTTTTTTAATGTTGAATATCTTAATAAGATCTTTGATGATGCAACATTGTATAAAATTTAGCAATTTCAAGCATAAAAATGTTAATCTTTATGCTTATTGCATACCAAAGACTTGATTAAATAACTTGGTGATAAGTAATCAATTTCTTACATCTGATTTAACTATACATTTAATATATGCCAAAATGTAACATGAAATCTTGATAAAAACAATAATTTGATATATTCGCAAAGAAAAAAACCAACGCGTTCAATACTTAGGCTACTACATGCAGCCCAATCCATCAGAAGCAAGAGTTAAGCCGATAGAGTACAAATATAAGCCTTGTGTCAAAATGTCTAATTTTGGTTGCTAAGGACTGTAAACAATAAAATTGACATATATTGTCATTCTTAAACACTTAATTTACTCAGAAGTTGATTTAGAATCTAAATATCAATAGATTTGTGGCATGAAAAGTCTTAAATTATACAATTCTGAGCTTGGTAAGTATGCCATAAGGTAGCAATAAACAGTTAGGAAAAAATACTAAAATTTGCCCTTATGAATTTTACCATCCCCTTTTCATTGCTTTCTTGCAATATCAAGCTTACTGTTTGTGTCATATATGGGCATATGTATGTAATCAGAATCTTCCATAGATTTTATATCCAGTATATAAAATGGTAAAATATAATTTCTTTTTGGTGTATCCATGGCAACAATCTGCATTTATTTGTTATAAAATATTGCAAAAAGGGGGGGAAAGATGTCACATATTACCCCACAATTTGGCTAAAAGTAGAATTTCAATCGCTTGAAGTAGTACCTTTTCTGAAACTGTGTACATATATCATTCAGCAAATCCAATGAAAATCATATGTCTTTCGTCTCATTTTTTTGTAAAATTGCGTCAAAAACTTCGTGTAGAAAAACAGTGTTTGTAAACAGTATATTAATTTCTGGACCGATGGCCGGTCTAGCTATGAAAATACGGATTGTCAAATATTCAGAAAAACCATAAAACTTGTAAAAAAATAATCTTGATTGCAAATATAAACCATCTTTGAAGCTAAATTCAACATCATCTGTCTAAAAATGCGATTTATTACACAATAATTTCCATTTGAAAATCCACAGGGCCAAAAGCGAAACTAAAATCACTAATGTGTATTGCTACCTAAGTCCTATCGAACTTGATTGTATGACAGCAGTTTCGAAGTTGTGGTTAAATTTCGGAGTACAAGTGAGATTTGTGTTGCCTAAGTAGCAATAAAATTAGGATACATCTGAAAATTTGCGCTTTGAATTTACCTCCCTTGTACATTGCTTTCTTAGACAATATCAAGTTACTGTTTGTATATATGGCATATGTTGTAACAATCTTCCATAGATTCATATCCGTATATTGGTAAAATATAATTTCTTTTGGTGCTATCCATTGCAACAATCTCATTATTTGTTATAATATATTGCAAAAAGGGAAAATGTCACATATACCAAATTGCTACAAGTGAATTTTCATTGTTTGAATCAACTTTTCATGTTCTACATATGATCATCAGGTATCCATTGAGAATCCCTTTTTTCTCTGATTTTTTGTACATTCGTAAAGACTTCGTGAATGAATCATGTTTGAAAATGTATTTAATTTCTGAAAAGATGAAATGTTTCAGCACTAAATTAAGAAAGACATCTTTTAACACTTTAGGAAATTAACATTGTTTAATAATTATTCCAATATTTCACTATTAAAATAGAAACAAACTATTAATGTGAGACTTAATTACAACAAACAGAATGTGAAGCATTTAATAACATTCGGGTAAAAGTCATTTTACTGTAAATTAGCAAAATTGTTGATTCCTTTGAAAAAACGTTTTAAGACAAAAAAAATAATACTAAACAATTAATAGTCCAATAAACATATGCTTACCTTCCTCGAACATTTGCCAGTCCGTAAAAAAATAGAAAATGTCGAAACTAAATAAGACATAAAATTTACTCAGGGTGTGTTAAACATTTGATTTATAATCATAAATATATTTGATAGGAAAAACGATCAAATTCTTGAAAGATTTATCACAAAAAAAAAAGAGATGCTTTTCCCTTATGTCTTATCAACTTCATTTAAAACCTATTATGTATTAGGAGCACATGAGTAGTAGATTAATAGTGAATTTGTGCAGCACTATGTATTTCAAATGGTTTGACCTCAACCTAAATCAAAAAGAAAAAGACAATAAAATTGTGATTTGCTAGGGTGCAATAAAATATGATCAGTTCATGATTTTCTTAAGACTTGTTTTGTCTGTTTAAATTTGCATCATTCTAGTGACTAGCTTATAATATAACGATTAATTTATTGGTTTTAAAGACATATGTAATTGATTTTTTCATATTTTACTCTTATGAAGTGCGTCATAAATCAGTCCAGTGTGTGTTTTTTTTTAGTGTTTTTTTGGGTTTTTTTATATATAATTGTTTCAAATTTTGTTCTATCGGGATTTTTTTAAAGGTAAATATCGGAATTGGTTACGCTTATTTTGGCGTCGGTTAGTTAACCTATATTTGCTGTAAATTCACGTCATTTCGATTCTGTTAGACAGTTTACTCCTTAGAAAGAACATACATCTTCATTTTCTTTAAAAACACTAACGGAAGACCTTTGATTATTACCAGAACGCAATTCAGAATCATTGCAGTAGAGCTTTAGTTTTCAGAATAATTTTCCTTCGTCTCCATTAATAAGCTTATGTTCTTCTCATTTAAATCATATTGCACTATTTTGTTAAACTGGCAGTATTATGAATATATGAACATTTGTTCAAAATCCTGTTATTTAAAAAATAAATAAAAACAACAGTTTTAAATTTCATGCATCCGAAGAGCTTTTCTTGATATACCTTTATACAGAAAGCTCAAAACCGATTCATTGATTCGAATGAAGTTGTATGTCCGTATGTATGAGAACTGACTTGCATAATCATATCTTATCAAATAAAGGCCAATAAATTCATTTGACTGTCGAAAAGGTTTTAATGTGATGGTGTAAAATTTGTAAAATGACATATTTCTGTAGCTATTGGGGTTAAGTTTGATATTCGAGATTTTTATTAAAGTAACACTCTTTGAACCAGATTTGTAACATAGTCAATATAATCTATTATTTATACGTTCAACTCGGATGCAAATGGTCGTCTTTATTTATTTACTCGCGTTCTTGGTCAACCTTGAAACCGGTGACACATCCGACTTTATCGAAGTTTTACAATTAAAAGTTTAATCAACTTCGATTTTCTGTACATCACTGTGTCCTGCTTCATCGAAATCAAAAGCCAATGACGCTGTTTCACGTCTGATAGTGCTTGATTGGTAAAGTACAATCAACAGTACAATGTTAATTCGAGACAATATTTCTTATGACTGGATACAATAAAATAAAAAAAAGAAAGTTCAGAGTTGTTTTTTCAAGTCAGTTATCAGTATAAAATAAAGGAAAGAAAAGTTATTGTCTACTTTTTATCTCCAGATATTAAATGCAGTAGAACTTCCCTTCATCTTACTGAAAATGAAGTCACAAACACGAGAGCAGAAAATTTTAGTTACGGAGAGGTTGTAAATATTTCCTGTAAGCAAGGCTATATTAGAGAAGTTCAATTAACAAAGTGTGTCCACATGAACAAGTGGAATAACAACCGAACTGTCTGTCGAGGTATGATTAAAAAAAACATAGATATCAGGCTTATATTTTGATACGCGCTTTTCATCTTTATTACACTAACCAATGGCGTAGTCTACATAAGACTCATCATTATAATGCAGAATGGGATATTGTTAAAAAAAAATGAGGTATGGTTGTCAATAACACAGCTATTAAAAGTTCAAATGTCGTTGATGTCAGCTGTTATTTGTCATTGTACAGCCTTCATTTGTTGACGAACATCGTGCCGTACATTCAGCTATAAATTTTCTGACAGGACAAGATGTGAAACAATTCATACGAGAAAACTAACGGAGTCATTGACAACAATACAATTCACACAAAATAAAAAGGAGAGATGAAATCCTCACAAAAAACAAATATGACAAACAAAACCCAAATGAAACCGTTGAGGTACAGGCTCGAAACTTGGAATAGGCACATTTAGAATGGGCGGGCCTAAACCTGTACCTGAGTGCTAGGCCGTCTATAACCTGGTATGGTGGTGTAACAGCAGATCATGTGTTCAAACTCTACAAATGGTAAATGGCTTAAACCATTATATTGGTAAGAACCATCAAACCCCAGACATAAAAATTAAAAACAAAACAGTAGATACAAAGCACTGATTTAAAGGAACTCACAGTTACTGAACTCTAGGTAAAAGCCGATCACAATTAATACATAAATGATGTAAACATACTTGTTTAAACATTTACAAGATATAATTTATAAAGATGTTTGAGGTCACAATCTTTGAACAAATGTCTGATACAATAGCTTATTAGATTAATTTGACCAAACGTTATAGCCATTCTTGAACAGAAAATACACTTTTTTGTTTGCATGATAAAGATTCATTCCTTGATTCAAAATGTTTTAAAGTTATAACAATTCAATTCAATTCAAATTCAAAGTTTTATTGCCATATAAACTATACAGTTTGTGACATATAACAACAACAAAAACAAATAAAGACAATAACTAAGTAACTCAATATATATACACAAATTCAGGTAAATATTAAAGGGTCTCCTGTCCTCAGTTCCATTGACTTTTTTATAAAGGATCCTAGTTTATTCACTTGTGTTGGTGTTGATGGGTTAAGTATATATATAACTTTGTCATTGTCAGTGAGATTAGCAAATGAATTACTTTCTCTGTTAATGCAATTAAAATATGTTAATCTAATATTTGAATTATGAGAACAATTTATTAAGAAATGTTTCTCATCATCTAGTACTTTGCATTTTTTGCAAAGTCTCTCTTCGCGAGGAATTTTAAAATGCCTTCCTTTTTCAATTAGTAATGAATGGTCACTGATTCTAAGTTTTGTAATTAATTTTCTAAATTCAAAGTTTTGGTTAGAGATGTAAGGTTTGATCAATAGATTTGGCTCAAGTCCTTTATAAAAATTTAATTTACTTTTATCGTCAATAGATTTCAACTTATCCATCAACAGGTTGTTGTAATATGAGTTTATTTGGGGTTTAATATAGCTTTTAATATTTTTTAATAGTTTAAATTATTACAGGTTTTTAGTCTATCTATTTCAATGTTAGATTCAGAAAGAATATCTTTTGCAAAAGTGAACCATGAATAATAGCCACTAGAATCCAAAGTTTTAGTTAATTGAAAAGATTCATGTAATAAGGGATTCAAATTTGAGGTGAAAAGCCTTGCTAAATACATAATAGTTTGGGTTTACAGTAATTTACAATAAAAGTACATGTTGAAATTGAATAAGGAAAGAGTAATCGTATTTGTCGGAAATAAAATATCATAGAATCATTTGATTTTAATTTAATTAATATGAGAATTATATCTTGTTTTCTTTTAAGCTATTCCTTGTCCGGACTTCAATAAATCAGAGAGTATCGAGCTACCTACAAAGCTGACGAAATATCATTTTCACGATATTGCTATTTTTAAATGTAGATCAGGATACATATTATCAGGAAATGATACACTAACTTGTTTGGCTTACAACTTACATCCAGTTGGAAAATGGAGTGGTGTTCAACCTATTTGTAAAGGTCAGTAATTTGAAGCATCACTTGAGTTAAATCAAAATTTATTTTAAATTGCATATGAAATATTTAGAATTGCAAAGTGAATACAAATGAAAAAATTCAAGTTGAATTGAAGTATCGGAGTTGTGACAAGACAAAAAGTACAGAATATAAAAAAAACAATCTTAAGATATTTATTATTCGTTTCATGTCATAAAATATTAAAGAAAGACACAAAATATACCACAAAGGCAAAACTAACATAACAAGATGAAAAATATTTCCAATGAAAACCAAATGACGGGGTGAGAGCAACTATCGATCATCAACCATGAGCAGAACCCCATATCGTAAGCTATGAAAGGCTCCAACATGACAAAATAACAAATTACGATTGAAAAGTATGAATGGGCTTATCAGATCGGTATGAGTCACAACAAACAACTCACCAAAACGACAAAGAAACAAATGACACCAATTTAACAGCGAATTAAATCATTCATTTAAGGTAACTACAACATATGATAAATCATATGTCTTCTCAAACTAAAATATATATCAGTACAGATAGGTCGAAAGACGTTATTAGAAGCCGTAGAAAAGAACTAGTTTATAGATCTGTAAAAACCCAAGGTTCTGCTAGACGTAGGACTACCAGTATCTACATCCGTATTTCAAAACCTATCTAGTATTAGCAATCAAATTAATGCCAGCCTGTATTGAAAGAAGTAGCTGGAAAACACCTTCTAATAAGTACATTAATGGTTGCTTTTAATGGCTTAGCAAACAAGTCTTTCACATCAATTATATTCACAACACACTTTGTATTTAGCTACTATTTGTAATATATAACATTATTATCCTTTTTATTTAGACAACTCTTCTGATGCATTTCCTGCTGCTGCTGTTGGTGCTGGTGTCGGATCTGTCGTAGCAATGATACTCATTGCTATAATCATTGTTTTTCTTGTCAAACGGAGGTACGATATAACTGAAATATTTTGACGTTCTTCTTTTAACTAAGCGAAAATGACAAGCAGGTATAAGTTTAATGAGGAATTATAATATTATAAACAAGATCAATCTAAAATCGAAAACCAATATTTTTTTTCTATGATTCTTCATAAAACTATTGTTTTATAATAATTTAAAAACAACACTAATGATTAACGCAGGATCCACGTGAGCTATCTGAATATCGGTCTATTTTTGAAATAGAGAAGCGAAAGGTACCAGATGGACATTCAAACCTATCAGTCAAAAAAATAAACTGAAATAAACTAACAACGCGTGGCTAAAAAAGAAAATGACAAACATACAAACGATAGTACAGAAAACGCGCAACCGAAAAAACTAAAGACTAAAAAATACGAGCCCTATCAAAAAATTAAAATGATATCCGGTGTTTCGGAAGAGAACGGAGATCCTTTTCCACATGTTGCACCCGTCGTGTTGCTTATTTTCAATGAGGATAAGGTTAAAGTTAGGAATAGGTTTAGTTATGTTAATAAAGAAAGATTTGTCTGTAATATGTTAATGTTAGTACTTCATATAGAGATGCATGTAATACGATTTAAAGTTGTGTTTTCTGTTCATAATATAGTTATCCTATACACCTTATCGCTATTTGTCCGCCATTACTGGAAATCACACAGGTTCCCGTTAAATTTTTACGTCATAAAGCAAAATATCTGACGCCACAATGGAAAAGTGATTGTTGTGTGCGTCAAAAGTTCAAGTGGTCGGGTCAGCCGGATTAGCGATATTGTTGACATCTAGATATAATAGTAAAAACGCTTTTCATTTCACTTCACTGTATTAAAGGAAGGTTCTAAATAGTTTATGAACGTAGAAGACTTATTTAACTTGTTTATGGATTGGGATCTGTAACAGCATTTTTCTCAAGGCTTCGCATTTTTGTTTTATTTTGTTCTGAACGGTTGTTAGGGGCGATGAAGCTTAGAAAGTTATGTGAACGCAACAAGTATAGTATTATTTAATTTATTGTCTCGCCGGTGGTGGACAATTGGTGCTAGTCTGCTCCTTTTACTAGTGGTTTGCATTGGCCATAATCAATAACCAGAAAGTTATATTAATTTTTTGAAGACTTTTATGCTGTATTATTTCGAACAGAAGAATCCGATTTCACCTGATATTACGATAAACTATCTAGGCCATATTCACAAACGGATTGAAATAATCCGAAACACTGAATGCATGCAAGCTAAAGCGCTTTCATAAAAACCAGAGTAATTGCTGTGTATTTGTATTTTCCATATTAGTGTATATATTATTTTTTTGGTAGAAGCAATAATTTAAACATTACGAACCCTTCCGAATCAATGACATGACTCCAATCTCGGTTTGAGGAGAGGTCGTGTACTTTCGTAGGTCATATCATATGTTTTTGTTGTATAATATATATATAAGAATATTGTATTATTCATCACTTGTATGGTATTTTTTCTTCTAGAAGAACACTTAAACATAAACCCCAAAAGAGCACAATTTACAGGGAAAGTCCATTGGAATCAACCATTGCTGAAGACACAGAACTCAAAAGAGGTACCTATAACGTTCTTTTTACAATTAAAACTTTGACTTACTTCCTGATTATTTTAGAAGTTTTGAACTATTTACTGTTAAAGAATTATGCATAATCTGGAAGGTAATGATATGTGCACTTTAAAGAGATCAATGTTCATAAAGACGTTTAATTGATGGTAAAACAAATGAATAATATAATAATTGTGTCTTTTAAACTTAATCATTAGTACAGTATTCATTGCACCATGACTCACACTTTAATTTTTCATATTTGCTAACTTTTAGATAATATATTTTTCATTCAATTGTCGTACCTTTAATCTTTACTTTTTTCAAAAGAGAAAGGCGTTAGATACTGTAGGGACATTCAAGATCATAGTCGTTAAGAAACTGACAATGTCATGGCTAAAATATATAAAATATTTAAAATAACTGTTGATGTCCGTTTTTAGAAAGTTTAAAGCAGTCTATAGTAACTGTTGTAGTTTTTATCTGTCTGGTCAACTGTTACCTATTTGCGGCTTTTTGTCAAAAGTAAAGGAACAAAAATATCGAACTCCAAGGAAAATTCAAAACGAAAAGTCCCTTATCAATCTGCAATATCAAAAGCTCAAACACATCACATGATTGGAAAACAACTGTCACCTTCCTGTATACTATTGTTAAATTGTCCTTTAGATTCGAAAAAATGTGCAGGAGTAAACGACAGAGGCATCATTGTATCAGTAAATAATGAGAACACTTACTACAACAAAGTCGAAGTTGTTGGAGATTACAATAATGAAGAAGATGGTGAGGGGTATTACAGCTTTACCCTAGATAAACAGATCCCTAGTGCTGTTCTTATGAAAGAATTTTATGATTACGTTGAAAATGGACGAGAAGTAGGAGGAAAGCTAGAGATGGAATTTGCAGTCAGTATTCCATTAAATAGTAACAAGTTTTAGATGAAACAGAGCATTTCATTAGTAATTGAAAAGTCGTTTTGTATTATCTTTTTAGCATCACTTGGCGTCCGTCATCCGTCGTCGTCGTCGTCGTCGGTCTTCGTTAACTTTTTCAAAATTCTTCTCCTCTGAACCCAAAGTGCCAAATTTAACCAAACCTGTCCAAAATCATCATTGGAGTATCTAGTTTACAAAATGTGTTCGGTGACCCGGCCAACCAATCAAGATGGCCGCCATGGCTAAAAATAGAACATAGGGGTAAAATATAGATTTTGACTTATAACTCTGAAACCAAAGCATTTATAGCAAATCTGAGTGAAGATCTATCTGCCCTGAAATTGTCAGATGAATCCGTCAACCGGTTGTTGGGTTGATGCCCCTAAATTTGTAATTTTAAGGAAATTTTGCCGTTTTCGGTTATTATCGTGAATGCTATTATAGACAGATATAAACTGTAAAAAGCAATAATGTTCAGCAAAGTAAGATCTACAAGTGATTCAATATGACATAAAAAGGGTCATTTGACCCCTCAAGGAGTTATTGCCCTTAAAGTCAGTTTTTTCCAATTTTTGTAATCTTTTACAAAATCTTCTCCTTTCAAACTTCTGGTCTAAATTTAAACAAACTGAGCCACAATCATAATTAGGGTATCTTGTTTAAAAAATGTGTATGGTGACCCAGCCAACCAACCAAGATGGCTGCCATGGCTAAAAATAGAAATAGGGGTAAAATGTAGATTTTGACTTATAACTTGAAACCAAAGCATTAAGAGCAGATCTAACAAGAGGTTTAATTGTTCATCAAGTCAATATTTAACTGCCCTAAAATTTTCAGATGAATCTGACAACCAGTTGTTGGGTTGCAGCCCCTGAATTGGTAATTTTTAAAGAAATTTTTCCTTTTTTTGGTTATCATCTTGAATACTATCATAGATAGAGGTGAACTTAAAACAAAAATAATGTTCAGCAAAGTAAGATCCGTGACCAAATTGGTCAGGTGACACTCTAAGGAGTTATTACCCTTTATAGTCAATTTTTAACAATTTTCATTGATTTGTAAATTTTTTGTAAATTTTTATAAAACATTTTCCTCTGTAACTAAAGGTTTATTATAGATGGAAAAAATTGAAAGTAACAAGAGTGTTCAGTTAAGTAAAATCTACAAACACATCACAATCATCAAAACACAGTTTTGTCATGAATCCATCTGTGTCCTTTGTTTAATACATATATGCACAAAGACCAAGTTGAGCGACATAGGCTCTTAAGAGCCTTTAGTTAATAGACTTTAACATTTAAAATATTGCAACCAAGGATTCATGTAGTCTGTTGTTTGAATTAACGTTATTTACCATGTTAAACAAAAGAAGTTTGTAATAATTCATATTGGTTCTATTTTGATTTAAAATTATTTGAAACTTGTTCAAGGTATTATTTTTCAGAAATTACACAGTGGTCTACAAAAACCAACACATTCTGCTCTTAAGCCGGGAAATAAACTAAAAAATAAATATAAAAACATGTATGCATGTAAGTATTAACATCCTTAAATGGTAATTATTAATTGAATCATTTTTTTAGCATCACCTGTATATTCGTTATATTAAATTATCAGAACGACATTTCGACGGTTATGATAGGTTGTTGATTACAAAAAATACATAAAACTAAGCGATGTTTATGCCAAACTTGAAATTATCTTATATCTTCTGTCATTTATTGCCATCGGAGCCGGAACTGCCTATCATGTTGTGTAAACCCCGTTCTTGTTGTTCATATTTAATTTGTTTGACCAATATTTTGTGGACTTCGTTTATCGTTTTTTTTTTTAACCTTTTGGCGTTGTATCTCAATAGAGCCTAGACTTATCGTTTTTATTGTTGCCTTGTAGTCTTTAAAAAAAATAGAAATCATTGATAATCATGCACTAATGCCTCTGCAATTGAGAAAAAGATATAAATTTGTGAGCCGGGTATGAAGTTCTCATAGATAATTTCAATAAAAACCAAGGGAATTCGAAAACAAATAGGTGTACTTACATGTAACTGCTAAATTCTGAATATCCATTAATTTACTTGCTAGCATCTATAATGCTTTACTATACTAAACTGTTATAAGAAACAATGTACAAAGTTCTACATATATACAAAGAGTTTGAACTGATTTATTTTTCTTGCGTATATCGTAATGGTACTATTTCGAGTTTCAATTAAAATTAACAGTATTTAATGACTTTTTAGTACTAAGAAGACCGAAAGAATAAAAACTAAATTAAAAACACATAAAGAAAAAAAGACTAACCTGGTCTTTTTTTATGTTTCTAGTTTGCACGTTGTAGCAAAAAGATGATTTGAACTGGCTGCTCTTGTAGCTATTTAGTTGTTGATGACATACTTTACAAAGATTATTACTATACGGCCACAGACCAGAATTAATTTCTCTATCAGTTCTTTATAACGTTTTGCATCATTAAAAAAATTGCACCATGCACTTTTGTCAATTTTTTTGTGTGTGTAATGTATAGTCCTAGTCCAAATATATATCCAAAATTCAGACAGATTGAAGCAATCACTTTTACAAATTTAGCCAATACACATCCATACCCCTATTGACAAGTCAAGAGATGTTCCGGAAACTGTAAATATTACCTTTTTGCACTTGGCCTAATCACTCATTCCATATCAAAATCAGTTTAAATACAACATCCAAAAATTTATTTCACCTCTCTTCTTTCATTTCCACCCAAAAAAATCTAAGAAATGAGTGAGGAAGGGAAAGAATAAAAATTAAGGAAAAATACCATCTAATTAAAAGGAACTGGACAACGAAAAGCGGGGTCATTAATTGTGGTCTTGGGCCTATTATACAGTATGTTGTGTAGGTTTAAGTGATGAAAACAAACTTTGGAGCTGAATGGTGGTTTATACTGTAGTGAATATACATAATTGACATTTACTCTTTGGTGTTTTATGTACATAAATGATATTAACAGTTTCTGTTTTCTTTACATTAGATGACGAAACACGAGTTGTCCTTGATGTAATTGAAGGGTCTCCACTCTCTGACTATATCAACGCTTCGTTCATACATGTGAGTTTTATGTCCTATACCTTCATACATTTATTCGCAACCGAATATCAAGGAAGTACACCACTAATTAATGGCCCCATTGCTTTCTATGTTAAATTTCTCAATTTCGAGTGGTCACAGCTCTTTTATCTTAAGTTCAAATAAAGTGACAATCATTGCATGTCAAACAGTCAAAGCAACACCTTCTGGTGTCCTGTACTGAAAAAATCAACATACCTTACATTGCATATAAGAAAGAACTGGTTCCCGGAACTTCGGATGTACCAAAACAGGTACTTCCGATCTGACAAAAAGGCAAAATGTACCCTCCTTTTTAAATTTCATTTTATTATTCAAATTTATCAGTCAAAAATTGTTCTACAATGATCACCAGTCATGCAGCTTTCATTTGATACCAACATTAATAAAATACTCTAAATATTTTGAAAGTTATGTCCATGCGTAGGAACTATTTTGTGTTAAATATGTACTACTTTCTGGTATGTGCTTTCTGGCCGGGCCCGAATTAGTGGTGTTACACCTCAAGCATGGTTTAATTTATAAATCAGATATTTGGAAATACAAAGATATTCCATGCACATTATTTATTTTGTACTTATATGCAAAAATTACATCTGGCCAATCTTTGCAGTCATGTATAATTTCTACAATACATCGTTATACATTAAATAAATATTTAGATACAAGTTCTTATGTACATTCAATACTCATTTGTTTGTTAAAAGCAAAAGCAATCAAATTAGTGCATAGAGTTTTCTTTGACACCGGTTCAGAAACATAACCAAATGAGAGTGTTTGTTAAACAAATAAAATAGAATGACTTTCAACATACTTCACATTCTGTTCAAATAATAAAATGATGCCTTTTCACAAAAGATGTCAGCTTGATGTTTATGTTCATCGTAGGTATCGCATTGGCCCTAAGATAAAGACTGCAACCAACAAATACAACCGCTTTGTATCGACCCAGATAGTCCATATCGAGAACCTATAAAACTCAACTTTATGAGGAAAAAATTTACATTAGTGTTCCTTTCAATATAAAGTTACATTACAGTAGTACCTTAGTATGGCGTTTACATTTTAAACGATTAAAATGTATTATAAGCCTTTGTATATATACGAATTCGTCGTGTTAAGCTGTTTCCTTCAAGGAATCTACATTGAAAAAGTTTGCTTATAATAAAATCTTATTAAACTAAATAAGTTATTAAGATTTGGAAGAAAAAAATCACTGTTATATATAACCATAAATAAAAAAAAAAATTCTAATCATAACTTCGTCCTCCCTGAGATTTTCCGACGAAAACCATTTATTATTACATGTTTTATTGTTATTACCAATACGATGGGTGCCACAAGCGTGTCAGGAACTCTATCTTGTCTTTGACAACCTCACATATACATAGATTTGTTTGAAATGGTTAATTTCTGGTTTCAGTGTGATGTGTGGACTATAGTTTGTCTTTGTGTTTGTTTATTGATTCATGGTATTTCATATCCTTCCTAGTTGGTATAGTTTAAATGCCGCCTTTGTACATATTTCTTGTCCATTGATTTTGGTTCTTATTTACTCCTTTAGCTGGATTGTATACAAAGCGATGGCTTTTTTAATATAACATAGGTTTTTCTATCAAAGATGCAATAACAGATTACAAAGGGTTCTACCGTCAAAACTAACATTGCAAAATGGTACAAAGAGCAGGGTGGGATGTTCGTTTTTATGGATGTTGTTGCTCAATTAAAGATATATTTAGTCTAACAAGTATTGAATAATTCCACATCTATTTGCTCTTATCTTACAAATGTGAAAATGTATATAAGAGTAGAATTTTTTTCTTCCATCTTCCTGTAGTTACTTTGAAAATAAAACAAAATAAACGTTAATGCATAAGAAAAACATACATTTTACAGGGTTATGGTCGGGTTAGAAAGTATATAGCTTCACAAGGTAAGCCCATTAAGATATTATATGAGAACAAGTTTACACCCGTTTTGCTTTTTAAATATATATTGTGGTGTACTTTATTTTCATATAAAGAAATATAGAGCAAATGTCCATGATGCAAATGTTGTTCTATTCATATAACACATCAAACTAACGATTTAATTGAAGTTACGGCTTTCTTTACGTTGGAGAAGAGCTATTATAGAACATACAAAGATATAATTTGGGAATTGTCATAGTACATAAAATATATATTTCAGTTATCAATGCATAATATACAGCATAAATTAGCATGCCATGTATTCAACCAATGGCAGTATTGATAGCTTCTTTTTAATTACATATTGCATCCATATTTTAACAATAACAATACTTTCAATGTATGATATTTCTTGTACTTGTAAAATGCCATAAAAATTCCATTTGACATCAAATGGCATATCAAACACGTTGGTAAATTGGTATGTGTAGACACAAAAATTAATATATTTTGTTAATTTTAATACATTGTACTTATTCTTTATGTAATACTAAGGACCACTTGACAATACCGTAAACGACTTTTGGAGGATGATTTGGCAGTGTGATTGTGGTAAAATTGTTATGCTGACAAATATTTTCGAGGAAGGCAAGGTAAATGTCAACTGTTTAAAAAAAAAAGAACATACAATTCGAAGAAAAAAACTTTGTTTAAGAAATTTAAATAACGAAAAAATAACTGAAACATATCTGACATAGGTGAAATGAATTGAATTGTCAGAAGTGATCAGAAGAAATACAAACTATATTGATTGTTACACAAAAATGTAAGCGAATAATTTTATGAAAATTGATATTACAATTTATAAAATATCAAAACCAATTTACGTAAATCCATGTACAATGTATATCTGTATTTCACTTCTGTTTGCTTGTTTCTGTTGAACTAAAACCATTGAAAGGTCGGATATCAATTACAAAAAGATACCAAAAAAAGACATGTCATATGATATATATAATGATATATATCTGAGTTGAGCAATTTTAAATAGTGTGTTTTAGAGTTTTCTACCTCATTAACATCCAGTATATATTCGTCATTTTTAACGTTATGTATACAAATCAAAAGACTTAAATATTTATTTACAGCAAAAATGTATACAATATTGGCCAGAAGAAGAAAATCAAAAAGTAGCGTTTGGAACCATTGATATCTTCTTGATTAAAGAAGAGGTTTACTCTGACTTCGTTGTTAGAATTATAAAGATGCAAAAGGTAGGAAAATATTGCTTTTTATATTATCTTAGGTACTTGGTTAATGAGTTTCCAATGCAAGTATATTCATTTAAAATATCTAAAAATGGATAAATTATTAGTGAGTTATTTAATACGGTTTATCTCATTTATATCTCATTTATAAGATACACCAATTTGATGAAAGAGATAATATGATTAATGCATCATTCGGATCCCGAAACCTCGTTTCTCGCTTATCAATGTCACGTGACTCGTCAGCATTACATTGAACTATCCACTCTTGTAGATGTGTTCAAAACCATTAGACACTCAGAAGAAGTCTATTTTCAAACATTCAAAATCGCTGGTAATTTTCCAAAATTATATGTTTATCTGCAAAAGAGGGACGAAAGATACCAAAGGGACAGTCAAACTCATTAATCTAAAACAAACTGACAACGCCATGGCTAAAAATGAAAAAGACAAACAAACAACAGCACACACGACACAACATAGAAAACTAAAGAATAAACAACACGAACCCCACCAAAAAACTAGGGGTGATCTCAGGTGCTCCGGAAGGGTAAGCAGATCCTGCTCCACATGCGGCACCCGTCGTGTTGCTTATGTGATAACAAATCCGGTAAATAGTCTAATTCGGTAGGTCACATTCAGGAAAGGGAAGGGGATTGTAGTTACGACGTAAGGAACATATCCGATATCATTTGTGATACGGTTATTTTATAACGGTCAACCAACTCGTGATGGCGTCCGTAAAATTTACGAAGGGATGATTTCAACTTCACCATTTGGAACTCTTGGTTTAATAGCTTCCTTGTGAGCAGCAACCCTCTATCAAGAAAATCATGATAGGAAATGCAAGCACGGGTATATCGTATCAATTGGGAGATATATACCCCGTATGCAGGTGCTGCTGGAATGTTGCTACTTAGAAATGGAAAGTTCACAATTGGAAAGCTGAAATCATCTCTTTTGTCGTAAAGTTTTGTTTTCAACCGGATCTTGTCATGTATTTTCTCAAAAGCAACTTACTTCTGAATTTCACTGTCATACGCTCTCTGATATCTGAGAAGTAAACTCTAACAAATATGAGCAATACTCCATATTCGTGGTATACATATCAATATATGGTGTGGTATGATATCTTTTGAGACAAGAGACCAAATGACACAAAAGTAAGAAACTATAGGTCATTGTACTGCCTTTAAGCATAACCTATACATCATAGCAAGCCAAATTGATCATGTATTTCAGAATGAGATATATAATTATATAAGCACAGCAATCATGCAAATACAATAAAAATAAGTCTAGTATTATTTGAAGATCTTATATATTATCGTGCATGTATACATTTTATATCACGATTTTAGGGGAGCGAAAGCAAGGTAGTAAAACAATTCCATTTTACTGTATGGCCTGATAAAAATGTTCCAAAATATTCGTCATCGTTAATTCACTTTAGACATAAAGTCAACAACACAGAAGTGGCATGTACTGGTCCTATGGTTGTTCACTGCAGGTAAGTACGAAATAAACTCAATGAAAGAGGTCTTTAATAAATAGATATTAAAAACACTTTTAATAAGTGAAGTTTTAAAAATATACACAAATTAGCAAGAACATGCAACGATACATTTGTAAATAATTAATAAAATGGTAAAGTTCAAACCAAGAGCAATCATTCGAATTTTCAGCACTAGAAAAGCTTAAAGCTACCCGATGGAAATTGCACATGCTTTCTGCATATTATTATGTCACAAAACTGCCAACAATTGCATGCTTATATTTTGTTCATTAATTGACAGTGCTGGTATAGGACGGACAGGGACATTTATTGGGTTAGATTATGTGGTAAATCAGGCTAAAGAAGTCGACTATGTGGACGTCTTTGGGTGTGTGGAAGGTTTGCGACGTCAGAGGGTTAATATGGTGCAGACACAAGTTTGTATATTGTTATAAATGTTATTCCTTGATATCAATATCACATTTTATACATGTATACTAAATTAGTCAATGAGATCACAGTCCATATTTTTCAAATCCATTAATTTACATTTATGATCAAGTCTTTTTAAACGTATGCATTGTGATCAAGATTTAAACATTAACGTGTTCAGGTTCAATGTATTTAAAATGGAGTTTCGTAGATTAATATCAGAGGATATCACAGTAGTGTACGTACAACTAGTGCTAAAAGTTTTTCCGTCACAATCTGAACATTAATCAAGTAAACAGATAGGCGAACATAAAGTGAATAAATGAGTTAAAACTCATCTTGACAATTTAGTTAAAGTCAGTAGTATTTATTTATTTTTTTCATTTCATTTTAATAATCTTTAGTGTATTTAATATATATGTTGCATGATTGTGATGATGTAGCTTCTTTTTGTAAAGAAAAAAGAGAAAAAGAAAATAAATTGATTTAAATCGATTCGAAAACTGTTACAACAAAGACATATGCGTATATTTATTTTTTTCAGCGCCAGTATGTTTTTCTCCATGATGCAGTTTTAGAGGCACTTATATGCCCAAATGCAGGAATACCGTCTAAGGATTTTCAGGAAGATTACAAAAAACTGTTAGAATTTGATAGCATTAAAAAGAAAGTAAAATTACGTGTCCAATATGAGGTAGATTCTTTTTTCAATTTATCTTTGGCTGTGTGTATTATTCTATTCCACTGTTTATACATATAGTTAGTTTAATCAATATTCGATTGGTTGAAACTACCCTGCGTGTCATTAAACAAATCTTCATATTCCTCTCTGAAATGTCGGGATTACATCGTCTGACGTTACACGCGGAAGAGACCAAAATGACACAGAAATTAACAACTTTAGATCACCGTACGGCCTTCAACAATGAGCAAAGTCCATACCGCATAGTCAGCTATAAAAGACATTGAAACAAAAAGACTATAATAGTTAACTTTTGATTCGTACTTTTTATCATTTGCATTTTAAAGTTTATATTCATCTGATTTGGTCTTGCGTTGCTGTAACGTTAACATTTTTCGGCTGTCGGAATTGATGATAATGTTCATTGGAAAGTTTTCTTCAAATTGACCTAAAGGATTTTGTTCTTATGAATATGACAATACGGATTGTTGAATTATACAAGTCTGCTTTTAGATAGTAATTGAAAAGAAATGCTATGACGTTACACAAAACAACTACACAAACATGAAATAATCAAAAGCTACTGAAAATCTATTGTTGCTGTTCTTCATCTAAATTTCACAGAACAGCCTTCAAATGGTGATAATGTTTTAGCAATGCTAACATGAGTAGGTAATTATTTATTATTACTATAATGTCCATATTTGGTCTTATTTTAGGCAATGAACAAGATTTCTCGAAGGCACGAAGAAGAAGAGTTTGATAAGGGCAAATCCTTAGAAAATAAAACGAAAAATAGATACAGCAATATAATGCCAGGTATTTATATGAACTGAATCGTTCAAGATAAGATGAAAAAAGGAAATCGAGAATGGCATCAACTAATGTGTTTGAATATACACAATAATCAGCGTTTTGCATTTGCGCCGATCGGCATTTCATTTATGCCGATTCTTTTCTTTCATTTGCACAATACTATAAGACAACTGCTGTTGGGCATGATCAGTACGTCGACTGAAAACATATTTAATAAAATCTCAACTGCCAGAAACATTATTGTTCACTTGAAGCTTCGTGGCGACTCTTTTTGAAATAGTCATACCCTAACTTCAAAACTGATAGCTCTTATCATATTTGTGCATAAATAAAGCACACACTGAAAAATATAACATTAAGAAAAAGATCTTGCTGAATAGGTTTTGGCCATGGCGTTGTCAGTGTATTCGATCTATGAGTTTGAATATCCCTATGGTGTATTTTTGCCCCTCTTTTCTATGATTTCATTTTTTTTTCTGGATCTCCTTTCAAATTTTGTTGAATTATTAAAACGGAACAGTCCGTTTTTGGTTGTTTTAAACTAAGTTCGGTCAATGTATTTCTCTATTATAGTTGGATCTGAAATACCACTTCTATCTACTGCTGTTGATGGGCATAATGAGTACATTAACGCTGTTTTCCTACCTGTAAGTTTATTTTAATTGCTTTAATATCTATTGGGAAAATATGACAATATGGTTAGATATCGCACGTATTTTTAATGCAAATCATGGAAGGTGTTAAATAAACCAGTTAATATGTACATTCCGTACAAAATGTGAAGTTGCATTACACTTTTCACGACCCAATTTTTCGAAAAACTGTAACCCAAATTTTAAACCATGTCATTTCTTGACTTTAGTTTTAAGAATTCATTTAGAAACAAAATAAAAACATTAAAACAAAGGAGCCTAAAAATTTGACAATGGGAATAGGGCAGCCATAATTCGACCGACCAATCAATCAATCATTCGTGATTCAGTCCCCTTTGACAAGCTTGAGCTGTGCGGTGCAGCCAAACCCATCATCATTATTTATGTCAATAAAGCCCTCATTGTTTGGTGAATCTTACAGAAAAGTAACCAATTACTTAAGAAACACTACCAGATTTGTTTAACATATAAGATATCAATGTTGTAAATGTGTACTTAAAACTTGTTTTTATTACCTAGGGCTATAAAAACAGTAAAGCGTTCATAGTGACACAGATGCCACTCGAGGATACCAAGGTAGATCTGTGGAGACTGGTGTATGACTATAACATATCATCTATTGTCATGCTTAATCAAAGCTACGATAGCAGGGTCAGTTCAAATATTATAGTTTATAGAAATAATTGCTTCACAATTGATAAACATAATATACAGTGACAAAACAGTGCAATTTAAATCAAACTTTTTTTAAATACTAAAACAAAGACGATAGCAGGGTGATTTCAAGAATTATAGTTGAATGAATAATTTACATCTTTAACTTCTATATATCACAATTAATATACATACATGTAGTGTACAGTGACCAACCAGTGAAATTTCAAATATTAAATAAAGCGTTGTGTGTACGTTTCATTTTGTATCCGAATTTCCCAAAAACAAATTGCCCGATTCAGACTAAGACCGTAGATAATTATATTTTCTTTGTAAAGGAGTAGTAACACATGTCGTGTAAAAGATTTAAGGTAGACTGTTTCAAATCTTCTTATCTCTTCATTATTTAACGATATACTTATCGTGAACAGTGTACTTATATCAAAAGTGAAATAGTTTCCGTGACAAAAGAAATTATTTTCTACTGTAGGATGTTTACTGGCCGAAATCAGGGGAATTATCAGTAACATCAGGTCCGTTTATCATTGAACAAACAAACATAGAGACCAGTCGTCTTTACCAACTCCTTAAACTGAAGATTGGGTATAATAACAAGGTTAGTTAATCAAGATATTCATCAGAGTTGTCCGAAATCATTTATAGTATCTATGGATTTTTGATACTTCAACGAAGAAAGACATTTTCTTTTTATAAAACCTGTGTATGATTGAATATTGTAATACAATTTCAAATGCAGTGGAATAGTCAAATGTGCGAAATTATATTCATTAAAATTACAGAAATGGGATCCATTTGATAAATTAATACTTAACAATTAATAAAACATTGGATCTGAATCTGTATTCTTTAAGTTCCTGGAAATGTTATCACATTTTTAAATGGGATCATGTGATGTTTTTTCCAGTCAAGTTTAAATAACATTCAATTTTTTATAATAAAAACAGTCACATATTACGTGTCGACCCATGCATTTTTTTTCTGTAAACGTAAACTAAAACCCTTTGAAATATTTTTGAGAGGTATGGTATTCTTATGATAGGAACACTGTGTTATATATTTTAATTTGCTACAATATAGCAATTTTGATGAAATGGGCTGCATTTGGAATTATGATGTTTTTTCTAATGCCCGCGTCACACTGTCCCGATTTTTACGCCGATGGCAACACGATTATGGAAATTTTCAAAATCGGGACTGATCTTATCTAGATCGGGCTATTCGTAGTACCATCTTTAACCATCTTTAACCATCGGCCACTTTTTCTAGCCTTCGGGGACAACTTCGGGAAGGGTTCTAAGTTTTTTAACATGTTAAAAAATCCCCGAAGGTGCGTCCGATGTTGAGGGTTCGTATT
This sequence comes from Mytilus edulis, assembly GCA_019925275.1. Classification (NCBI taxonomy): domain Eukaryota; kingdom Metazoa; phylum Mollusca; class Bivalvia; order Mytilida; family Mytilidae; genus Mytilus; species Mytilus edulis. The sequence continues at coordinate 121,761,331 of CM034349.1, forward strand.
GAGTTCGTATCACCATCCTCACCATCGTAATGTCACCGGGAATGTGTCTTTGAACATCGTATTGCATTCGTGTTTCCATCGGGCAGTTTTGACATTACGACGTCTACACGAATGAATCACGAAGCTACCCGAAGGTCTTACGATGGCAACACGAATTCGTGAAGACCTCGTAATACCGTCGTGTTGCCATCGAATAAAAGTACGAAGGCGACAAGATGGAACTACGACGGCAATAAATCCAGCTAAATGAAAGTTAATTTTCGCGCTAAAATACATTTAAAGTGCCGTGCGCGATATGCACTGGTCATTAAATACGACAGTTAAGAAAGACGTTCACAAAACATGGAGCTCATATCATATGATTCTATGAGAACAAGAAAGGCGACAGCGTTGTTTCTATTAATTCAAATGGAACAAGAAGAGCAGCTATTACAGGCTCAGGATTTACTTTTACAAGTAAAATATTATTTTTTGTCAATTTTTCATATCAAGTAACATAATGAAAATCATAAACGCGCCTCGTACACCAACACTGCAGGTACACGTATATAGGAAAAACAACTTTTTCTTCATTATTCTGATTTTTATGTATCGTCTGAGTTGTTGTCACACGAATGTTTACTCCATAACCATTTTGTTTTCTATATGTTATATTTTGCCGCATTTGTTGTTTTCCCCACATCCTTCCTTTTATCTATATTATTATGATATTCTCCTGGAAAGAGCTCTTTTTGAATAAAAGGGATCAACGAACCCAATACCTTACCTTTAAGATAGATCAGTAAACATGGGCATAATTATGGGTGATTATTCAGACTAGTGCACACATTTTACAGTTCAAACAAGGCAATGCCGTGGCATCCCCTCGTATGTAACATATTGGGGACAAATACGGACACTATATTTGTATATGACACATGCAGAAAATGGTAAATTGAATATGCATATTTGATACATAAACTATTTTTTTTTAAATCAACCAAAACATTCAGTAACTGGAAATACCTTTAATATTGTCTTTAGAACCAGCAGGTAAAAAAATGAGCAACCAATTTCCTGTGTATTATGCTACATGTATTTCAAGGAGAAATAACAAGTCCATCTGCATGACCTTGATCTTGGGCCTTGAACGTAAAAAATGTCAGATCATTACAAGGAGGAATAATATACCAAATGTGGTTAAAATCTTTTGAAGCATATTGGTTTTAGAGTGTCCACAAGGGTGATATTGCCTTGTATTACAACTTACACTGTGACCTTGACCTCTTAACTTTAAAGTCAATAGCGCTTAAGATATTCTTAACGAGTAACACCATACCAAGTTTTGAGCATTTTGGTTCTAGAGTGTCCATAACAATTTTATCTCATAAGCTGTACACGACGTCTTTTAGACATCGTATGACCATCGCAGCATCATCGTAATCCATCGTGTAGCCTTCGTAATCCATCGTGTAGCCTTCGTGATCCATCGTGTAGGCTTCGGCTGAGATATGAAGCTTAAATACCCGTCTTCGGTTAACCATCGTATGTCCATCTTTTGCTATCGTATATAATTTCGGCACCATCGTATAAACTTCGTTATTCATCGTACTTGCTTCGATCACTTTTTGGTATTTTAACGAGATCGGGACCAACTTCGTACGAACTTACAATTTTCGCATTCGGGTGTCCATCGTATATAAAAATCGGGACAGTGTGACGCGGGCATACATAATTGTTAGTCCGGCGATTTCAAACACATCATTATGTATTCATTAATTGATATTATTCATTTACGCGCAGTATAAGAGGTGAATACTTTTGTAGGACCAAAGAAATCTCAAGATTTTCCAAGCCAAATTTTGGAGTGACCGTGATGTTGTTCCCAAGGACTCCAGTGACATTTTTAGCTTCATTGACGTTGTAGAAAATGACTGCAATAATAGCGGACCAGTACTTGTTCATTGCCTGTATGTGGTATTGACAAGTAATGTTATGCTTCAATTTAATACATTAGGAAACTAATTTAAAGGGACATATTTTTTTCCTTATTTTTTCTTCAACTATTGACATTTGCTATAACTGCTTTGTTAAGTGTCTCAGAGTGTTTTATTGTATTAAAACCTCTAATTCCATAGACCTCTAATTTAGAAAAGATTTCTCAGAAAAAAAATAAAAGTTGTTTTCGCCAAATTGAATCGACTGCATACTTTTAATCAGAATTGCTTTATCTTGTTATACATATACGTTTATTATATCCTTTAGGTTAATTCAGTCAACATCTAAAGATATAAACTGATATATTTACTAACAACATAACAAGTTTTAATTCTTGTTCTTTTCTACACGATAAATATACTTTTAATATCTTCATACGTTTTATTTTAATTTATACGAATAGAAATGGTTGTGACAAGAGTGGACTATACTGTGTGCTGGCGACTGTAATAGAACGACTGAGAATAGAACAGGATGTTGACATACAACACATCATCAAACAGATGAGGAACATGAGGCCACAGATTATACCAAACTATGTACGATATATTTAAACTTTAAAATTGCAGTACTTGTAACGTCTCAAACTAAATGCAACTAAAACGTTTAAAATTCCCTATCTTATCACCTACCTCCTTTATCGTCGAATCAATGCATAGAATAGAGCTTAGGAGTACATGGTATTTCCATGCCATCAATGTGGTGTACATTATAAAATAAATAACGATTCTAAAAGACCGCAATCCGACGAAAAAGTATACTGTGTAACAATTTGATCACATTAGGGAAATGGCGGATCTGACGACTGACAGGTTTGTGCACATACAAAAATAAACGCTAAACACTGTAGTCACCGTAGGGAATGCAACTGTTGAAAGTGTATGTTTATTATTATACTTTAAACACATGCAGTTGCTACCTTAGGGGATTCAACATAAAACATGATATGAATAACGCAACGTTTTGGAAAACTTTTTAAAAATGTTTTATAAAAATATTATCTGATAGCCACACTGTATTTCTTACAAATGGACACAAATAATCACTTAAATATTGGTATTTTTTTAAAATACAATGGTTGAAAATATGATTTTTTTAAATACAGTCAACATGAAACTGGTTCGAATGTTCAACACACATGTTCAAAATACCATCTAAATTATACAAATCAGAGAGTCGATTCATTGATTAAACCCTGCTTGTTTCCAATACCAAATTTTCTTTTATGTACTAACATATTTGTGTTTTTTTTTATAAAAATGTAATTTTAAAATTCATTTAATAATTTGTAGTTGTAAGTTTGGTGAATTTTATTTTTCAGGAGCAATTCCAGTTTATTTATGAAGCTGTAATTGAATATCTACAAGATTTTGAAACGTATTCTAATTTCCAGTGAATCGTTTCCTCTATGCATGTCCGTTGTTTTTTTAATAGATCTGAAAACGTTGTCTTCAATTTGAGAAGCGACTTTAAGCTATGGGTAGAGATAAATGCAGTTTACAAAGATTGACTTGTTGACTAAAGCGAAGAAGTCTGCAATATTATATGAATACCTTATTTATATTTTTTTTTTGTATTATCTAATTTATATCAATTATATAACGCAATTTTGTACCTTTGAATGATTCATATTCAAAAACGCAATGTCGAGAATATATTTAGATACAGTAAAACGTTGCTATGTGTACATGTGTACTTGTATTTTGTAAATAAACAACTATGACAACAGTATACGATACTTTCAAATTCTATAGTACGGCTAGCATACGGATATCCTTTGTTGGCTGGACCTTTATCTCTTTGAACAGCAAGTAACGCTTCCTAAAATTTGAAAATGTGCGATATTTCTTTAATTTTATCAACCCTTAACAATTGAACACTTATTCAGAGGTAATTGTATATAAAATTTGTTGAAATCTAGACAATTCGTTCAGAATATACACCGAACTCCAAAACATATAAATCATATAAAATTTAAAACATACCAGACTAACCAAGGCCAGAGGCTCCTTATTTAGGACAGGCGCAAAATGAGGCGGATTTAAACATGTTTTGTAAGATCTCAACATTCCCCCATACCTCTAGCCAATGCAGAATAAAGAAACACATATAAAAATTGCATGCATTACTAGTCATGATTATCAACACTCAGTCAAAATGTCAGACGAGGGGACAAATATGTATTTATCTCAACCGACTTTTTTTTTTGGTATCTGAAGATGAATCACAGCAAATATGTGTCTCTTTTTAATTATAACACAAACATATTATTTGAATCGATCATTTTGTAATAGTGACCGTAAAACTTTAGTTGTTCCGATTTTAGTCGATATTACGCATTACCCGAAGGAGCAGGGTTTTCCGTATGTAAAATTTCCATGTACTAAATGAAGACCGTATAAGTGAACTTCCGCTCGCTTTATGTAAACACATTTTAAACACCATACACTAGGACAGAGCGTACGTAAACTGATGACGTTGACAAAGAGGATTCTAAAATAATTCGATCATAGACCCTAGTTTGTTCGTTTATGTCAAAATCAAGAAAACGATGCAGATATGAAGCAGACTTTCGAGTTTCAGTCAAACTGTTTAATTAAGGATGTCTGCTCCCCCAAACGGAAAAATAAATGAACAAATTACTTTCAAATCGTATCCAAATCTCTTTCAAATCATGATTCTGCGATTTGTTAGTACCATTTGCTTGCGATTCATTAAACAAATCATAAACAAATCAGAATTTTCCAAATTCCCTAAAACTGATTTCTTTGCGATTTCTTTCTATTGTATGATTTGTAAGCAATTTGTTTCTGTTTGAGTGTGATTTCTTTATGATTTGTTAACTTAGAATATCTTATGAAATGATTGGAAAGAGATTTGTTAACTTTGTTAGCTAGAATGGTGTGATTCATTGATGATTTGCTACATGGAATAAAATGTTAATGCATTTCAATTTTCTTTGTTTATCTATCTCTCTAACTTCCGGTTGAGGTCAAATTCAAATTTCAAATACTGTTCTATATTAACTGAACAAAGAAGGTTGCAAGATGAGGAGTTTTATTCAGTTGATGAAAGATGACGGTGGTAAGGAATCTCTCATGATATTTATAATTTCACTAATACTATTCAAACGTTAACCTTTAAAATTTAGAAACTGTGCATTTCAGTATCTCATTATCATCATGATAATTTTGTACTGTAAGGATTAATTTTCAAAATAAAAATGTGTAAAAGATGTGTAAACACATCGAAACATTCATTTAAAGACTGGCTTCCAGAGACAGCAGACATAATACACTAGCAAGTTTAATGTTTTAATTGTGCATGATGTTTACTGTCCAGGTCCTGGGCAAAATGGGCAAAGCTATATTACAATATAGCAGAATTGGACCAAGACTAATTAAGAGCCATCATCTATTCGACACCATTCTACTAAGTACACGTGGTTGCCCATGTTTTTTTCAAATTTCGTTATAGTCAAATTCGGGAGAGAAGTAAGAGAAACTTACACAAAGTGAACAATTCGTCCCTCATAGCAACCAAAGATAGTATTCCTTTTTACAATTAGATGAGTAGCTATTTAAGGTAAAAGTTTAGTGGTTTCAGGTGCAGAACATATTATTAATCTGGATGTAAATGATTTAATCTGTGAATTTTTGATTGATGCCAATTTATTTACGATTTGCTTATGATTTGAATATATGATTTACTTCTGATTTGTTTAAGATTTGATAACAATTTGTTTATAATTTCTTAATAATTTGAAAACCATTTGTTTATGATTTGCTAAAGGTAGGAATATGATTTACTTCTGATTAGTTAAAGATTTGATAGCAATTTCTTTACAATTTCTTTACGATTTGAAAACAATTTGTTTATGATTTGCTTGAAGTAGGAAAGCAATTACCTCTGATTTGTTAATGATTTCAAAACATTTTGTTTATGATTTGCTTATGAATAGTAAGCAATTTGTTCGTGATTTGTTATTGTGATTTGTTAGCTCATTTGCATGTGAAATTTTATCACTTTCAAATCACAAAAAATCATACGATTTGTTTATCATTTGTTACCATGATTTGTTCCTCAATTTTTTTTGTTTGGGGGCCTCTATTTTTGAAATTTTGCCAGATTTTCGGATTCCTCTGCTTTAATCCATATATTACCATTAAAAAAAATTGCCCACTAACCCCTTCTTTTCTATTCATAATTTTATTACATAAAGTTCAAAAAGCCATATTTCAAAATTTTATAAATCCTTGTTATTTTTTCATAGGTTTTGAACCAAAAAAGGTGTCAATGTTAAATTTATGAAAAGTTCAAAGGTAACCGAGTGCAAAAAAATTTTACGCTGCAAATTCAAGCTTACATATTAGAAAAACGATAAGACTTTGCTGCATACATACAGCGTGTAAATTGTTCCTCTCGACAAGCTCTACATTTTATGCAATAAGCCCAAAAATGTCCAACCGTCTGTTTAAAAGTTACAACGGGATAATTCTTAAAAGTATAGTATTGTGTGTATATCTTTTTAAAGGTAACAGATATCAACCTACTATAAACTGCAAAGATGATCAGTAATTCAAGACCGTCAATTTGAGGTCAATGTCAGGTCATGATGAAATTTCACCTTGACCTTCACAGTATACTATGACCTTGACCTTGTGATATTTGAAAGGTCAAGTGGTCCTGAGTTAATGGTGGTAGTCCCATGTCTCCACGACTTCCGGTTCTCAAGTTTGGTATTGCATCATATATTTGATGATAAATTGTGACCTTGGTGAACTTTGAAATTGTCCCAATTCTTTTTCTATAATGTTGTCCTTCAACTGTAGATCATTTATCATTTAACAGATTTGAGATATCTATTGTCGTTGTAGAGATAATGCAGTTTGAAGTTTTGCGAGCGGAGGCATGTATTTCTGAATCAACAAGAGCCTCTTAAAATGTTTTAGAAATTGAAGAGGTTAACATAGTTATATGTTTGACCAAATATCAAAAACATTCCATGGAAAAAAAACGCCAAAAATTCTATTTGAAATTTTCAACTTTTGCATTGACTTTGTAAGTTTCATAACTTCTATTTATATAGTTGATATTGCATCATTTTTTGCACTTTATCAAATGGGGTCATCTGATATATCAAATTGAAGGTCTTAATAAACTCTACTTAAAAATGAAAATTTTAAACCCCCTTTTCATCCCAGGAGGACGGGTGGGGTCATTTAGTGCAAACATTCAAATTTCTCAGATGGTAAGGTTGTCGCATATCAAATGAAAGAACATAAAGCGTACATTTCAAATTTAAAATTGACGTCTCCCAAAAATGGGTTGGATGGGGTCATTGAGTGCAAAAAATATTTTTTTCTTTTAAGATAGGGTTGTTGTATATAAAATGAAAGGTCATGATGTGTACATTGGGAATATCAAATCCCGACCTCCAAAAATTAGTTGGATAGGGTTATTAAGTGCAAAAATCAAACTTTCTAGAACATAGAGTTGTTGCATATCAAATGAAAGCTCATCTACTCTATGTTATTTATATCATAATTCCGATCTCAAAAATGTAGGCGGATGAGGTCATTAAGTGTTAAAAGCGGAAAGTTTCAGAAGGTATGCTTGTCGTATATCAAACGAAAGGTCGTACAAGGTACATTACGAAAACATCACTTTTACAGGAAAGACCTTTCAATTGTTTTACAAACAATTGAGATACTAGTTTCATGTAATATTCTTTCCTATATTTTTCATCAAGTCGTTAACTGTTGGTTTTATTTCATTCTCTCCAAATGTATCACGAATTCGCGATAGTGGTAAGTAAGTTTATTTTATAATTTCTAGTTTTCTAATCATTTCTTAATAATTTTGAGATGTTTTTCCATAAATGAAAAAAAAATGTAGAAACAATTCATTGAAAGAATATTCTACAAATGTTAAAGTTGCGAAAAAAAAATAAGGGGTGGTGATTTCGGAATGCTTCTCGGTTCTTCCATGCAAGTACATGTGTTTTGAAGAAGAAATATGTCGTGCGAGAATACATTGCACAATTCAAATGGCAAACAAAAGATATTAAATCAAAACGAATTGCAAGATAGAAAACAGTCACTGTAGTCCTGGTATCTATGATGAGTTTATCAGAAAATATGATATAAAAACGTAATTACATTAAATCCAATTGTTGATCCATGCTAATTGATATTTCTAAAGATGAAATCAGAAAAAAATATCGCACAGATGATCGAAACGTTTTCAACGTTTGTGTACTAAAACAAAGAATATTTAAGCCTACAGTTTTATATAAAATCAGAAGTTCAATAATTAGGACAGCATACATCATGTACATGATAACATGATTAAAACTTCTCACCGTTAAATGCATTTACATTTGAACGTTATACATAAGATAAACAAAGATAGCCAAGTATCTGATAACAGAGAAGTTTGGTAAATCTGTGATAAGCAAATTCACTTAAAGTGTACACACACGTACATTTGTATAGCAAGATGTCTTCCTTTGCTCCAACATCCAGTAGCGACAGTTCCAAACCAGACGTCGCAAAATACGACTCTCCAGATGCAGAATTTTTTGCAGGTATGTGAATGCATGAACAATTCATTGGTTAACCAGTCTAACCGTGGTAACACTTTCAAATTCATTGATATACTTAACATGCAATTTGCTGGAAAGTGCATGTAATCGATATATGCATACGTTATCGCAAAAGTCTCATTCTAGATAAATGCTTATGTAAGCTTCTAACCCGATAGAAGTGAATAAACACGTATTCTATGCTTTGAAAGATATTAACACCATAAGCAAAAAATGGGTTAACATATCATTTCTGAAGAATCATCATAAATACAAGGCTTAAATTTATGTTCGCCCCGTGGTGTCAACATCGTGAGCAACGTCCGGACGTGCGTTGCAACTACAAAAGACTCTTCGCATCGGGACGCTCGAATCAAAAAAGTTATTTCATAATCATGACCATCTCAATGATATATATAAGTCTTACTTTTTGATGCTGATGCAGTTTTATATGTTAAATACTTTTATGTTCGATACAGAAACACACCAGCTTATTAAATTCTTATTTCCAGAACGCTTACTTTAGGATAATTTAAATGCGTGTCCCTTCACAAATCACGTCAATCAGATTAGAAATGTTTAATGAATTATTATGGTAAACTACATCATACATGCGGCATCATTGTGCAATCGCAATTTTTTGTTTTAACATTTGTTAGAGCTGATGTAAAACCCAAACCGATCTAGAAATGTATAGAAACAAGGAAATCTAGAGCTTCGTCTTAGATTAGTTCTCACGACCTTACTGGCCAAGACATGCACAGCGTGGTTATTCATACCAAAACATCCTCGCTCAAAACTCCGTTGGACCTCCTTACATGTCCTACTGCACCAATTAATAGATAAAAAAAATCTTTATATAAATTAATTTATGACCTGCATGCACATACGTGTCGCTTAATAACAACATGGCAATATACCAAATGGTCAATTTGTAGACGAAACGCGCGTCTGGCGTATATACAAAATTTAGTCCTGGTATCTATGACGAGTTTAATGATATCAATCATCTGTGTAATTTGCTCTATTGGATGTATCCAAACTTTAAACGGAGGCAATTTATTGGCATGTTGATGTTTAAGAACCGCTATACATTATATATGATTTATAACTGCATATTGATAAGAGCAGCTATCTAAATCTTATACAAAATAACGTTTTCAAAAAAAAATATATAGTCATCAGAACGTCTCCCCATCTGATCTGAAGTTACTTGAATGCGCGTCTGAAAATGCTAGAGGTATAACTAAGAAGTCACTATCAGTAAGAGCGAAGACGTAAATCCGATACCTCGTGTTGAGATAGACCTGTCAATGCTTTAAAAAAAATTCTGGCAGCATCTCTATTGGTGTTCGTAAATGGCATGTAAGAGGTTCAAATTGCAATTCGTTTCATTTCCAAATTGTTTTTACATTGACAGTGATACTCCCTGCATTCATCCTGGTCGTACTTCCTTGTAGAACAAACATGTAGATTTATCAGTTTGTACTAGTCATGAATATGAATGAAATATTTGCAATCGGACGTTTACCAACAAATAATCAACGAATGATCTACGGGAATCAAATTGCAAAGCATGAAAATGGCAACCGATTTACCGGCATTTTTCAGTTATTTGCTTATTGTTCGTTGTTTAACGTAATAATACGCTGTGTAAGCGTGTACAAATGTAGTGCTTGTTTGGAATAAAGTATCCCCTTATGAACAAAAATCAAGATACGACATCAATCTCTTAAGATCCGAGGAGTCAACAATAGATCAACAATAGATCAATTAAAGGAAAAGCGGTTTTATTGTTGTTTTATAGTTGACAGTAAAACCTCATCAATCAAACAAGTATCCTCTTCAAACCAATATAAATGTATTATTACACATAAATGTTATCATGGGACGTAAGCACGAAATATGTTACTAGTGATCGATTCAATCTGATGACTTTCAAAAATGATAACTTCTGTAATAAGTGACGGCTGAAATGAACAAACTTGTATTCTACATGAGGAGGGATAGAAAATACAAAGCAGACAATTAAAAACCAAAAGTAAAATTAACATTGGACAATATGGTTAAAAAATTCGACAAAAATCAGATTCAAAAGACTAAAAACTAACAATTTAGCAACACAAACTCTATAAAACCCGTGGTTGATCTATGCTCTTTTCATGGCTCCCGCCGTGTTACTCATTGCGTGTTAAAATTCCGAGATGAGCCGTAATATGTCATTTTATTGGAAAGAAAGAAGGGATTGTTGATAGGAAAAGTGGAGCATATTCGTGGTAATCTAAATCATGATTAAACCAGTAAAATTTTCTTTTTGGATATTAAACATGCTTATTTTTTTTTTTTTAAACCGTTGTAACATAGTTAAATACTACGAACTATTAAAAATGCAAATGAAGCTTTCATTTACTTCAATTTTTTAAACTGAATGTTTTGAAAGAACAACTACAGCGCACTCTGTGCTCCAGATTTTTATCATAAAAAAGCACATTAAGTAACAAAGTATGAAAATATTAGTTTCTCCTTAAAGTATCCATTCAGGGACTACATTGTACGTACGGTCTGCCTTTTCAATAGAAACTTAAGCCTTTGGTTTAAAAAAAAACTAGAGGCTCTAAAGAGCCTGTGTCGCTCACCTTGGTCTATGTGAATATTAAACAAAGGACAAAGATGGATTCATGACAAAATTATGTTTTGGTGATGGTGATGTGTTTGTAGATCTTACTTTACTAAACAATCTTGCTGCTTACAATTATCTCTATCTATAATGAACTTGGCCCAGTAGTTTCAGTGGAAAATGTTAGTGAAAATTTACAAATTTTATGAAAATTGTTAAAAATTGACGCCAAGTGATGAAAAAGCTCACTTGGTTCTTTGGGCCAGGTGAGCTAAAAACCATTTGAGTCTACCAGTACGTGTGACACTGATAAAGAAGAATCTTTTAGCAAGTGATCAAATCTGCATCACAAAGAAAATGTTGAGAAACTAAATTAAATTCCTTGCTTTATGGAAAGAATTTAGTTAGTTTACTTCCTGTAAAGGAATTTAGTTTGATGATTTTTACAAATACTATTTGTTTCTTTCAATATATTTCTGGTTATTTTTGTAGGTATTCAAAAGATAACCTTGAATAAGGATGCTGCAGTTGACAATTCTCTTGTCTACAAACATTATGATGCTAAAAAGGTAGTTAATTTTTCTGAGTTACTCCTCTTATTCCTTGTCGTGTAAAATACTTCAAGTGAACACAAATGTCAATAATGTTCGAGACTGAAGCTTACAATAACTATCCAACAAAGAAGTTTTGAAGGTGTGAAGGCTTAGGCAAACTGTAACGATTCTTCTCACAACACATGGACATTTTGGGATAATACATTAACACTTTGGTATGAATTTATTCACCAATGAAACACTGAGTACTAAATGAAATAAACAATTATCATCAATGCACGTCAACAGACGAAATCAAAGTCACCAGAAGACCACAAGAAATGTCTTAGGGTTAAAATGGTGTAAAACTAGAAAGACATCATATTTGGAATAATATCCAATAAATATCAAACTATTTTTTTTTTTTAAAACTCACATTTTCTCATTTTAAAGTTTAGCGACAGTGTCAACAATCACGAACCCTTTACATATGTAGGATTTACCTTAAACACATAAAATGGTATGTAACAAAGCACTGCAACGTACCTTTTATTTTTATGTCGCCTACGTAACCGAGAAATGACCTTCGAAAACAGCCCAGTAACGTTTTTTTATACATTTGAATTCACATATCTACTGTAGATGTTTTGAGGGCATTCGGTTATCTATTTTGTTTTTGGCTAAATTATATTCAGATTCCTAACTTTGAAGAAATGAATATTTTGATCAGAGAGAAAAGGGAAAAAATAGAATTAAGAGGTTTTTTTTATTAACTTCAATGTTAAGTTCTTGAAACATTTTTGCGCTTCCCGCAACAGAAAACATATATGATCTAACGCTTGCTTGAAACGAAAACAATAGTTCAGAATTTAAAAAAAGAAATAGTCGTTCCCATATATACTCTTGAGTTACAATTTTTTATACTGGGTAAGTATTGTGACTCTTATAAATTGAACGTATTTAAAATGACAGTTTCCAGTTGCGGAAAATATGTATACGTTCATTGATTTGTAGATGTTCTCTTTTTTTGTTTATGGAAGTGAGAGAAAAAAATGTGTAGTGCTTTACTCAGTGTTTTCTTCAACATGTAGGTTGTCATGGGAAAAACAATGGAAGAGTGGCTTAGATTCTCTGTGTGTTTCTGGCATACGTTTAGAGGAACAGGTAAATATATATTATGTATCTCTTAAAAGAGCGAACAAAACAAACTAATGCACAAGTAAACATATGTAAAAATGAGGCGAAAGGTTCCAAAAGAAATATTCAAACTCGTAAGTCGAAAACAAACTGACATCGCCATGGACTAAAAAGAAAAACAATTGTACACATGATACAACATTGATAACTAAGAGTGAACAACACACATCCCACCAAAAACCGTAATTCGTGACATTATCGTGTTCAAGAAGTCGTTATGATAATATTTAGTCAACTCAAAAATCAAATATAAAAAAGAAGATGTGGTATGATTGCCAATGAGACAACTCTCCACAAGAGACCAAAATGACACAGAAGTTAACACATACTTTTTTTTTATTATTATCTAACCATTTTCGACTAAATGATGATGATTGGTAAAAGCGCATATATATTTATTGAATGTGTTCCAAACATAACATTACATGCATTACTTTTTATTCTTATGAAGGTGCTGATCCTTTTGGTTTTCCTACCTTGTTCCGTCCCTGGGATGATGGTTCAGACTCTATGGCAAACGCTAAACGCAGACTTAGAGCAGCTTTTGAATTCTTCACAAAACTTGGAGTGAAGTATTACACTTTTCATGACAGGTGAATTCCTATGTTATTATACTTTTTCATTTTACTGTAAATAACAAAAATAACCGTGCTGACATTGCTTTACGTACATATTGGTTACTTTATCACAAAGCATTAGTTGAAAAAGCATACTATAGAAATCTGTCAGGTCTCATGATAATACATATAACACATGTTAGATAAGCAACTAAAATTTTGTTAGAGCGCGACAAAAAATCCGATCAAATAATTATAACAAGTTCCGTTCAAATAGAGAATTATTACAATTCCTTTGTGTTTCTACAATAACTGATTATAGTATTGGCATGTGTTTATGACATTTTTAGGTTGAATTCTGGAATACGTTATACAGTTTTAACCTTGTCTTTTATGTGATCAGTACAACTAGGATAACTCATTTTATTTAAATTCGCTAATTCTAAGCATATGTCTTCAAGATAGCAAAACAATTAAAAAGTGTATCACTGAGGCATTTATATAGAATTTTAGAATCTTTAACTATATAAATATGCCCGTGCCACTGTACCTTATTTAACCATATTACTATTAAATTCCAGAGATGTAGCCCCTGAGGGAGCCACTCTAGCAGAATCGAATAAAAACTTAGATGAAATTACCGACCTAGCTCTTGAACTGCAGAAAAAGACAGGTGTCAAGTTATTATGGGCCACTTGTAATTTGTTTGCACACAGCAGGTTTGTTAAAATTTTGAAATAATACGTTTTTCACATGTTGAAATTGCAAATCTCCTTTGTCCTGAAGCGTTAAGTGTAATGCAAATATGGTTGATTATGTTTAGTTTTAAAAGTAACCCTTGCAGATATGAAAAAAATGTATTTGCGTAATGTTTTAAAGAAATATGCAAACAGAATAATACTATTCCGATACAATTGATTGCAGCATACTGCACCCATAGAAATATCTACAAAATCATATTTTTGAATTTCTGTTCTTCGGGAAGTATTTGATTCAGCAATCGTATTGTGCTTTCTTTTTGTTATTTAAGGAATGACTGTAATATTTTTTCTGTCTATGAAGAAATAACATAAAAAAATTTGGTGCACACTGAATAACGCGCGTAGCGGGTTATTTAACAGTGTGCACCACATTTTTTATGTTATTTCGAATGGACAGAAAAAATATTACGGTCATTTCTTATAATTTAATTCTAAATTCCATTTTAAACCGTAGAAAACCATGAAAAAACGTTGATGACGTCACGGTCACATGACTAAATTGTGTCTATGGGCTGATAACAAAATAACTTCAGCCAATCAGAAGACGCGTTACATCCCAAATTAAATTATTATGTTATGTATCGTGTATATTTAAGGTATATGAATGGCGCCGGAAGTAATCCAAATGCTGATATCTTAGCATATGCAGCTGCGCAGGTCAAGAAAGGACTGGAAGTAGCCAAGAAACTTGGTGCTGAAAATTTTGGTAAATTTCAGTTGATATGTTTGTTTACATACATAAACCTCTATTAAATGTAGTTTAAACGTATGCTGTTCGGTGTGAGACAATGTTCCTTGTTGAGGAATGTACTTTGACCTATAATGGTTTACTTTCATAGATTGTTTCTTGGATGTTGAGTTGTCTCATTGACACTCATACCACATCTGCGTATATTGATTCAACACGCAAAAGTGTCTATACCTTGTTAGACGCTCTAAAATCGAACAATGGCTCAACACAACAAGAATAAATATAACAGTGACTGCCAAATTCTACCATACACAATCAATATTTATAAGGTTGAATATCCCTTTGGTATCTATCATCTCTCTTACACGATATCAGAAGACAATATCTCATTTAAATCTCAAATGAATTACTTACCTCCAAACTATTTCAATATATTAAGCTGAATATACACTTGATTGATTATTTCATATGCTATTTGCGTTATTCAGTTCATATAGTTTGTACCTTCAGTGTTCTGGGGAGGCCGAGAAGGATACCATACCTTATTGAATACCAACATTCTTACTGAAATGACAAATATGGCCTCTTTTTTCAAGATGGCGGCCGGTAAGTTATTTATCGACTAGTTCATGCTGTCCTTATAAATATAATAACTAAAATTTCTCTTCATGTATCAGGTGTATAATTAACAACTTCACTGCTATCCTTTGAATAATATTTGATAGTCAAAGGATTATTTATTTCATATATATGTAAAATTGTAACATTGAGTTTCTGCAGTAACGTTGAAACTAATAATCAACAATATGTAAAGTTGCAGTAGTCAGGTGTAATATATGTAAAAAGGTACGTAGTTCTTCGCAGTTTCAAATATTTTGTCAGTTTTTTTGTGTTCGAAGAAATTTTAGTAGAAGGGTTTGGTTCAGATGTTCATCTGACCCGGGTTTAAGAACTACCCTTGTCAACAAATTGAAAATCAGTATCATTGAGGGTTGATATAAGCTTTCTTTTGTTTTTTCAAGCGAAAGTTTTAATATATCTTGAAATTGCTTATAACTTATATGCCCCACCTAGGGTTATTATGTGTTTTGGTCTGTGCGGTCGTCCGTCTGTCCCGCTTCAGGTTAAAGTTTTTGGTCAAGACAGTTGTTGATGAAGTTTAAGTCCAATCAACTTAAACCTTCGTACATATGTTCCATATAATATGATCTTTTCAATTTTAATGACATATTAGATATTTGATCCCAATTATATCGCCCACTGAACAAGAAAATGATAGTGTGAGTTGGGCATCCGTGTACTATGGAGACATTCTTGTTGATTTAAATTCGTGTTTCGAACATTACATTTTACGGATAAGGATGTTACCCCTGGAAAAAGGAGTTTCCCAAAAAATATCTTTTCTTTAAATGTTTTTAGTCGTCCATCTGAATAAAGATGATCAACAACTGGCACATGCGTGACTAATTTATTTTCAACAAGATAATAAAGTTATATATAAAAAGAAAGGGAGCAAAGAATAAACTTCTACCCAAGTTTATGGTCATTACTTTGTTCCCCAATTAAATACTTTCGTTTTAAGTGCATTTGTTCTTACAACTACCTCCACCTGTAGTTTCGAAAGGTAATTTCCCTTAAACAGATCCTCTGACTTTTCCAACTGTTTTATGAAGTCAGTAGAATCTCTGTAGGATATTTTAATTCTTTCCTCAATTAATTATTTTTAATGTTTTTGGTTTATCTAGTGCTGACGTGCTATATAATAAATGTTATGTGTCAGTACAATATCAACTTAAAACTATCTTGATTTTTTGTACTTAATGTTGATTTAAATCTCGTAATGGACATTACTCCATTTAATCTCACACGACCGATTTTATTTTAACCGTTTTAGGCTAGATAGTAATTCTGGGTGAAGTGAATTAAACTGTTATATTGGTTTACGTCAATAATATTTTATCCTGTTAAAGTACACCGGGAACCAGTCCAAAGTTTGAGCACAACCTATATTGTCCCCTGCTTCTGTTTTAATTAAATTCGAAACAAAACAAACCAATAACTCTAAGCTTGTGTATGTTCTCAAACCTTGACTGGTCAATTAAATCACTTTATTGTTAATTTAATTGAGAATAAAAGACCCAATGTTTTTCATTAGACTTGGAATAATTATAATTCATGTGAAGAGTTGAAAGAGGACGAAACATATAAATAGAACTTTCAAGTAATGCCAGCAATAACAAATAAAACAAATCATTGGACACAAAAGAAAAGCATTACATTTAATAATAGTTGGAAATTCCGCTGAAGTCCACTTGCAACGATTTGTGAAACGAACTTGTTGGAACCAATGGTTTTTTTTTCATGCATGAGACTCTTCAGTGGTAGTTTTTATAAACCAAATGTCGAATGTTCATGGAAAATGCCATCTCAATCACGGTTTTAAAGGCTATATTTTATGTTTAGCATAACGTATCCTGGTTGCCGGTTCTACGTTCCAGGTATCAGCTGATAGCCGTACACTATATTGGTATATATATATATATATATATATGTAACATACTAAATATTGCGATTGCAAACCACTTTATTCATAACGTCACACATCAGCATCTAAATATTGATAAAATAAAAGTCGCTTGACTCCAAAAGAGACCGTGTATATTTACGCCAAACATTTTTCATTTTAAGCTGAACAAATAGATTTTGAAAATACCCTACAAATTTTAAAATTTATTGGTTTTATAAATGTAACAAACATCTGTTGAAGTCACTTCTGAAAAATCATTTTCGTTATGAGAATTGAAATTTGTAATTTTCATGACATTACATTATTTAATTTCACGAGGATAATATTAAAAGTAATGATAAGTTTGTCTTAAAAAGATTTCATCTTATCAACAGTTTGAATAAATTAAAACATTTGAATTTGATTGTTTTAGAAAAGAAACAAATTTAAATCTCCTTCTTAAGGACAAAATATTGAAATTGCTAACCTTAAGCATTTTTCAATTTGCCATAAAATATTGAAAAATGAAAAATGCTAAAACGTGGAGCATTTTTCAATTTGCCTTTAAAAATTGAAAAATGAAAAATGCTCCAACGTGGAGCATTTTTCAATTTGCCTTCAAAAATCAAAAAATGAAAAATGCTCCAACGTAAAGCATTTTTCAATTTGCCCTTAAAAATTGAAAAATGAAAAATGCTCTAATGTGGAGTATTTTTCAATTTGCTTTGAAATATTGAAAAATGAAAAATGTTGAATTTTCATCTTTAATTTTTTTTCCTCAAAAATGAATATGTGTTTTTTTTGTGTTGAGGATTTTTCAATTTGTTTAATCAAAGTTTTGTTTTTATGCTTTAAATATAATACACATATGTGTATGTGTGAACCCGTGTATACACATTTATTACCTTACCCCGAAAAGATAGGAGAACAACAACGCACCAGCAAAATTTTGTGATGTGGCGCAGGATTATTATGCAAAAAGTTATTGTTATTTCCCTTGCTTAAAACCCTTAACTTTATATATCCCTATTTTGTTATTCACATTCAGGTTAACTACATATTCTTTTATATCTGTTAAATCAAATGAATATTGGTTTGTTTAATTCATTGATAGAGATATTTATTTTTACTCCAAAGTTTAGTATTTGCACCGTTGCAAAACATTTGTAAACTTCTTTAAAAAGTTAATATAAATTTAAGATAACATCTGAGCAATACCGACACGCATAGATCAAGGCATATATAACTCTGCTCGTATCAACACGGTTCGGTTATTGCCAATAAAGGATTTAGCATAGCGGAAAGCAATTACAATATGCCCTAAAAAAAAACTCAACGACAGAATAGCTTCACCAAAGCTGAGAGCCATTCGTCAATAAATAGTAAATGAAAAATATTGTAACATAAGATTTCGTACTTTCATGCAATTGCTACGGATTTGGTGATACCCTCGTTGACAACCTAGAAAATATGAAAAGATAAAAACAACACCTAGGAAAGCTGTTCTGTTCCCAGTCTCTCTGTATAAGGTTGATTAATATGCCATTTTCCTTCCAAATACAGCTCATTTTGGAAGTCATTGAATGCTCCCTTTCTTAACTAGATAAAATGAATTAAATAATTTGTTCACTGGTTGTTTTTTTTTGGGGGGGGGGGGGTAGTATTACTTAGCTATTTTAATACCAATAGTGCTTTAACATTTGGCATCCATCGTCTCTGTTTACAACTAGAACAAGCTGTGGTTTACATCTCCGTCTCTGTTTACAACTAGAACAAGCTGTGGTTTACATCTCCGAATCTCAATCAGAATTACTAATGCTAAATGTTGGTCCCGCGAGGTTGATGTTGAATTTTACAGCGATTTTTCTTTTTTTAACTGAAATACATTATTTTGGGAAAACTAATCAGAAATGAAGCAGACATTTGAGTCAGTGCTCGGTGGAATTAGATACGACTGTCTTTAGGAGACAAGTTTTGAAAATGTAGGTGTATAATTGTTCCTGTGGTCTTTTATTTTTATAGTATGGTTTATTTGGTACATTTTGTATCAATGTATAGTCAAAATATGTTTAATGTTGTCAAGACTGATATTGCTGATTACTTAAAGTTTGTTCATTTTGAGACAGATTTTCTTTTATTTGGAATGAATGTGCGGTGGCATTTTAGCTAAAAATTAACTTCAAATGTGAAGCTAGTTTACATTTCTCTAGATATAAGAAGATGTGGTATGAGTGCCAATGAGACAGTTTGCCTTCTAAGTCACAATTTTTAAAATAAAAACCATTATAGGTCAAAGTACGGTCTTCAACACAGAGTCATGGTTCACATAAAACAATAAGCTATAAATTGTTCCCAAAATGACTAGTGTAAAACGATTCAAGCGGGAAAAAAAACACGATATAATCTATATACAGAACGAAAAACACTTATGAATCACATCAACTAACGACAACAAGGAACATTAAAGAAGATAAAAAAAACCCTGTTTAACAGACTTAGGAAGAAGGGATATAGTACGATTCTGTTGTGGTTGTCAGATTATTAAAGTTTGCATATTTTGGTTTTTATATTGTTTCACTTATCGATAGGGTCATTACATCGGGATTAGACATATTTTTTAAAAACCAGTTGTTGGCATGACACGGGTTATGTTCTTCTCTTAAATATTTTATAATTTGTATAATACTGAACCCCTAACAGGGGTTGCCTGATATTCCTATAATGAAAACGTAATCTTAAAATCAGTTTAATTAAGGTCTGGAGCTGACATGTCAGTAACTTCTAGTAGTCTGTTGTTATTTATGTGTTATTATCATTTTGTTTATTTTCTTTTGTTACCTCTTCTGACATCGGACTCGGACTTCTTTTGAACAGAATTTTACTGGGTGTATGATTATGCGTTTACTTTTATACATTGGTCAGAGGTATCAGGGGAGGGTTGAAATCTCATAAACATGTTTAACCCCACTTATTTTGCGCCTGTTCCAAGTCAGGAGCCTCTGGCCTCTGTTAGTCTTGTATTATTTTTAAATTAGGTTTTTAGTTTTTAATTTGTTTAGTATGGCGTCCATTATCACTGAACTAGTACATGTATATATATATATTTGTTTAGGGGCAAGCTGAAGGACGCCTCTGGGTGCGGCAGTTTCTCGCTGCATTAAAGACCTATTGGTGACCTTCTGCTGTTGTCTGTTCTATATATATGGTCGGGTTATTATCTCTTTGACACATTCCCCATTTCCCTTCTCAATTGGATTGTCTATTTAAAAAAATAGAAGATACAAAATTAATATGTCTGAAGCTGTCAGGGAGAACCATAAAACCCTTGACATAAAATTATCCATATTTTGAGTCAGAGATGGGAGATCTTTTTATGATGCCCGCCCGTCCTCCCCCTAAAAAAAAGTAAACAACACTAAAATCTTATTCTGACATTACAGATGGGATTTCATTTCATTCACGTGAATGAGGTTGGAGTGACTCGGTGTGCGCCTTTTCCTAAATTCATCTTTTTTGTTTGTTCTCCAGATCCCACCTTTGGTGTCCCCTTGATTTCATTACCCACATTTTAATAATCCTATATCCGACCATCCCTTTTTGTAACCTCAATAGCACCCCTCTCTATATCCCACTTCTGGGGCTACTTGCAAAATTCATTTTGATCAAGATGGATTGTATGCTCAAAATTATCAGCCTGATATGGATCAGGATAAAAGTTTCGTGATCCCTGTAAAAAAACAAAACAGTTGTGACTTTCTGTTTACATAACGAATATAAAAGGGGAGCGGACGAGCTACAAAAAATATAATAGTATCAACAAAGAGGCAATTTCGATAAATGTTCAAATTATTTAAAATATCTCAAAATACGAAAAGAGTGTACACGCTGAAATGTCTCGCCTTCTTTACTAATCATTGATATTATGTTGATCCAAAATCCTGGACTTAAAAACATGAAATCCCGAGGTCCTGAATGAAAAAAAAATCCCGGGTCCCGAAAGGGTAAATCCCGAAATCACAAGCTTAAAAACACCCGATCCTGACGTCCTGAAAAAGGTCCTGCCCACCCTCTATGTTGATAGTCCTAAATATAAAGCTTTACTACAACTATCACATAAACTTAACATGGTCAAAGAAAATTAGGACAAGGTCATATAAACAAAACAAGAAATACATGTACACCTTACAATAAATCACTAAGTATAAATGACCCATGCTAATAGTTTCTAAGAAACAGACTTAACCGAGAAAACTAAACACGTGAACCACGAAACTAAGGTCTAGGATCTGAACCATGGCATGCAGAAGTGTACAACTTACAATTCCATACAGCAAGTAAGGTTAACCTATTTCTTATAGTTTAAGAAAATCAGAACAAAACTAAAAAACTGAATACTGTGCAATGAACAGTGAAAATGAGGTCAAGGCCAAATAAAACCTGCCAGACTGACATGCACATCATTAAATATTTCCATACACCAAACAAAGATTACATATTGCATATAGTGTTAGAAAAAAAGACCAAATATCAAAAACTTAACGTTGGTCAAGGTTTGATAAGCACAACCATGCTTGACACATCTATATCATTTCCTCTATTGTCAATAAAATATCGTCATTTGATCTCGATGGATCAGCATCGCGTTGTGACTCAGGTTGGATTGGTTGATCTGACATGCATATATGTCTACTGGATCAGAATTCGCATCAGAGGCTCCTCTGATTCTACCTCTATCTCTACCATCACGCCCACTAGTTCTGGTATATTTTGGTGGTATGTCTGTGTTGTTTGCGAGAATTCTACGTATTTTAACCGACAATTAGAAGAATTAAAGGGAACAGTATTTATAAACAGTATGTATATGCAATATGATGTTGATGATAATGACGAGAGCGTAGTCAGATTACGTTTTGAAAGTGGAAAGGACTTAGACCGGTCGATGTAAGAGTGGTCTATAATCGCAGAAAAAGTGTGTTAAGATCGTGTTGCAATCGAATAAATCGTGCATGTATTGTCGTTATGAAAACGTGATCAGCGTAATAAATCGTGATTATCGTATTGAAGACTCAGAATAGGCGTGATGAGAACGTGACCCGTAGCGGGATCGTAGTAGCATCGTGAAAACAATGAAAATCCAAACTTTCATCCTGCTCGTACCGGGACCTCACCTTTTAGATCGCGGTGAGCGTGGTGCAATAGTGGTCTAGTGTGACTTGGGCATAAAACATGCTCCTTGTTTCTCTACCTTTCCTACTAATCAAAATGAGCAACTGGTTCTTGTCTTGAATTGTTGATACCGTACGTTTCCTGCTTTCATCGTGTCAGAATACATTTTTTAATAATCGTGAAATATATATCACTTGTTGTTCAGTAATTTCAACTGTTGTTATTATTGTTATTGGTCGTAACGTAATCAATAAACATAATCAATACCGAAGAAACTGTGCTATCTTATTTTTTCTTAGTTTCCCAGGTAGCAAGTACAAAAAACATCACCAATTGATACATGTACATTTATAAAAATTCATATATGTACAGCATGTATGGCACATAAAAATAAATAACGCTGCGCTCTCTATGTATTCATTTACTCAATTCGTGAATGGAATGCTCTGTAACTAAACTGACGAATACTAGTGATAAACTTTGTTTTATTCATAATTTCACAAAAAAAAGATGTGATATGATTGCGAGAGAAACAATTTTTTCCACCAGACATTAAATGATGATGAAGTGAACAAGTATAATTCATAGTACAGTCTTCAACATTGATGAAAACCATTACCGCACAACAATCTATAAGAGAATCCAAAAAGACAAATTTAAAAACAATTCAATTCATTCGAGAAAAATTAGTTTTACGGCGCATATATAGGACTCTTAGTGATTAAACTCGTTTTATGTGCACAACCATCCCCTTAACATTGAACAGTGATAAAAAGCATATTATAAAAACAGTTGAATCGTTTCACAAATGATATCGGATATGTTCCTTACGTCGTAACTACAATCCCCTTCCCTTTCATGAATGTGACCTACCGAATTAGACTATTTACCGGATTTGTTATCACATTGGCAACACGACGGTAGCCACATGTGAAGTAGGATCTGCTTACCCTTTCGAAGCACCTGAGATCAACCCTAGTTTTTGGTGGGGTTCGTGTTGTTTATTCTTTAGTTTTCTATGTTGTGCCATGTGTACTATTGTTTGTTTGTTTGTTTTCTTCATTTTTAGCCATGGCGTTGTCAGTTTATTTTAGATTTATGAGTTTTACTGTCCCTTTGGTATCTTTCGTCCCCCTTTTGAAAAGACATTTCAAATATATAAATAAAGAGCTCCGCTGTAAGCGCATGGTATTCCTCTTGTCTTTATGCTTTAAGGGCATACGATACAGTAGAGATCCCTCGTTTGTTTTTTTCTTAAAATTTTGATAGAAGGTCAATTTCAATGTGTACTTTTTAAATATGTAAAGAAAAAAGTACCTTCATGACCTACTTTTAGGGATAATTTGGTTCGAAATTTGCATATTTGGAAGAAAATCCCTGAAATTTAATAAACTATGACGTTTAAAGAAAGTAACAATACTTTTGAACGAAAAGTCATAACTTAACCGGGTTTTTGTAAAATATCCCCTTGATCCATGACATCAACATACTGAAACAAGTTTAAGGTTAAACCAAATCATCATGTTCCGGATTTAGATTGCTATATCCGAAATAAAAAATTGACCATACTTTTGCGTCTTTTCGGAAGTGCAGAAAAAATTTGATCGTTGTTTTTTTCCTGAAATTTTGGTGGAGTGTTCTTGAAACAGTACTTGATTGATTGCAAAAGAAAACAATTGGGGTCCATGTGCTGGTTTTTTCAATAAAAGCCATACATCTTTATTTTTTACGACGTCTGTCAGTATGGCGCTAAATTACGTTAAATTAAGTTTTAATCGCAACAACGTCGTGTAATCATTCCCGCCGTACACGAGTTCGCTGTCAAGTTTATGCAGGTGTTTTTCAAAGCGTTGATACTTAATATAAATAAAGGATTCTAGCAGATTGCTTTGTCAGATGTAGATCTGCTAGAAGTATAAAGGTGCATCTCCGTCCGACATTAGTTCTAAATTGCTTGATGTACTGTAGGATGATAGACAACATTATTGACATGACAAAATGTGAACCAAGTGAACTATAAATTAAGTGAGGCGATCATACCATATAACCGTCAACAATGACAAAACCGATACCGTATCGTCAACTTTAAAAGGTCCCAACGTACTTTGATTTTATTTTTTTTTACACTCAAAAGATAATTATCTTTCAAATTTAAATTATGAGCAGTACTTCTTGTAATATAATAAGAGCTGTTTTGTGCAATTTAACTCATGCCATTATTGCATCAATCGACCGAAAATGAAGTTGTAATATAATATTTCATAGGAAGTACTGCAGCCGGTATAAGAGAATGATATTGAACGATGTCTTTATCAATAGATAAGTTACATAACATTTTTTTACGGCGTATACGTATGAATATTTGCATACTTGTTTGTCTAGAAGAAGAGCTATATTGAAAACACTTTGTTCGTCTGTCTGATCGTCTAACTATACGACGAGTTTTAACGTGTGTACACTTTCTGATCTGTCTGTCTGCAGTTAGTGTACATTTGCCGATACTTCAATTTTTATCTCTCAATACATTGAAGTAAAAAATGTACAATAGGGACATGCTTATACAAATAAGAAGACAAATGACTAAACGACTATAGGACATCGGACGGCCTTCAACAAAGAGTAAAACCCATACCGCATAGTACGCTATGAAAGGCACCTACATGACAAATGCAAAAAAACTCAAACTTACGGCCTGATTTAAGTACAAAACAATGAACAAAATACAAATATGATGAACAATAGCAAAAGACACCGTTAATTACAAGCTCTTTTAACAGCATGTGAACGGGCGTTTTCTTGTTTTGGTCTATTACATCCAGTTTCATATACAAAAAGAATACATGTACAACCAATTAAACAAACTAACGTGTGACAATGCTGCATCTATTGGTAATATTTTGCTTAAATTCAAACCATCCAATATTATATGTTTTTAAAATATCAATTAAAATCGGTTTTTTTATGTACCAATTTCAAGTCCAGAATAGGATGAGACACTCTCTTTACTTATTATTCTATTTACGAATAGAGGTGTTATACGACCTTGTCCACCAATGAGGGTCTCGCACATGCAGTCGGTTTTGTTATTTCATTGATAGTATGTTAAGTTGGCCTTACAATGACAATTCTCCGTAAAATTTGGAGGCTGCCAAATGCTAAACAAGAAAAGAATTCAAAATAGTATTATTTACTTCGAATTCATTATCAATAAATAAAAATAACTGTTCTCGTCATGAAAAATATTGCACAGCTGTTCAACACGCCGTAGTAATGACTTTTGTGTATGGATTTCAACACCAGACCAGATTCGGCTACCCTACGCGCCATAAATTTTGTTAAATTTTTCTCATTAATTACGGGTTCATACGTTTTCTCATTTCTTTAAGTTTCATTAAAATAACATTTGGATGTCATAAATGTGCAAAAAATATTTGCCGCTGTACGTTAAGCAGCTACCAATACTCATAGTTAGCTATTGCAGGTCGTTTTGTTCCGAATTTTGTTTTTCAGCATGTTACAGTTTAAGCAACGAATAGTAAGATAGATCCCAATTCCTTGAAATATTTCTTTCTCTACGCTGAGCAGATTCCGCTGGGCCGTGCAGCGTTTTGCAGTTATTCAGTGCCAGACTTAAAAGCTCCACAATTCTTGTTCCGTCTTTCCATGTTATACTGTCAGTACTCTCTTTTGTGTCTATCACCATTTCTTCAATTTCGTCATGCAAAATTTCCTTGACCGTTTCCGACATTTTGTCAGAAGAAAAAATCCCCAAAACTGTACAACATCAAATCAGAAATTATATAAAAATCAAAAGGGTACTTAGTTTAATTATTAGATATATTAACTAGTCACCATAGTCTAATCATTAAATGCTGAAAGCATTTGTGATTTATTATCCGAAAAACTGGAAAAAAGCCTGATTTTTTTATGAATAAAAACTCCATAACTCCAAAAATGTAAATGTTTCATAAAAGTTGGTAAAAGCGTGTTTGAGTTATTGTCCAAAAAACTGGAAAAAAACCCTTTTTTCAATATAAAAATTCATAACTAAAAAACGTAAAATCTAAAAAAAAAATTGAAAGGTAGCTTAAGTCAACAGATTTAAACAGTTCACTAAACTGTCATAAAATTTTGTTTAAGCGTTTATGAGTGATTGTCCGAAAACTGGAAAATCCCCCCTTTTTTAAGCATAAAAATTCATGACACGGAAACGTAAAATCTGAAATTTATAAAAATCAGAGCATACGTCAATAGATTTATACAATTATTCACCAAAGTCTCATTAAGTTGATGGAAGCATTTTAGAATTAGTCTCCGAAAACTGGAAAACTCCCCCCTTTTTAAGGAAAAAAAATTCATAACATGGAAACGAAAAATTTGAATTTTATAAAAATCGAAAGGGAGCTTACGTCAATAGATATAAACAATTCGATAAAGTTCCATAAAAGTTGGTGGAAGCTTTTTTTATTAATTGTCCGAAGTGTGGACGACGGACGGACAACGGTATACCATAATATGTCCCGTTTTAGACGGGCGTATACAAACAAAGAAACAAGTTATAAAAAATGCTAAACATATAGTACAGATACAAGCGTGTTCGATGTTTGTGATAGAGGGGGAGGGGTGTGAAATTGCTGCCAGTTTTGTTTATCCAAAATCGATTTTACATATGTCCGTTTTTTACATTCAATATTTCACAAATTAAGTTAAGAATAAGGAATCAGTGAAAAAACTATGTAAATAAAGTATTTTTTTATTATCCTACATTGAACTTTTGATGTTGTCCCTTACTTTGGCTTTGTGGAAGCGTCGACCATGTGCATTATACGCTGTCATCATTGCAGAAGTTGAAACACTATGTATTTCCGTTGGTTCCCCCACCCTTTTGTGGGGAAAATTTGGTTGATTATATAGGAAATCGCTGAAGTATGACTGGACCCCCTTAAGGTCAGTCAGTGCCACCCCTTATGAAAAGTTCTGGATCAACCACTGCTGCTGTCGTAAATGATGGTAGCGAGGGTTAACTATCGCTAATGCTTTACCAACTCTAGCTTCACACACGTTGATTCCTTTGCTTGATAAATGTAACTACTAGTATTTGTTCCATGTACATGATGCATACGGTTTGAAATTAGATCATTTGTGTCGATCTGTGTCGATCTGTGTCGATCTGTTATTTTTTCCTTTTTGTATTTCAAAAGAAGATTGTCACTGACTGGGACCCCTTTTTTGTGTCGACATATTTGTCCTATAATACTCGTTTTGCTTTCACATATTAGAGATGTAAAATCATATTAAAGACATGATAATAGAATGTACATAATACAGAACCTCGGGGGAACTGTTTCATGTTTGTTGAAATAGTCTAGTCTGTCTACGGCAAATATTGCATGAATCTAAACAAATTGCAACAGAAATGATTTCAACAGTTTTATAATACCAAAGCATGACACAATCATATATGAAGTCTAGAAAAATCGTACGATCGGAAATCACCATTTTGGGCTAAAACATTGATTTTAACCAAAAATCGAGGAAAATTGTGAAAAAAATTTGAAAATCGAAATTTTGGCACTATGTTAGCCAATCAAATCTCAAAAACGAATTAAGATGACTAAAATAACTACAAAGAACATTTCCGATGTAAAATTTACAATCCAGAGTTAGAATTTATTGGTAGAATTATCCCTTTTAATGATAAAGTCACAAAAAAATGCAAAAAAAACCCCGATATATTTGAGATTCATATATGGCTGTTTTCAAACGTTTTATAATGAAGGCAGCTTTAAAGTTAAAACATTAAACACAATTATTTACAATTATTTGCGAATAGAAAAAAGAAAACAAACAGTTTTTCAAGGAAAATCTATTTATCTATCATCGAAATTAGCCCAAAATTAAACTTTGTTTTTACTTGGTTACTTTTGTTTTTATGTAAAAGTATTAGAATGGTAAATACAATTTCTGAATTTATCTTTGAAAATATTTGATTTTGTTTTAAAATACTATTCACATAATTATTATATATTCTTTGCTACATTTTGTTTTCGGTAAAAGCAAATATAAGAAGTCTTTCATTCTTCGAAATATACATTTACCACACATACATGCATGCAAGTTAATTTCATATTTTCTTTTATAAGATGATTGCTTATTTGAAATTCTGCGAATGAAATTGTGAATATCATAAGCTTGGGAAAACAAGTTGTATTAAACAGATTCAAAATTAGGAAACGCTGTACAATGTAGAAAAATACAAAATTGAAAACATATACTAGCACAGTGATCAGAATAATTTAACATCTACACCCATCCCTCCTCATCCCTTTCGAATCGCGAACCCTGCTCCTTGAGCATATACAGAAACTGACATGGACAATATCTAATATTCTAATATTTTCTCTTCTTTTCTAACATGTTTGACACATTCAGCCACGATATGGTTCAATGCAACTTCGTCTACTCCGCATCGCCTAGTAATTCCATTTTCAGAACAAAAACGACTTACGGAAAGAAAAGACAAAGAAAAACAAAAGTCAGATAGATAGACAGATAGCAAGATATATACAATGAATGACAGATTGATAGATCGAAAGATAGATATAAACACTTAGCTACAAAGACAGCTATATACATTGTATATAGATAAAAAGAAAGAATGATTCTTTGTGGTCATTATCGTACTTGTCATGTACCATTCTTGTTCGGAATTTGTTGATACCACACATAGTTCACACACACACACAAACACACCTTAAAAAGATCTTCAAGACATATTGCGCTTAAAACAAGACAAAAAAAAACGGAAATAGTAAAACATTTAATAAAAAGGGACAACAATTTAAACATTTAAAACGCCTACATTGAAACAAATTACATTCCGTTCCCATTATTAGACATTTAAATAATGAACATTTTTCAAATTTGAATATTGCACAGTAAAATGAAAAGTGAAAAATTGGAGCATTTTTCATTTTTCATTATTAAACGTCAAATTGAAAAATGCTCCACGTTGGGTCATTTTTCATTTTTCAATATTTGAAGACAAATTGAAAAATGCTCAACGCTTGAGCATTTTTCATTTTTCAATATTGTAAGTCAAATTGAAAAATGCTCTACGTTAGATCATTTTCCATTTGTCTATATTGTAAACTAAATTGAAAAATGCTAAAGGTCAGTATTTTCAATATTTGCTTTTAAGAATGAGATTGAAATATGTTTTGTTTTCTAAAGCAAGCAAATACAAATGTTTTAATAATTTTAAACTTTTGACAAAATAAAATCATTTTTAACAGAAAGTTATTGTTATTTGTTTCAATATCTTCGTTAAATCAAAAATATAATTTCATGAAAATAACAAATTTCAAATCTCATAGAGAAAATGGTTTTTCGAAAGTGATTTCTATAGGTTTTTGTTACATTTTTCAAACCAACTACCTTTAAGATTTGCAGAGCAATTTGAAAATTTATTTTTCATTTTAAAATGAAAAATGTTTGGCGTAAATGTACACGGACGCAAAAGGAACTTGAATTACATATGGTTACAAAATTAGAAAATATGTCATGTTTTATTCACCATTCCCCTTTATCATTTGTAAATATCAAGAAGATATTGTTTTTGATACGGTTTTAGTGATTTGTTTATTATGTTCTCAGATTTATGAGGACCAATATCATTAAAGAGAATCGTATCGTCTACGTAATTCCACAAAAATATCAGATTTGATGATGTTGATCAGTTTAATTTATTAGCTTTTATCCGGGGTTAATTTAAGTCAAAATTGTTTCATTATGACCATTTTCTTGATAAAAGTTTATTCTATTATGGCAATCCATATACGAGAAAACAAATTAAACCTTGAAATCATACAAAACTTTACGTGTAAAACTAACTGCATTTCTTAAGTCCAAATAGGTTTTCACCCGTACAAATGTACGAACAAAGATGTCTTCTTTTTATTTCACAAGAGAAGTCAAATTCTACATGACAGAAACATAACGCGAATCTTATTTATCCGATACAACATGAAGTCGTAAAATGTAATAATTGACAGTAACGAAAACAAAGGCCATTATATCATCGAACAGATGTCATCGAAAATTTGTTTTCAAGCACTTTTAATTATTCTGAAGCAAACAAAAGTATGCTTACAAAACATACTTAAAC